>JAILYA010000112.1:291425-744110 GCA_021437795.1 Rhodamnia rubescens
TAACAGAAATGAGCACAACAAAATAGAAAGACGCAAGTAATATAACTAGCTGATCCCATCATCTGATTCGTGCACTTGGGCAGCGGCTGCTCCCGGGCTGTCCACAAGCATGGATGCTGTTCGAGCTCAAGAAGATGCCAACATGGCTTCGCGAGCTGGAACCTCGCTGTCATGGAAGAGCTCAAGAGAAGAAAAAAATGTTGGACCAAGGAAGAAGATGTCACTTTAGCGCTTATCTCTTCAATGTCAGTATCTTCCGCAGGCAAATTGCATCCATGGAAAAATACCCAATCAGTCCTCAGCCTATTTTGCCAATTCAATACTAACATTTTCGATTTTGTCAATTCAGTCCCGAACCTTACGGGAGGTTCCAACGTATTCCTTCCGGCCAATTTTTGCTGAAATTGCCAACATGGTAATCCGGTTATCGTCGGCCATCCAATGAAGCACACGGCCATGTCGGTGATTTCCACCGAAAATTAACCGAAAGGACAACATTGGAATTTCTAGCAAAGTTCTGGAATTCGCATACATACAATTTATTAAGGACTCATTGGACAATTTCCCCCAAATTGCATGAAGTTAATGGTGCGACTTGATTGCACCAATTTGATAAATTTTAAGACTTAATTGCATTTTTTAAAAGCTTTAGGGTTCAATTGCGCTTTCTAGATAAGTTTTAGAAATTCTAGTACAATTGTCCCTTCAAATTTTTTACCGATATGGCAAAAAGAAAAACTCTACTTGTTCACGCTTGGTCGTGTAGACAAAATGCACAAGCATTCTGAGGTCCTGCCTTCCTTCCCATTGGTGAGAGATGCATTTACATTGTTCTCGGTGCCAGCACCAAAGGGATCTCGAGCTTGCTCCGGTGCCATTGCGGCAGCAGAAGTCACTTGATCTGGAAAATCGTCCAGAATATGTCATGCCAGATACTTGAACAAATTGGGGTTGTCCTTGTCTCTCTGCAAATAGTCTCGAGTGATCAAGTCCTCAATCCTTTTCTTGATTGCCTTGAAATCAGGCTGTAGCAATTGTTGGAAAGCGATGGTGTATGGGAAGGACCGTGGTCCGCCGTATGATGCAACCACACCCCAGTCGTTGTTGAAAAGACATCATTAAACGACGTCTTTACGTTATACATATGCGCTCTCTCGTCGGTTTCCTAAATTAAGTTAGGAACAAAAAGAAAAGAAAAGACAAAGATATGACGACGCTCTCTTGATCCTGTCACGAATGCGAAATCCGTAGACGACGGATTCTCTTGATGCATTGTGGACCTTTAATTTGTGAAAACCCGAGGTATGTCCGTTCGTGATGTATTTCTCCGATCGGTGATTCAAGATGATTTTAGGGCTTGTTGATTTAGAGTAATTCCACCGCGTATGTAATCGGGATCCGTTCCCTTCATTGGTATCGAAGCATCGGTTCTTGTTTCCTAATTGATTACTAAGCTTTTGGTCACGAATCAATGCGAGAAACCAGTTTTTCGAACCTATTGTTCATGGATTGTTCGTGACATTTTTATCCAACGAAAATAATTTTTAAATAAATAATTGGAATGGGCTTAATGAGACGATCATTTCGAGTGGTCGCCACGTCACGAGATGACGTCGGGAGGGGCCGCACGCGTTGCACGCGCCGTCGCGGTATAGGGTTCCAAAGGCAAGCGATGAAACGTCGCCTTTTCGTGAAATTTAGTTCAACGAAAATTGATTTTGAATATACCATCGGGTTCGTATCATCAATACGAGCGTTTTGAGTGGTGGATTGTCGCCTAAGGTGGCCGGACGGAGCCGCACGATTCGACACGCGCCGAGGTGGCGCAATGCGAGTGGTCTTCACGCGCCTCACGTGCGCGGCATGTGCAGTGTGACCAAACGGCTCCAAAGCTATCCCAAACCCGTTTTTACTTATTCCTGAACCGGTTTATCCGTATTCCAAACTCGGTTTAGACATTTCAGATCCGGTTCAAGACTGTCCCGGCCCGGTTCAGTTGACCGTTGACTGGTCAACGTTGACCGTTGACCGGTCATCGTTGACCGACAGACCAACTTTTCAAAAAATTGTATTTTGGTCCCCGAATTTTTTCGAAATTTCAATTTGGTCCTCAATTTTTTAAAAACAATTTCAATTTGACCCCAAAAGTTTTGAGAAATTACAATTTAGTCCATATACTTTTCATAATTGTAATTTAGTCCTCGGACTTTTGGAAATTACATTTGGTCCCTAAAGTCAACTCGGACCATTGACCTCGCATTGACCAAACTGGCCGAAACTTTGACCGGCTCGTACAAGCGCGTTTAAGCTCCGTTTGGGACGTGTGAGGTACCGTTGCGTTCATCTCGAAATTATCTTCGATTTGATATATTATTTGGACATATTTCACTGAATATAAAGTTATTAAAAAGCATATGAACCCTCATGATGCACGTTTTTTAGGGGTGTTTTGAGCATTTTTTTACCCATATTATTTTTAATATAGAGGATGACTTACATGTATATAATGATTGCTAATAGCATGTATAATGTTTTAGAATGCTTGCTATCTATATCTTGTATCATGATATTAAATTATGATTTGATGCATAGATTATTTGTGATATTAGTTCAAATCATGCTATGCCTTGTTATGATTACAAGATATATGGATCATAGTATGAATTGTGATCTTTATTCGAGTGGGGAGTTCTACAAAGTTTTAGTAACTTTAGTGAACTCAATTTTTACATAAATAATTATGTTAATGATAATTTCAAGCAAGGATTCTTAGACGATGATTGGGAATGTAGTGAACTTTCGAATCTAGGACCTTATGTGAAATTATTTATTAATATAATTAGTTAGTGTAAAATATATGCATAAATGTTAGGCATTAATAGTTCGTGAATACATGTCTATAGAACTTTGTGTTCGGATACAATGGCTTTAGCTTATTAGAAATCCTAGGTGAGCTTGACTAAAGAGAGAAATTGAATGGCAAAAATTATGAAAGCTGGAATAGGATCCAATATGTGCTAGAAGAGCAAGAAGCACTATGAGCTTTTAACCTAATTATGGAAGAACCCGAAGATGGGAATACTACACAATATAGAAGGGAAAAGAGGCATTTGCTACATTGAACAAGATGAACTCTATTGCTCGCATTATGTTGCGAGTAGCATAGAAAATGATTTTATGCATGAGTTCGGACATTTTTTTAAATGACAAAATCATGTGGGAAGTATTTAAAGCCGATTTTGATAAGATATAGATCACCAAATCGGGACGGATCACTATAAAGTTTGACACTTATATGATGCCTCATGGGCAGAATATAAAACAACTTTTGTGGCGTGTGTCAAATATGATAAGTGAACTGTAAGATACATTCCATATTTTGAAATTGATGAGTAGCAAGTACAAGCAGTAATATGTTCTTTACCTCATAGCTGTGTGCATATGAATATCCACTTGATCCACAATAAAAGTTAAAGACTTTTAAGAATGCTATGCGACATTTTGAACTAGAGGTTAATCGCCTTCCGCGGCGAAACCTAAAATCGACATTTGTTATGCTAATTCTAGTTCAAATGAGCTTTGTGCTCCAAGCGTAAGCATCAAGGTGGGTTTAAGAAGTGGAAAGGACAAAGGAACGTATCCTTTTGGATAGAAATCGAAGTTTAACCAACATTAGAAAGGAAAACGTCTTTTCAAGACAAACATATCAAATGTGAAATGTTTTAAGCGTGGCAAGAAGGGTCATTTTGCTTGCAATTAGAGTGAGCCAAATAAAGTAAAAACCCTTTGTACACTTAAGAGTATACATCTGTCTCAATTCGGTTTTCGTAATTGAATCTCATCTTTTGTGGATTGTAAACTTAGAGACCACTTGGACCATGTAGCGATGAAAAGAAATGCCTTAGTGGAATTTCAATGAGTTCCACATGGAGCAAAATGAATAATTATGGGAAACAATTCTTGAGTGGAAGTTAAAGGGATTGGCCCCTGTCAATTGAATATGTGCGGTGGTCGCATCTTGCTCCTACATGATGTATCATATGCTTGAAAAACTTCACGGAATTTAGTTTCCATGTTAGTTTTTAGTTAAACTTAATTTCAATCCGAACTTTCATAACGATGGTGATAACTTGTCGTTGAGCATAAGTTATTATGATTCTAGATGGTTTCACTATGCCGATTATTAAGTACAATAATGCGAATGTAAGTTATTCCCTATTTTCATCTTTTGTGATGATATGAATATGTGGCATGTTAAGTTTGGGTCATTTTGGCTAATAGCAAATATTTACATAAGCCAAATAGGGCTTATTGAGCAATATTGAATATGTTCGATTTGCCTATTTGTGAGCATGTCTAATGGGAAAAAGAAAGAGGAAACCATTTGGAAAAAGGAACAAGAGCTGAGTTTCATTTGCAGTTGATCCATTCGGATATATGTGATTTAAT
This sequence comes from Rhodamnia rubescens, assembly GCA_021437795.1. Taxonomy (NCBI): domain Eukaryota; kingdom Viridiplantae; phylum Streptophyta; class Magnoliopsida; order Myrtales; family Myrtaceae; genus Rhodamnia; species Rhodamnia rubescens. The sequence continues at coordinate 295,875 of JAILYA010000112.1, forward strand.
GAATGTGAAAGCAAGGCATGGGGTTGTTTATTTCATCACATTTATAAATGATTACGCTCGATTTGGACATGTCATTTTTTGATTTCTCATAAATCCGAGGTATGAGTTGCTTTGAGAAAATTTTCTTTGAGGTTTAAAAAAAAAAAAATCCGATCGAGGTTGAGAAATTCTGTCCGATCGGTTCGAGATGTTCATGTGATGAAAATGGAATAGAAAGACAATAGTCTATTCCATCGATTCTTCAATAGAATGGAGTTGCAAATAGAGGAAACATGTCCTAATGAAAATGGTTATGTCTATGATAGAATAAGGCTAAATTGCCTATCACCTTTTAGGGTGAAGTTTTAATGATTAACTGCCTAGATATTTAACCGTATGCCTTCTAAATCGGTTACTTCTACTCCATATGACTTGTGAAAAAGTCGATAATAAGATTTGAGTTTTCTTAGATCTTGAGAATCCTTGCCTATACTCTCAAGTTCTCTTACATGTATGGAAAATTGGGCTCTCGAGGTAAAAAGAGTATCTTCATGAGATACCGAGAGCACTCAAAAGGGTACGTGTTATAGGTGAGCAAGAAAGTGAAAGTGTAACTGAATATGAATCACAAGATGTCACATTCTCGGTGAATGAATTTTCAAATAAGGGCGAGATAAGTGAAAAATTATTCTGTTTGAAATCTTAGATAGTGATAATGATTTTACTAGAGCATCTCATCCAAGTGGGAGTAATGTGAGAAGTGGGGAATTTATTTCAAACTAGTCTCAATTGCAATCACTTGATGTGAAAAGATGTCGTCATTGTCTAATCCGGAGTGGGAGTGTAATGGAGAATGATGTACTAAGTGTACAATCTCCAATTTTGCGAACAAGTCGAAAAACTTTCTCCATCGACTCGTCGACGTTTAGACATTGAAAGTAAAGCTTTTATAGTCGCTCCATAAGAAGAGAATGAGCCAAAGAATGTAAATGAGGCTCGACTTGCCATGATGAGGAAAATTGGATATAAACAATGGAAAAAGAGATGGAGGCAATATGATCAAATCAAGTTTAGAAAATGATTGATCTTCCGCATGGACACAAAGCCATTGGGAACAAGCGTGTTCTCAAAAACAGAATGCCCGATATTGTCGCGACCCTCATCTTCGGACCTCGCCCAACCAACGGTGGGCTAATGTTATGCCGATGGGGCATTCGGTCTCGTGGATGAGGAGGCTTCGGGGCTTTCTCGGCACGGGCCCTCCTAGGCCCATACCAAATCGCGGCGGGAGTTAGATTCTTTTTTTCTTAAAGGAAATTCGACAATTGGAGTCAATCGGATTCGACCTTAGTGTGGTGGGGTGGCATATGCAAAGTGTGCATGTATTTGGAGTCACCACCAGTTCTTCTTGGAAGGTGGACCGAAAACCTCACTAAACGATCGGAAAAGGTAGCTCAATTCTACGGAACCAGAGATTTTGGGTTTTGGGACTTGGTTACGTCGGTGTCATTACCAACGCCCTTTCGGTACCTAATGCGAGTGATTATCAAAACTAAGATTTTATGCAAGTGCAAATTTGGGTGAGGTGAGCTGAATCGAGGTTTCATGCTTTGGTCAAGAACGCTAGTCCTATCATTCCCAATCAATATAATAAATGCCCAATCAAGTACATAAATAAATCACATCAATACATATCAAGGCTTCCCTAATATAGCACTAAAAGCTTAGAAAATGGGTGATTAGGGTACACGAGTGATTTGGGAAGGATTTGAAGACGATTTATCGAAGGGAAAAATCATCATTTTCAAAAAGATCGAGGGTCAAAACACCCAAAATAGGTTTTGGTCAGTTGATCGTAGCTATTTCCTATTTTTCGGGATTTTTTTGGAATTTTTTCAAAATTTTGTTTCATATTTTTTGGAGATAACTTGCTAGAAGGGCAAATCGTCATTTTTTTAAGGATCGGGAGGCGAACTACCCAAAATAAGTCTTGGCCAGTTGATTGTGGCCATTTTCTACTTTTTTTTTGGGTATTTTTTTGGAATTTTTCCAATTTTTTTGAATTTTTTCGCATTTTTTTATTTTTTCCCATTTTTTGAATTTTCCAATTTATTTTTTTTATTTTTTAAATTATCTGAATTAATTATAATATTAAAATAATTTTTCGGACAGGGTCAACCCCGCCCGTGCCTCTCTAGCGCCCCGGAAGGTAAGGATCCAAACCGACCTAAAACGACATAGTTTTGATTTTTTGCAAAATTTTTAATTTTTTAATTATTTTCTAATTATCTAAAAACTATCCCGTCGAATGCTTCAGAATGTACCATGTGGCTTCCCTTGGTGTGTCTCATTTAGGCTTAATTATTTTGAGAAAATAGGACCGAAGTGACTACTCCGGCTTTCACGACCTCGCGACCGGCACCGCTAATTCGATCGAAGCCGTTTTCAAACTAATATCATTGACTTGGCTCTACTCGTAGCCCAAATTGCTGTGGTTTTGCGTTGCCAAAGGTAATCGGCGTACAAATTCCTTGAGCCTATTTTCCCAATCCACCACCAAGAATGAACTCATGTCTCAAAGAACACTCGACTAGACATCATTGACGATTTAGAGAAGTCGGGGCTCTTGTGATAGTACTAGCCGGGATGTGCATAATAGACGTTCTCTCGATGGCGTGGAAACTCAACTCTTCTCCAAACGATGGTTCTACACGAGGAATGGCATCTATTTAACACGCCTGGTGATCATCCTCGGAGTGGATCGTGACCAGCTTATCGTTAATCACCATCTTGACCTTCGATGTAGACCGGATAGGATCACTCCGGTCACGTGAATCCAGGGTCTCCCCAATAGTAATCCGAATGACGCTGGGATATACATGACTTGAAAACTAATTAGAAATTCAGTCGGGCCCACGGTGACCGATAGCTTAATTTCTCCCGTGACTTCACTTTTGGCATCATCAAAAGCTCGAATGGTCGATTTTGACACCCCGATTGACTCTTTTTTCATCCCCAAATTCCCGAGAGTACTCAATGGGCCTACATTGAATGCGGACCCATTATCCACTAGGACCCGGGATATTCTCTTTCCATGGAAAATTGCCAAGATGTACAGCACCATGTTATGTCCGTGTCCTTCCGGTATAAAGTCCTCGTCGAAAAGGACACCTAATCCTTTAATAGGACTGAGCCCACAAAATCATCTAACTGGACTTCATTGATTGTTTCAAGTACATGAGCCTCGTTAAGCACTTTCATAAGTACGTTTCGATGCTTCTCGGAGGTTTTGAAAAGCTCTAGGAGCAAAATTTGCGCGAGCATCTTTCTCAACCTGTTCCACAACCTCAAATTCGCTTGTTTTGAGGATTGCCAAGATTTGTCTAGCATCTTCTTCTATTACTTCTCTTTGTTACTCCTCTATTTTTTTTTTTTTTTTTTCGTTTCTCCCTCCTTTTGGACTTGGCATCTCCCAAAGTGGGTAATGGCATCTACATCGCCTGTGCCATAATTCCAATGTACCGCCTTAGGGTCATAAGTTTATGGAGGAGGAATTGTAACCACGAGAGGCTCGGCTTTTGTGACTTCGTCCTTGAAAAATTCGCTAGATTTTTCACCTACTTCTAGCTTGACCTCATCACCCTTTCCACGCGTAATGCCAAACTCGACGAGGTTAGTCACGGTGGGGTCACACCTTCCACCACACAGTAAACCCATCTAGATATAGTTCTCTTGAATTGTACCCCTCCCTCGGACTTGATGAACATGTTTCGGTAGGGGTGGAACTCGGACTTGGAGGGTCGAAATTTCTCCCTCATCCTCTTTAGGGATTGGACCGCACTCTCCGTCTTAGAAACCTTTGAGCCTCGAGATCCGATCATGATGCTAGGCCCATTCTATCCTCTCTAACTCCCCGACCCGGATAAGCGAAAGATTCTTACCTATAGGCGCATATGGATACAACGGTCTCATGTGGCATAGCCTTTGTGAAGCATTCAACCAGTTCTTCCTCCTTTAATGGGGGACATACTCGCGCAGACGATCTTCCTCCACCGTGCGCATCGGATCTGAAGTTTTCATCCTCTTCTTTCTCCATGTAGATTAGGTCCTCTCGAGTGAATCGAAACGGTTCACCGATGTCGTATTCTCCTAAAAATTAAGTGATGAACTCATCCTAGGTGATGGACTGGTGATGGTTGAAGGTGAAAAACCATGTTAGGGCGGGGCCATCCAAACCGAGCCCAAGTTCTGAATAAGTAACCCTCATCTCGGCAAGGCCAAATACCATCCTCAAGTAGTATAGAATATGCGCTCATGGACATCCGTCTATATCATAAGTCCGATGGAACACGATATTATCAACGTGCCTCGGGGAGCGAGCTTTGATCCGCAAGGTAGAGGAGTTGACAAGGGCTTTCGGTTTTTCGATTACGCCTCGGGGAGTTGGCAAGGCCGTTGGTTAGGTCCCGATATTGTCCTTCCAGCTCGATAATTTTGCGATTACGCCTATCCAATTCCTTCATGTGTTCCATTAGTATAAAGCCGTCTTCTAGCCGTTTGTGGTCATCACCTGTCCGGATTAAATAGGTCAAAATATTCACCAGGCCGACAGATGTCATGTCTCGATGTTGGCTAGCCGTGTACACATCCATTGGCCATCTTTCGCCCTCTCCGAACTTGTGTCGGGGCGCTCGTCAACCGCCCTTATAACTTTCGATTCTTGAGGATCGTCCATACCTCCTCAGCCATCGGGAACTACATCATCTCGGGTCAATGAAGAAGCTCGGAGGAACAAAGTACGACACCTTAAAGTTGTAACCTCCACTTTCTTATCCCAAGTTATCGACTATCTCATCCCTTCGAAGGGTCTCTTGCACGAACTTTCTATCAACTCGACTTGCCTTATCCAGGACGTTTCTCATACTTATCTAGCTCTTCAATTTTTTCAATACCTTTAATACTCAGTAAATATGCCGAGGGGACATTCCAGGTCTCTCCTCTTGAGACTCTCATCGCAAACCTGTTTCGAATCCATATTGATCCTCATATAATACCCTATAAAAGATCGATTGTCGATTTTAGTGATAACACCCATGTCGATCGGCCAGGCGGATACAACATCTTCTCGCTCCTTCGTGACTTCGCCCAACTCCGGGTAGTGAGAGGCTATAGTCGATGATCGCCTCCAACTTGGATACGTTCACGTGGAACTCCAAATCGCCTTTCGATAAGAGGTTCTGCTGGACATTCGGATCTGTTCCATCAAACCCTAGTAGGTTCTTATCGACAAGAGCTTGCACGTCATACTACAAAGTTCGACAGGTTGTCCATATTATAGCCCTTTTTACCCATGTGGTACGCACGGGTGTGGTTTTCGTCAAATCCTAGGAACCTCGGCGCCCTCGCCCTCGGCGGCTTCTTGGCTAGTAACCTTGCCTCAAAGAGTTTGGGGAGCAACTTCGACATTGAAAGAGGGAGTGGCGTAAAGGACGGGGAAGACCTCTCTTTCTTGGTTCGAAAATCTTTTGGGCCGTCTAGGAGGCGTTCCCTTAAGTTAGGACAGAGTCCTCAAATTTCCTGGGTCTCGGCAAGGTTGGAAACAAAAGCTACCTCGGTACTTGGGTCTCGTTTCTTCTATACTCAAAATGGCCGCTAAGAGCTGTTTCGGGTGTACGCCTTTCTCTTATTGCCCGTTCGTGTCTTTTCGCCACTTTGATCGGATGTGCGAAAGTCGGCATCTAAACGTGTTTAGCTTGTCGAAGTAGTTGTGGGGCAACGTCTTCAAAAAGATGTCCACCAATTCCTCCTCCGGGATCGATGGTTTAACCTGAGTGGCCGAGGCTCTCCACCTTTGGACGTACAAACGAACACTTTCGTTTCTTCCCTCGCGGTCCGAAGTAAATCCTCTCTAGTAGGAGCGGTCATCGCATTGAACCGGTATTGGCGTAAGAACTTTCCCTGCGAACTCATCCTAATCGTCGTATTTGTGGATATCCAATTCCACATACCAAGTCGAGCGGCGCCGGCCAGGCTCTCTTGGAAGGTGTTGATGAGCAAAGGTATGTAGTCCGAATACTTGGCCATTTTGTACAGGTAATACTTCATGTAGGTCTTGGGATATCCTGTCATATTATACTTCCTCAAGAAATCTGGTTCTTTATAGTCCGTGAGGACTTCGATCTTCAAAAGCGCGTGATCTTATTGAATTTTGAAAGCTCGAACCCTTGCGTCGGTCAAACATTCCCGTATCTTGGCTATCCTTTTGACTCCATCGTCGTCTTGATGACGGGTTTCTCCTTTTGCCTCTCCTCAAGGTCGATCACTACAAGCATGTCCATTTGTATCAAAGGTAGTAAGTGTGTTCGAGTTCGTGGTCTAGTTGAGATCAATTGGTAGAGCGGGTCTAGCATTAGCCGTGGTGAACATAGCCTTCATTTCGGCCATCATTTCGATCATTTGGTCCATTCGTGTTTCCGGATTTCCAAGGCGATGACCAACTCTGCTCTTGCTCCATACAGGCCTATAAATGAGCTCGAGCCCGAGTCCTCACGATTGAGAATCACCTGCTCGAAAGTAGATATGTATTAGTGGTGTGAGGGCCATGGTGAAAACATAGAATTCAAGGTCGTCTTAACATCATGTTTCCTTGCGTTGAAGAGGGAAGAAGGCCCTTTTAAGAGTGTTAACTCTTCATGTCGAGCACTCCCCATCATTCTACACAAGTAAGCATACCATTACGCAGATGTAATCCGTGATAAATATAGCGAAGATTTTGAAAAAATGCCTTCATATGCATAGATGCAGTTGGAACGAGTTCATTACAAAACAAAACTTTCGAAAGAGTGTTCAAAAAGTGAAACGTAAAAGGTTTATGATATTCTAAACTCGATGGAGATTATCTATCCAAGTCCGGAGTGCTCCTTATCGGTGGTCTCTAGAATCTCGCGGATGCTTCGTCTTCAAGAACAGGCTATTCGTCTTCGAGGTAATTGGATGGTCCGATATCCTTTGGTACATATGGTTCTATTCCTAGTACACTTGGGACGATATACTCCGGAACATATGGCTCGTATGGAGTGTATTGGGCCCTCTTAAATGCCTAGATATACTCTCGAGAAGCGCGATGAATGTCCCTCTCTCTATCTTAGTCGCTTGGCCATTCCCCCTCCTAGAGAGGGGAATTCTTCAACGTCTACTCTATGAAGTCGATCTTAGTTTGGAAGTGTGCTTTGCTCTCCTTGGTGAGTGCTCCATGAGAGAGGTCAAAAGTATCCTCATCGGGATGATTCGAAGGTGGGATCTCCCGTAGAATACCAAAGTGCCCGACAACCCGGATCGGATAATATGCAACCCCTCCAGTGAATCCTAAAAGTGGGATCGGTCCTCCATCACTAGACGTTATCCAAGCCTCATGCATCTTGGGCCATGTTAACGCCATCGGAGTTGCTCGGGCTCTAAGTCCTTAAGGAGATTGTACCAATCGTTAAAAAAATGATTAGCAATGAGCGATTGGCACTTGAGGAAGGATTTAAGGGGATAGACATGCTCGTTGATTTCAGTAAGGTTGACGCGGAATTTGAGATTCTTGACATGGGAGGTGAACCACATGAAAAGAAAGCCGTTTAAAGCTTAGAAGATAATTTTTTGGGCATGTTTGGAACGGCTCAAAGCGGACTTGTAACTGTTCAAGGAGAGGAATATTTTGGCGAGGGTCATATAAGAGTAATTCCTTTGGTGGTAAGCTTGTTGGGCTATATGTGCGACAAGAGAGTTGAGGGTAGTCCTGGATGTGGGGAATAGGACATACCCGAAGAAAGCTAGAATGAAGACCTTACCCATTCTATGCCCGTTGTCAATGGGAAGGTTTGAATAATTATTGAACAAATAGGAAAATGAAAACTTACTAGAGTTGGCTTTGAATATCTTTTCTATCTCAAATGACTTGAGGCTGAGAAATTTAAAAAGTACTAGTGTGGGATCAAGTTCTAAGGGAGGATGAGCTATTTCATCTTTGAACTCAACTCCGATGACGGTAGTGCACTCCTTCAAAGTAGGTGTAATCTCCGGACCATTGAAGTTAAAAGTCGGGATGGTTGTATCCCAAAATCGCGCCAAGGCCCGAATGAGCGCAGGTTGATATTCTATCTTAAGAAGATCTATGAGGTGCCCCGATCGTTCCTTAATGTAAACTTGGTTGATCTCGTTGAGACGGTTCCACCATATCAACAGCTCTCTGTGAACTGGAATGACTTGGATATCGTCCTTCCCATCGAGTCTAAAATATGGAAATAATTTTCAAAATTAATTATCATGGACTACCATATGATGTAAACCTCATGAAGAATACGGGGGATTTATTTGACTTGTTATTTCTCTTTGGTGCGATGAGGGTTGGGTTCCCTCATTTGATTCGTGAAGAACATCGGATGAGAGTTCAAACCCATTTCATCGAGAAGATATAAAGAGTTAAATTAGAACCCCTACACATCAATGCAAATGATATGCTCATGCATATTATGAACCAATTCAATTTCATGTCTCGTATATGGTGAAATGAGAATTTGATTCTCTAAGGCTGCGTTTGGTAACACTCCCTAGAAAGTGTTTTGTTCCAAAAGTGTTCTCGAAACACTTTTGGAACAAAAACGTGTATGGTAAAAAAATGTTCCAAAAGTGTTCCGGGAACACTTTTAAAAAAAGAAACACTTTTAGCCCTAAAAAAGAAACAAAAAAAACTTGTTTTTTTGTTTCGAAACACTTTTTGAGCGAGAGGTGGAACACTTTTTCCACATAAGCATCTATTGAAGCATTCGTACACGAGAAGCTCCTTCCTCCCTCAAACTTGAATGCGAGAAGGTCCTCCTCGCACGCCTTGACCAGCCGACGCCGTTCCTTGACTTCGACCTCCGGTGAGTTTCCACCGGTTCATCCTCTTCTTCTTCCTCTTCTTGGCAACGGATCGGTACTCCACACGTGGGGAGAGCTCGCGCGAGCCCTCTTAGATCGGAGCGAGGCTCGGCCGCACTTGAAGATTGCGTGCCAAACCGCCCCCAATCAGGGCGAGTTTTGGCTCGCGCTTCTGCGCTGGCAAACCCCTACCCGGATCTCGGTAGGCTCTTCGACGAGCTCGCGTGAGTCTAACCTCTACCGGTGGCGAGCCCTCTCGAGATCCGGGCGGGGTTTGTTCCTTCTTGTTTTCCTTTTCGAATTGGAGTTTTTGGAGGAGATTGCTGATTTCGTGTTTTTTCCGGGATTTGGAGGTTGACGTGAACGGTAGGCTCGAAGCTTTCTCGGCCCACCCTCGAGATCGGAGAGACCAAATCGGTGGCTTCGGGAAAAGTGATGCCGATTGCTCGGTTAAGTCTCTCTCTTCGTATCTTCTATTTTGATCGTTTCTTGTTTCTTTGGCATGAGAAAAGGTAAAAAAACCAAGAATTACTTTAACTATTTGGGAACATTTGTATATGACTCGTAGATGAACTTACCGAGGAAAACTCATCGTTCTAGTCTCCATATCTTTAACATCTAATATTGGAAATAAAATGGATGTTCCCATAACTATGTTTTCTTGTCAATTAGCTAGTAAAAGATTGGAGCAAGAGTCTTGACCCAAAAAGAAAAATTACTTGTGTATTCATGATTTTGGTCAATTGTTAATCAAATTGCTTTCTTGATGTTGACTTAATTATAAACCCAACAAGAGCAAACGTTCAAGACACATTCCCGAGAAGTAATAAAAGCATGTTTCCCGAGGTATAGCCATGTCGACATAGGCGAAAACAATGTGAAATGCTGCAAAAGAATCTCCCGCTTTTAGTGGCTCCTCCACATGTAGATCTCTCTCATTTGATGTTATAGGGTTGGGAACATTTGCGTGTGACTCGTAATTGTATTTTTTCCTATCTATGAAAAACATATTTGATGTTCTTATTGTGGGAGTCCAAATTTTCTTTCTCTTTCAATTTTTTTTGTCTTAATTGATCTCATCCATAGTGTAATTTGATAAATCGTGCATAAATTACTTATACATATATTGGTCTAATTTGATGTAATAATTGAATAAATGAGATTTAATTTGATTTAATAAGTTAAAAAGATAAAGATATCTTAATTAAATGAAAAATTAGAAACATAATTTTTTGTGATTTACCAAACGCGTTTTCGTTTTCTTTTTTGTTCCGAAAGCGGAATCTTTTTTCAATTATCAAATGCGTTTCTATTCCCGGAAATTGTAGCCTGAAACGAAACACAAAAAAATGTTTTGTTCCAAAAATGTTTCCAGAAATAGAAACGTTACCAAATGCAGCCTAAATCACCCGACATGTACTAAGTAGGAGTTCTAATAGAAATTTCACATAATTGAAACATGCAATTGAATGGGAACGTCCGGATGGTTAAGAGGAAGCCCAATGTCGTTCCAATTTTAAGACCCTACATAGGAATCGAACTAGACCTCAAGCACATGACCCTAAACAAAAAGGATAAGGAGGGGGGGTCCCACAAGCGAGAGATCCCCATACAAATTCGTTGTCCGAAGTAAAGGAAAGATAAACTATTGGAACGCGGCCCTAAAGAGCCTAAAGAGATGCCCCAAGCCAGGTCTTCTAGGAATATCCCCGGCGTCTTCAATTCGGTTTCTTCGCGTCGTCGTCTTCATCGGATGAAACTTCTATGATAACCGGAGAGTACGGTTGACTCTCGGGAGTGTCGTTCTCATCGATGATAGCTCGATGACCTCGGCATGCGTACGACAGGGGCCCTCGCCTTGCGGAGTTGGCTCTTCAGCTTCCCCATCAAATCCGGCATTCTTTCCTTTTTCGTGATCGCGCTCTAGTTCCTCGACAGGACTCGGTATAGAAACAACTCTCGCTCGGATGAGGTTCCGTCCGATGAGTTGTCTTCCTTGAACGAAACGGAAGAACTGGAATCCATTGAACGTCATGGAGATCGAATGTCGAATGGTGCATCGCTCGAAAGTGCACGTCTTTGGAATCTTGGACCGATTCGGAAAAACCATCCCTAATATAGCTACACTCTTAAAAGAAGGGAATTGGACTCAATCATCGGATATTATGAAGTGTATATGACGTGCATATCACAAGTAAATTAAACGAAAAATTATAGATGAAATAAACTTAGAAGTGAAAAGGACCTTACCAAACGAGTATTTATGACTTTCGATTTTATGTATACCAACCATCCATAGACATGCGCATGAGACAAGTGAGGTTTGACTCTAAAAATCGAAAAATGGGATAGGGTGTAGACCGAAAAAGGCTCATACTATCCGAGTCGATGAATTCGTCCACAAGCGCAATCAACAACAAGTTGATAAAATCATCGATTCGAATAGTAAGTGGGATTGAATATGGTCAACCCCAGCGCAAGCCGACGCTAGAGCCTTGCGTATCGATTCCCTATCTATGGCTGCCTAAAAAGGTGGTTTACGGCCTGGGTTTGGGCACTTTGTGTAGAGTGTCGCAATCCTCAAATATGCAAGTGAACATGCACTACGATTTATATACAAATCAACCTTCAAATCATCTTTGTAACATACATTCCTATACCCAACCCGCAAAAAACAATGTTAAACATACACTACACCCTTTCTCACTCTAACTTGCAAAATCATTTAACACATATCTCGGAAAAATCACTCATCATTTTAGTTACGGCCTAAGTCCACTTGAGGTCTAGAACCGGAGATTCCGGGTTCGATCCCCAATGAGTCGCCGGTTCTATCACGATCCTCATCTTCGGACCTCGGTTCGACCGACGGTGAGCTAATGGATTCTTGATGGGGCCTTCGACCTCTGGATAAGGAGACTTCGGGGCTTTCTCGGCACGAGCCCTCTTAGGACCCTACCAAATCGTGGCGGGAGCTAGATTTTTTTTAAAAGGAAATTCGACGATAAGAGTTGATTGGATTCGACCTTGGTGTGGTTGGGTGGCATGTGCAACGTGTGCATGTATTTGAAGTCGCCACCGGTCCTTCTTGGAAGGTGGAACGAAAACCTTGTTGAACGATTATGAGATATCGCTTAGTTCTACGGAACCAGAGATTTTGGGTTCGGGTACTTAGTTACGTTGGTGTCATTACCGACGTTCTTTCGATACCTAATGCGAGTGATTATCCTAACTAAGATTTCATGTCAAGCGAATTTGGGTGAGGTGAGCCCTAATCCGAGTGGAGATGGCTAGTCCTATCATTCCTAATCAATGTAATAATACGTAGTCAATCCCATAAATAAATCACATCATTGAAAATCATGGCTTCCCTAATATAGCCCTAAAGGCTTAGAGAATGGTTGATTAGGGTTCACAGGTGATTTGAGAGAGATTTGGAGACGATTTGTCGAAGGGAAAAATCATCATTTTCAGAAAGATCGAGGCTCAAAACACCCAAAATCGGTGTTAGCCGGTTGATCGTGGCTATTTCCTATTTTTTGGGATTTTTTTAAATTTTTCAGAATTTTTTTCATATTTTTTTAGACGACTTATCGAAAGGGCAAAATCATCATATTTTTTAAGGATCGGGAGGAAAATACCCAAAATAAGTCTTGGCCAATTGATTGTGGCCATTTCCTATTTTTTTAGATTTTTTTGGAATTTTTTACAATGTTTTTTTATTTTTTTATGATTTTCCCCATTTTTATTGAATTTTCTAATTTTATGATTTTTTATTATTTTTTTAATTATCTGAATTAATTAATATTATTAAAATAATTTTTTGGCCTGGTCAACCCGGTCTCGCATCTCTCGGGGCCCCGCCCGAATCGTAAGGGTCCAAACTAGCCTAAAATGATGAAGTTTTGGTTTTTTGCAAAAAAATTATTTTTTAATTATTTTCTAATTATTTGAAAACTATCCCATCGGACGCTCCAGGATGTACCACGTGGCTTCCCTTGGTGCATCCTATTTAGGCTTAATTATTATGAGAAAATAGGATCGAACGGACGGTCCTTTACATGCGACTTGGCACAATCAGAAGCCACAAATCTAGGTTTTTGTTTATTTATTTTTATTTAACAAATGGCCGAGCCGACATGGCATCACGTCAACATTGATCGGTCGAAGTTGACCGGTCAACTAGTCCGCCGGAGAAGACAACCAGCGCCATCGACTCTTGCCGGAAAAACCATTCCGTCATAAAAACTACACTAAAACCTCGCGATTTCAACGCCACTCGACTCTCCATCATCTCTACATCAACGAACAACCAATTTCCAATATATATATATAAAAACGGCCGGACCCCGACCAAAAACGTCAACCATAGAGTCGGCTCCGGATTGAATTCTTTGCGAAAATTATTTTATTGAAACTCAATTCCAACCCTATGAAATCGCCTCAAATAAAAAAGGACAACGTCCCGCATACGTTATCGACCCAATACTTTTATCTTATTATTAAGCGCATGCGGAACGCTCTAGTTCCCAAACAATTATAAAATTTATAGGGATAGAAAAGCAAGATGACGAACAAATAGTCTCATCAATCAACGTTAGCAAAGATCATTTTTATTTATTTACGGTTAACCTTGGGAAGTACGTATATATAGGCCCTACCCGAGGGCTACTTCCTACCATCCCCAAAAATACCAGATCGGGGAAAAGGTTAACACTACTCCGTGCTACTAAAAAAAAATCCACGCCCACTTCCAACTTTCCACCGTTAAGGACCTGAAAAATGTTTAACAATAACGTGGTGAAATATAAAATCTTTATGAGTCAACGCATAAGTCCGAAAGCAGGACATTAACTCATTCAAAACATCCTATACAAGGGAGATAATGTCGATGGAAAATCAATAGCATGCGATCCTTGCCACACTTTACCTATCATAGAGTCGATCTAAAACCAATAGTTAACCATCAAGCATATACAAGCTTACCCCGCCTTGGCCATAATTTGGCCTTTCATATATAACATGTAATCAATTGCATACAACTAAAGCACATAAACGTAACACTTATCACAATTGCATGCACATTGCACCACAGGTGTTCCAATTATTAACGACCGCTCCCGGCCTTAACAAAACTATGTTCTTCCGGGCAGACCACGCACCGTTCCATTCCTTTGGCAACGGCAATCGACAAGCAATGTGGTTCCAAGTACCCTCGGTATGGACTAACAATCGACAATCCTATAGGGAGCGTTGGTTCGTCACAAGTCGCGACCGGCATCTCGATAAGTCGTATGATTCCAAGTACCTCAAGCACGAACTTACTAGACTCGAACCTTCGTACCCTAGGGTGTCGGCTCGTCCCTTACGTACTGCAGAGAACGGTATCCATTATGTGACCACACAAGCACAAAGGCAAATAGCCATTTTATATCTTTGCATTTAACCTAATGTACACACATAGATAGTCATGCTCAAAACTTGGCTCAAAGCTATTTTTATGCTTAAAATTCAGTCCACACGTGATTACACGTATACACATATCATCCACAAGACTTTACATCTTAAACAGGGTGATTAATCATTACATTCACATCAATCATGACACTTACAATCATCGGATAACCATAAGATAATTATACAATAATCACCCAAATAATAATTAATTAATAATTAAATAATTAATAAATATGACTAAGGTTAATTAGAATAATCGTAACTAATTAACCTTATTGCAATTAATTAAGTCCACCTTAATTAATTAACCGGACCTTGACCACCAACTCGCCTTAGTTTGTTTATGCGATCACGTATATTTGGCACCACAATAATAATTTTACTTAGCTTCGGTCACTTAACCCAACTACGATTATTATCCCGATTAATTAACCCAAGCTCGATTAATTGCCTCCACAATAATCAACTAACCCGACTTTAGACAAATAATTCAATCACAATTTGAATAAATATATCCGGCATCCGTTAATTATTCCAATCGAGCTAATAATAATTATTCTAATGCTTAAACGCAGCTTAACGCCCCTAATCAAAGTTTAGGGGTCGACTCACAAACTCCGATGGTCGATATCGGGTCGGACACGAAGACGACGAAAATAGCGATACGGGTCGGATCGGGTCTCAGTGTTACTATTCGGGTCGGGTTAGGGTCATTCGGTTCATCGTTTTTGTCCGGGCGCTTTGGGTTTCGTGTCGGCGTGGGTCGGGCCAGGTTGTCGGGACCATCGGGCGTGGCATCCCGAGCTCGCGGGGATGGGCCACGGCGACGGAGCCTATAGATGATGGCGGAGGACGCTCGAGCAGCCGTGAGTCTCGGGTGGCCGGCATCCGAACATAGCGAGGAGGTGTAGCGGCGTCCGTGAAGTCGGGCAGGGTGTTACGAAAAAATTGGGAAGCTCGCTATGCTTTGCAAGCACTAAAAAACACAAAAAAGAGAGTCAAAGAGTAGAGAGTGCACACCCGTGAAAAATACTTACTACCTTCGTACACCCTAATTGAATAACAACTTAGCCTTTTAGATAGGCCATACACCAACAAAAACCCTAGAAAAATAGCCACAACAATTGACCCACTATCTTGAACTATCTACCCAATATCCTCGAACGTATGTGCAAAGCAACAAACATGCTGCAATAGATTCCTATAAACTAGGACAACCAATTAGGCTTTATTGAAAAAACAAACAAATACTTTGACTAATTCAACACCCTCCCTTAAACTAATGTTGCAAACAATCGCTTTAAAGGACTAGAACCAGCCCTCCCGTAACCTGCAGCCTTCCAACGAACAAACACCAAGAAGCTTTCTTAGCTTCGATATGCAGATACTTTGAGAGGCTTGGTGAACAAATCAGCAAGCTGATCTTCACTCTTGTAAAAAGCAAGATCAATCACTTTATCTTTCGTGAGATCCCTTAGGAAATGATACTTCACATCTATGTGTTTACTCCTCCCATGTAGAACTAGATCCTTTGAGAGTTTAATGGCTTAGTTGTTGTCACAATAGATTGTAGTTGCATCTTCCTGTTTAAATTGAAGTTTTCCAAGAATCTTCCTTAACCAAATAGCTTGACAAGCACTAGAGGTGGTAGCTACAAACTCAGCTTCGCTTGTTGACAAAGTAACAATTGGCTGCTTCTTCGAACACCATGAGACGACCCTCGAACCAAGCATAAATACATAACCGGAAGTACTTTTTCGATCATCCATATCACCAGCGTAATCGCTATCAGTGAAACCAAGCAACTCTGATTTTTCTCCCTTCTTGTAGAACAACCCAAAAGTTGCAGTCCCTCTCAAGTAGCGAAGAATTCGCTTTGCAGCCTTGCTAATGTTTTCGTTGGATTCTCCATGTACCGCTAATAAGGCTCATATGATGCATGATATCGGCCTTGTTGCTGTTAAATACATTAAACTCCCCACAATTTGCTTGTAGAAAGTGCTATTTACCTTTCTTCCATCGAGATCCTTCGATAACTTCAATCCAACCTCGTTGGTGTGGTTACCGAATTGCAATGCTTCATCTCAAGTTTTTCTAAAATCTCTTGAACATATTTCTTTTGAGATAGAAAAATTCTAGCTTCGGATTGATTTACCTCAATGCCCGGAAAATAATGCGTCAACCCAAGATCGGTCATGTCAAATTCCTCCACCATGACTTCTTAAATGTGTCAATCATAACACTATCATTCCCTATGAAGATAAGATCATCCATGCACAAACACACTAGAAGCAATTTTCCACCATGACCAATCTTGATAAATAGCGTATGCTCATAGGAACATTTTGTAAATCCATCCTTCAAAAAATAAGCATCAATCCTACTGTACCAAGCTCTTGGAGCTAGCTTCAACCCATATAACGCCTTTTTCAACTTATAGACTTTATGTTCATTACCCGGTTTGACATATCTAAAAGGTTGACGAACAAATACTGTTCTTGAAGATCACCATGTAAGAACGCTGACTTCACATCTACCTGGTAGATGGGCCATGAATTCGTGCTACTAGCGTAATCGCTAATCGGATTGTATTGAGTCTCGCAACCGGCGCAAACACCTCTTTGTAATCCACTCCAAATTCCTCGTCGTAACCTTTTGCCACCAAGCGCGCCTTGTACTTGTCAATCTCGCCATTCTTGTTCATTTTCGTCTTGTATACCCACCCGACTCCGATTGTCTTTTTTCCTTCGGGAAGATCTGTCAATTCCCACGTACCATTCTTCTTAATTGCTTTGATCTCTCGCATCCATTGTAGCTCTCCAGTTTTTATTTTGTATTGCTTCATCAAAAGCGGTTGGATCACTATCTCGCAAACAAAGCAAAATGGATCGTGGGTCTTCGGTTTGCTCAACTCCCGACACTTCACAATCTTCCATCCATGCCGGCCTTCATTGGATGCGTTGTGGTCGTTCTTCGATGCTTGTAGCAACCGCTAATTTTCAGTATTTTCTATGGTGACGTCACTTGTAGAGGGTCGCTTTTCTCAAGATCATCTTCAAAGTTTGCTGGAATTGGTTCACCACCATTCTTCTCGCCTCCATGACCGTAATTTCTCTTCATCAAAGATCACATCACGGTGATGGTAATTTCCTTGGTTATAGGATCATAAAGTTTGTAGGCTTTTGAATGATCACTAATGCCAAGAAAAATACATTTTTCTCGCTTTATCTTATAGCTTCTTCCTTTTTCGGTTAGGAACATGGGCATATGAAATACACCTAAAAATTCTCAAGAAATCAATGCGGGTCTTCTCCCGCTCCAAGCTTCTCCGGGTGTCTTTTTGAAAACAGCGAGAGTGGGACTTCTATTCAAAAGATGAACACTCCAATTGATCGCCTCCGGCTAGAAGCTTTTTGGAACTCCACTTGATGTCAAGAGGCTTCGCACCATATTCGAATAGTGCGGTTCTTCCGTTCGCAAACACCATTCGTTGCGGTGAATAAGTCTGCAAGTGAGTTGTCTTTTAATCCCATGCTTCACACAAAAATCTGCGAATGCGGTTGAAATATATTCACCACCACGATTTGTACGGAGAACTTTGATTGGATTTCCACTCTCTTTTTCAACAAGAGTTTTGAAGCTCTTGAAGCTCTTGAAGGTTGCTTCACACAAAGGCTTCGATTTTTCTTGCAAAAAGTAAGCCCAAACCTTTTGATCAAATCGTTAATGAAGGTAATGATATATCTTTTACCTCCATTGGAAATTGGGGAAATTGGTCCGCAAATATCTGAATGGACAAGTTCGAGCTGCTTCTTGGCTCTCCATGCTTTACCTTTTGAAAATGATCTCGGTGTTGTTTGCTAACAATACACTCTTCACATATTTCGGATTGCGCCGTGACCGAGGGAAGTCCCTCCACCATCTTCTTTTGATGTAACGTCCGCAACCCACCAAAGTTGAGGTGTCCGTATCTGAAATTCCATAACCATTCTTTATCCTTCAATCTTGCAGAGAAACATTAGTGAGAGGTGTCATGAAGATGCAGCAGGAACATCCGATTGGCAATCATATTAACTTGAGCAATCGGATGTTGTTTCTCATCATGGATTCTACAAACACCTCCTTTGAGTGTAATTTCATATCCCTTCTCTTGCAATTGTCCAACACTTAGGAGGTTGGTCTTTAACTCGAGGAACATAAAACACCTCTTTGATCATCTCGAACCGAGGTTCCTTTAGGAACAATTGCAATCTGTCCCTTTACCCTTGACCGATACGGCCAAGTCGTCTCCAAATTTGACCGAGGTGCGGAACGACTCATCTAATGCAGAGAATGCCTTCTTGTCTCCACACATATGGTTGCTACAACCGGTGTCAATATACTATAGGTTTGATGAAATTTTCTCCATTTCTTGACACACCATTAGGAGAGACACTACTTCTTCTTTTTCTTCCGCAAAATTAATCCTTTCCATGCTTTGTGTATTTAAATTGGTACGACATTCAGATTTGTAATGTCCATACCTATGGCATCTAAAACACTCTACTCTAGATTTGTCTATCGACCTTGGTTTGAAAACAGGTTGAGTGCCGACCTCCACGCCCTCGTCCTCTACCTTGAGCATCATGAGAAAAAATGACAATTAGGCTTTTGATTGAAACTGCGACGTTCATTGGTTCCCCTTGCTCTAACTCTACCACTATTCATTCTTGTTGGTGACGAAAAGTGATCTACAATTGCCTTCAACGCCTTCTCTTCCGGCTCTTGCTGAAGAAAATTTTGTTCGTGAACCAACAACGACCCTTGCAGTTCATCAATTGAGAGTTGTTCAATGTCCTTGGCTTCTTGTATGGAATAAACAACAAAGCTAAACTTTGGTGTCGTAGATCGAAGAATCTTCTCAACAATGGTGACATCCTCCATCTTATCGCCATGAATCCGCATCTTATTGACAATTGCCATTGTCCGAGAGAAGAAATCGGTAATTGACTCTCCCGACTTCATTCTTAGTAACTCGAACTCTCCACGAAGCATTTGAAGTTGCTGCCTTTTTGCTCTTGCGGTACCTTGATATTTTTTCTTCATGGAATCCCATATGTGCTTGGAGGTATCCTTGCAGAGAATTGTCTCCAAGATAGATCGTCACAATGGCCCGAAAAAGGTCATTTTTGGCCTTGAGATCTTTCAATCTTGCTGCTTCCCAGAGCCGTCCGTTGTGATGCTGTCAACATGGCTCCTTCTTCTCGGTTGAGCAACCCAGAGATAACAACATCCCAATATTCCTTTGATTTCGGAAGTTCTCCATTAGCATGCTCCAATGATCATAATGACCATCAAAGCGTGGAATTGCTGGTTGGACAAAGGTTTCAAGCCATCACCGCCGCTAGATACCCGGTAAAAATCTTTCCTCACGTGCTTTCAACTCAAGCTCACTTTTTGGCTATCGCCTTTCACTCTCGCTTTATCCTCTCGTGTTTTAACTCACTTTTCCTTCTTTAATGGCTCGATACCACTGTTACGAAAAATTGCAGAAGCTGGCTGTACTTTGCAAGCACTAAAAAACACAGAAAAGAGAGTCAGAGAGTAAAGAGTGCACACCCGTGAAAAATACTTACTGCCTTCGTACACCCTAATTGAATAACAACTTAGCCTTTTAGATAGGCCATACACCAACAGAAAATCCCAGAAAAATAGCCACAACAATTGACCCATTATGCTGAACTATCTACCCACTATCATGAACATATGTGCAGCAACAAACAGGCAGCAACAAATTCCTATAAACTAGGACAACCAACTAGGCTTTATTGAAAAAATAAAAAAAAAACTTTGACTAATTCAACGAGGGGCTCGGATCTGACAGATCTGGGTTTCGGGTGCGACTGGGGGTTCGGCCTAGGCTGGAGCTCAGTAAGCGGAGGCGGCGAACGGAGGTGGCTGGGTGGTGGGCTGTGGGTCTCGGGTCTTGACTAGGCTTTTGCGGCACGGAAGCAAAGTGATAGAAGACGGCGAAGACGGGCTGATGTGGGGGTGGTGGTAGGCGGTTAATGTTATCGTCGGGCGGAAAGGGGGCTGGTCGCGCTCAAAACAAAGAAGAAGAAGAACAGTAGCAAATTTGGGGGGTTGTTGTCGCGTGAGTCAATTGGTCAAAGAGAGAGAGAAAAGAATTTTAAAAAAACAAAACAAAAGTGGAAACTTGGGGGAGGGGTTGCTGCTGATGGCTGACGTGGCGAGGGAAAAAGGGGGCTGACGTGGGCATTTGGGGGAAAGAATTCGGCAGAAATAAAGGCAAGGTGGGGCCCAAAAAAAAATAATCAATTGATTTGTCTTATGTAAATTAAAATCAAGGGCAATTACCAAAATGAATACCGGTGGTCATTTGGCTTAATCGATTGAGGGCAAAAATGGGATTTTCACGGTTAGGGTTCGGTCAAGGCTAAGTTCAAGCGTGAAGAGTCTCGGTACTACAAGTCCACGTTTAACTATTCTAACTTAACTTTTCCCGACAGACGTCTCGGAGCGATCCAATTATCGTCTCTTAAATCTTCAAAATTCAAATTTGTTTTTCACGCTGGAATTCATAATTTTTCTTACGCAGGCGTCAAAATTCCAAGGTGTCACAGTCATTAATAACCGAACATGTGTAATGCATTATGCCTAAAAGTTGTTATGAGTGCTCGATTGTGTACCGCCGTGATATGTATTGCATAATGTGTGGACCAAGGCGGGGTAATATTACATGCGATTGATGGTTGACTATTGGGTTGCGCCTAATCATGTGACAACTAGAGCATTGCGAGAATCGCACACTATTAATCTATTATCGACACATGTCCTACATAATTAGGCCACCCTGAGCGAATAGCAGCCTTACTTGGACTTAGGCGTTGGCTCACGGAGATTTTATATCTCACCGCTGTTGGTAACTATTTTTCAAATCCTTAACTATGGAATAGCGATTTATCGAATTTGAGTAGAGGACAAGAACGTTGGTCTCTTTTTCGAGTATCTTGGAGTAGTATTAACCCAGGCCCCGAATTGGTATCTTTTGTGTGGTCGTAGGAAGTGACTCGAGGTAGGGCTTGTGTGTATATATACTTCCCAAGGTTAATGATTTATATAAATAAAAATGATATTTTGTTGATGTCATGATTGGGTTGCCTATTGTTTTATCCCCGTTGTTTATATTATCGTCCGAGGAAGTAGAACATTTCGCATGCGCTTAAATAAAAGATAAAAGAATGGGTCGATAACGTCACGGGATGTCATCCTTTTATGACCTAAGGTAATTTGGTAAGGTTATTGCGTACCTAGAGATCGAGGCATGACGGCCTTGGCCTACCCAATATTTTCTCAACTCTTTAGGCCCAGTCACTTTTTAAATTAGGTCTCTCTTGCGTCTAATTCTTGTCTTTTTTCTTTTCCTTTTTTTTATCAAAATTCTCTGAACCTTATCTTCTCTCCACTCACTTATTCATGAATGGAATGACGAAGATAAGGACAACAAACGCCCCATTATCTTTTTTTTTATTGTTCTTGTATTGATAGATTAATGATCTATCAATATTTTAAAGATCGTGCATCGTGCGTTGTTCGATAATTAGTGAGGACAATAGAACTTTTGAGTGGAGTGTTGTTTCGAATAGTGATGGCCACGGGTTAGAATCGGCAGGTTCCGATTCATGAACCGGCGGTTCCATTCGTGGCCATAGGTGAACCGGAATCGAAATCTTAAGAGGCGGTTCCGATTTTGATTTTGAACCGGCGGTTCCGGGCTGGTTCAAGGCCGGATTCCAGTTCAAAATCGAAAATAGAACCGCCGATTCCGATTTGGTTACTATTTTTAAATTTAATTTTTAAATAATAAATTATGAAATAATATATAATAAATTATGAAATAATAAATTATCAAATATAAATTGTAATTAAATTGTAAATTGTAATCAAATTTGGGGGAAAAAAGAGAGGGGGAAGGGGCTTGAACTTAATAAATTATTACTAGGCGCCTACTTATTTTCTTGAGGATAGAAGAATCAAAGCCCATAAAATTCTTTTACCTTTGATAATCTCATGGTTACCTCATCGTTAATCATCGCTAACCTGCTCCAGATCGGCATCGTGGCGGTGGTATCTCTATCATCGAAGAATTCGATTTTATTGTTGTGATCCATCTCTTATTGTCGATATTGAGTCTTTGTCCAATAATCAACACAAGCTTGAGCCTCCACCGAATCCGTAACTAATCTTGAATGTCGTTCGCCTAAAATATTGCCTCCAGGCGTTAAATACTTGTTTAACCGCAACTGTTGAATAATGGGTTGCTAAAACCTATCGTGTGATGAGAGCGAAAATTGGGAATTGAATTGAATGCCTCTTCCATCACTCTAGAATTGGAAAATCCGTGCCGTTTTCGGATTCATTAAACTCAAAAGAAATTATTAAATATGTCTCTATTTCATAAATATTTCCTGTTGCTCCATTTTGTCTTTTTGCATATTCATCATAAGTTTATACCCTCTACTAATTTTACATATGTTCTCGCTTTGTATTTTACTAGGTTGGGAAGATTCACTATCGCCTAGATTATATTTACTACAAAATTCATTATATAATTCTACAATTGCGTTTTTAACCACTAATTGTATAGCTCTAAAATTTACCATTTCAACCAAAAGTAAGTCAAATAACCACCCAAACCATCTAATTTGATACGTGAATCGAAAATGAAGCAACCAAATAAACAAGAGGAATTTTGATATAATAATACAGCTATTTTGTTCGCATTGCTCTAATAGTCGACTTAATTGATCATCTTTTTCATTTTCTTCAAAAACACCAAGCAATATTAATACACTATATTAAAAATAAATACGTAGTGGAATAATAAATACCGCGTAACATATAAGTTGCATCATTAAAAACTTTTAAAAAATCTAAAATTATTTTGCAAAGATCCTAATCTTGTGGGAATAAATTAATTTGAGAATCTTTATTCGAAATAAATGTATATAATAAATCTTTATATGCAAAATATTGATTAAGCAACTCGTACATAGAATTCCAACGAGTTGGGACATCTTTTGAAAATCTTTTTGATCTTCTTCTATTTGCTTTACAAAATCGCCACATTCTTTCAAAATTTGGAAATGTTTCCATAAAAATTGAATTGCTGTTTTTATTAGGGTGAGAAAAACTTCAATATTTTTTAAACCATCATATACATGATAAGCACATTTAATGTGAAAAAATTATCCATAAAAAGCGGGTTTACAAATCTTTTATAACTCGGGAATTGAAACGGTATTTGCCGCGACATTATCAAAATCAACTAAAAAAATTTTATTAAGCAAAAAATATTCTTCTAAAACTTGCTTAATTATTCTATAAATATTATTTTCCATATGCCTATCATCAAAAACTTGAAATACAATAACTCTTTTTTGAATATTTCAATCATCATCTATCCAATGACATGTAATATCCATATAAGAATAAATTTACCAAGGATCACTCCAAATGTTGCTACCTATATGCACATGTCCATTAAAATTCATAAAAAAAATTTAAAACTTTTTTTTTCTTTTAAAAAGATCAAAAAGTTGGCATTTAAACGTATTTCGAAACGGACTTTGCTTGTGGAGTACACGTTGTTTGTATAAAATGATTAACATCAAAATTTTCATCAAAATTAAAAAATAAACGTTCAACGGAAACACATCTAGTTAATTCTTTTTATAAACTTTGTCACCGTAACAAAATAAAGGATAAATGTTAGGATTGGCGCACTCGAAAATTTGTTGTTGATTGGTGTCGATCCCCGCTTACGTTGTACGTTTTGACCTCGGATGCCGTTTAAATGTTCCATAGTCGCCTCCACCTCCGAATTTGTATGTTGCCCCACAATATTTACATTTTACCCGGTACTTGTTTGCGCCTAAATATTTCTTCGTGAAGTGTTCCCATATGTCGGATATAACCTCCCGTTTCGGCTCCTTTGTTGTTGACATTTCTTAGATATTGGTAAGAGGATAAAGACTTTTTTGAGTTGGAACGTGCTCGACGTTGGGAATAATGTTAATATCATCAACATCGTCTCCCTAATATGCAAAATCACGAGGATCATGAAGATAATCGGATTCCCTTATCGGGCTCTTTTCTCTATCACTAGCTCTTTTTCACTTGCCATTTTTTAAGAGAATTGAGCAAAAAGTGAATTCAGAAAATTGACAGAATTGAGTGGATTAAGAGAATTTGAGAGAATTGAGAGAAATTGTGAGAAAAATGAAAGATGAAAATGAATATTTATAATAGTTAGGATAGAATATAATAAATTAATTAAAAGATAAAGAAAAGGGGTGGGGGAAAATTGGTCGTTACCATGCAACGGTCGGGGATTTCCCCAAAGTTTTTAAACTTTTTTTCCAAACGGCTATAAAGCCGGTTCATCTATGTATGGACCGTTTTCGGCCCATATGGGACAGCTGGTTCCGGTTTGGAACGGCGGGCCCACCAATGGGCCGATTTCGGGCCCAAATTGGCTCGTGGCCATCCCTAGTTTCAAAAGTAGGTATGAGTTATTGTGCCAGAGAGGTAATGTATGCGATATTTTCTTCATATACCTAAGGGACCAAAGGATTGTATCCTCTTGAAGAAGAGATTTGCATGTGTCATTAACCCTGTCTTCTTTAGGTGACGTGGGAGCAGCACACGTCATTAGGTTTGCATTACTTAGAAACTATTGCTTTCGAAGTGCTTTAGGTGCTGAAATCATGAGAAAATATTGGGTGGCCCGACCATGCCACGTCACCGTGCGCCCAACCAATCGGGAGCGAACACGCTGTCTCCACATAAGTTGAGTGAGGCCTACTTGCTTTTCTCGCACAAAAATTCTTTTTCCTTTTTTTTCAATTGAAAAAATCCTCTCGTGTTGGCCTCGCCACATTAATTACAACCGAAGCATGCTTTTTCTCTTTTTTTTTTTTTTTGCTTCGGAAGACGGAGGATGGGACGCTCTCGTTCCTTCTCAAGAAAGAAACCCAATTTTCTTCTCTTCCTCCCTCGCTCTTGAAATTTTGAGTTTTCGGCTTCACCTCTCGCTCCAATACTCGTTTGCTCTTTTGCTCCGGCTCTTTCTCTGTCGCCGTTGTCCCTCTACTCCGGCACATGCTTGCCTCGTTCGGTGCCGCTTACTCCTCCGACACTCGTTTACTCTTTGCTCGGGCGCCCGCTTCCGTTGATCACTCAATCGTCGCTCGTTGGGTAGATGACGTGCTTCCGCGAGCGGATTCTCCTCGAAATTGATGGCCGACAGCCGACCCATGGAACGAGCACGAAAGGAAGTGTTGCTCCTGTGGAGTCGGTGGATGAAGTGCACAAATTTGGAGGGACTGCATTGTTCGCGGCAAAGAAGAGAGGGAACGCGAGCATCGTGGAGGAACCGCTCAACCATTCAACTAGAGAAGAGGTGCTCCTTACTCTTCTAATGCTCCTTTGGTCTCGCTCCGCGCTCGCTAACTCGGTCCGCCCTCGCTTGCTCCGTCGCTCGAGGGCTCTCTCGCTCCAAGTGCTCGCTTTAGCCTTTGCTGGCTCGCCATTCCGACCCTTGCTTGCTCTATCGGCCGAGCACCGTAAGCATGATTTGGTATATGCCCGACGAAAGAAAGGTGTGTGCATCCAAGAAAATGATGGTTTACTTGATTTTTTTCAAGCACGTCCATCTTAAAGCATTACCACTTGTCTGTTAAATTATATGGTTTGTTATGGTTAAAATCAAGACAATAGATATCGCTTCAAAGATCCGTTTGATGAAGCAACTAGTAAATTGCCTTCCAAAATAGTGTGTACTTTTGGCTTTTGTCCGTCGTTAGTGGGTTACATGTTTAGTTTCTTTTGCTTGGCGGGTTACTGAGTTTTAGTTGAAATATAGAGAAGGGAGAATCGATCTTCATTGTTTTTGCTTTAATGGTAAATGTTGGCGGAAGTTGATGCCGAGGGATTTAATTGCTCAATAGATTCAAATGTCTTGGATATAATAGCAGCCCGTTGCACATCCGCTTATGCTCGGATTATACAAGAATCATGCCCTTGCAAATGCATAGATATCTTGATTTAACTCTATCGTTAATTTTTTTTTCCTTTTAAGAGTGCTAGTTCTCTATTGGGTATCATTGTGTATATAATTAAGATTGCCAACTAAATCGCGAATGGATGCATAATTAAGATTATTCTCTTAAACTCGTCGTCTAAGGAAAACATTCCTTATTTGGTGTCGTTTAAAAAGAGATGCTATGCAGATTGCACCACCGCAATCTCGTGAAGTTGCTCAAGCATATATGTTGAAGGACGTATACGCTGCCTAGTATATGATATATTGCTTGCTTTATACAGCACCATTTCTCTGGATATGAAATTTTGGATACTTTCTTATTTCAAACACTTGATGTATCAGTTTTGTGAGATGTTCTTTTAGCCGCGGATCGTTTTGTGAGGAGGAACTTATTGTATAAAGAAATGGAATAGAACGGGCAAGTTGGTTAAGTTAAGAATGTCTCAATCCATTTCATTTCCAATGTGTATATACGAGTCAATTCTTAGTTATGTTATGCAAAGAATGAGAGGCGCCAGGAGATTGCATTTCCGGAGTTTCATAATTCTACATTTGTTACTCCGCACACAACAACCTATTGTCGTGTCTATTGGAAGTCATTATTGCGTGATCCTTCTTCTAGGTTCGGAGGAGATCCTAACATCAAAGGTACTCTTTTGGCATTTCAAAACCATTTTTGCATCAATACCGCAATTTATGTACTACTTGGAACATTTCAGACCAATTTTGCTTGGAACGCTAATGAGATCGCACTATGTCCAAGTTCCGTCTATGCAGATTCCCAAGGAAGTGTTCCTCTTTGGGATGCCACCGGGGGGGAGCAAGGACGAAAGTTCGAGCGAAGAGGGATCGAAGAGATAGAGCTCGTTGGAGATGGAGGTTTTCTTATTGTGATTGCTTGAAGGGGGATATGATAACTAACAACCGCCGAGGGAAAAAGAGTCAAAGGATACAGATTTTCTCTCTAGATCACTATAAGCCATTCACTAATTGAGATCTTGAGATCGAAGGTGTAATTATTGGTGTGATTTGGACAAATTATGTTTTTCGAGTTTTCATTTTGTTTTCACTATTTCTCCATGTAACGCTTGTATAGTTGAGAGTATATATGGAGGGAACAGTAAAGAAATGAAGGATTCTAATGAAGATATGTGACTTGCGCTCTTCAAAGTTTTGGAATTAAATGCCATGGATGGAGCATAAGCGTTGGAACTCCCCCTTCGGGTGAAGTTTGAATTTTTTGTTGGATGATTGTCTATGGATAAACTTAGTGAACCTTCTTCCCGGTCATTTGTAACTCAATTCGTATTATAAAATTATCGATGCAGCCTCTTCAAATAGAATCGCATATTGCCAAAGCTCGGTTTACATGTCTCACCAAGTACTTTCACTTTTTAATCCTTAGATCCTTTATCCTATGGAAGACCGCTTCTAGTGATCAATACTCCAATTTTTGTCTTTTTCTTAATGGGAAAAAAAAATTCCATTAAGTGGTTGTCCCGCATATAATCTTGTCCTCACAAGAGATATACCCCAAAAACACTATTAATACTTTAGGAGTATACAACCATGAAGCTAGAAAAAAAATGCAAGGACACCATGAAGCTAGAAAAACAATGCAAGGACTTGACAAAGAATACTCTACAATACATCATCTGAAAATTTCATTACAAGGAGCAATTCCGTTACACATTTCACCTTAGCTACAAATGATGTCCCAATTTCATCTAAACGCTAACATGCTCAAGTCGATCGCTACATCTTGGACCAAAAAAAAAAAAGTCCACGCTACATCAGCCACTCTCCAAGGCGGCAAGACAGACTCTCACCATCCTAGCCTATGAAACCAGAAAAATGCAACGATTTGACACAAAGACTATCATCTTATGTTGAAAATTAGGTCGAGCAACATTCTCCAAAACTCTCAAAGACAATCATAGGAAAGAATACTCCAATCTCGGCTTTGGGCCTAGCTCGAATCCGGCCACCAGATTGATGAAAATGGAGCAAGCTGGGAAAAAGATCATAGGCATAGAAGCACCTTTTCTTCGACAATGACAGACATAGATATTGCTTAATAGCACCAAGAAATCTATTACAACAAAAGCAAGTAAAACAAAAATTAATTTGAGAGCTTCAAATGTAGAAGATTTTGTCACATCAATGAAAGAACATGACTTCGTACAAGGCAACAAAGAGAAACCTAAATGATAAGAGCTTTTATGTTTTAAGTACATTGTTACAACATCAAAGCAAGCATATGACACAAAATTAAGAGCCCGAATGGCAAAGAAAACGCAGCATGCAGATTCCACATAAGCATAGAAATAATTTCAATTAACAAAAGTTCCTTTCAACCAAAGTTGGGAGAAAAAAAAATGCGTACGCCTCCTTATGAATTATGTTGCAACCACACATCGAATCTTCCACCTCACGATGAATTATGTTGTGATTGTGCATTGTTTATGCCTTTAGGACCACCCAATTCATCCATCCCAGGATGTTCAAAAGAACTTGATGTCCCCTATACAAAGGAGCAAATAATAAATTGAGAAAAAAATAGAGTTTACTTAGCAATGCACCTACATAGATTTTATCTCATATAATCCCACATTAACAAAAGTAAGGCAAGCTGTACTCGACTCAAAATATTTTCATGGGATCTATTATGGTACTCCAACATCTATAGACAAAAAACCATTATCAATAAGCATGATGCACGATGGTTGCATCTATATAAAAAAGACGATCTCATTAGTAGAATGGAACAAAATTCTTCCATGGGATCTATTTTTCTATTCTCGACATGTATAAATGAGAACCCATTAATAGTAACATTAGAATTTTCAACAAATCTCAGCCAAACATTACAAAAATAACCTGGACTTCTAAATACCTAACTAGTGAATGGAGAAAATCCATTCATAATTCCTAGCAAAGCATGAAGTATGGTGGTTGCATCTATATAAAAAATTGACCAAATTAGCAGAATGTAAGTTCAAATGTTGAATTCAGAGAGATATACCCGATTATAGTAATTTAGATTTACTATAGGACCACCAATATTCCTAGAACAAAACGCATTTGGAATTTGATTTGAATTTCTTGAATAATCTGGTAAATGAGTCTCATCACCTTTGCTTGGACAACCAGCTCCACAATACAAAACAAAAAATACTTTAATTGGCATAATGTAGCATAAGTATAAAAATGACATAAACATATTAAGTAGACCTCTATCTCATTCAACTTACCTCGTCTTTCAATTAGCATTGGGGATGTTTCTTTATTAGACTTTTTCTTCTTTTTCTCTTCGGAGCTTTTAAGCCTTCCATAACTTGCTCCCTTTCCTTTTCTTCGAAGGGGTCCAATACCAATGTGTCACACAAAGAAGCCTCACGATTATGATGATCTATCACAACCACACTTGAGTCGTATGATGAAATTTCAGCCACCGTTGCATCCAAGTTCTTCTTCGCTATTCTCATAGTATTGAAATCTTGGGCTCCCAAACTCATCACTTCAAAAGCATTTTGCATTAACGTGGAAAATCAATTAGATGTAGATGGACCTTGTGACATTTCATGAGATTCATCATTCACATACCTTTGTTTCGCACCCTTAGTCCATCTCTTCAAAATATAGGAAGATGGAATGACCGAAACCGATACGTTCACATTCAACACGTGCAAAGTATAACGACACAACCACCCTTTTGATTCAAATAATTTGCATTCACAAGAAACTCGAAAAGTCAACAATGTTAAATCCGACAACATGTTCACCTTTAATTCCCTCACACTTGAGAGTGTATTCATACACCAACTCATGGAAAGCAAGTACTAGATATCCGTTCGGAGACACTTTGCAAAAATTCTTCATCAAATCTTTTAAAAATGGCAGGAGTATACACCTGAAGTGGCATGTGTCAATATCCCATTATGCGAAATATGCAATTTCGACTTTCCACGAGAACTATAATCATCTTGACTTTCAATATCTCTCATATGCTTCAATTGTTCTTCATAATGGTGAACAAATTCTACTATGGTCAACGTCTTAGTCGACATTCGATGGAAGACATTGTTAGTGCTCTCACTCCTTTGACTTGATTTTATACCACAACAAAAAATATCATGACCAAAAGCCGAACTCCACTTATGTCTCAAACCATATAGCCTCTAAAGCCAACTGTTATTCTCCGTGCCCCACTCCTCTTCCATTTTCTTCCAAGTAAATTCAAATTCATCCTCCGATTTGCATCTATACATAAGTGTTGAGAAATACTTATCCTTAAACTCCGGTTTGTGGTAAAGATCTGGAATGTTTTGATTAGCATTTTTCACAATATGCCAAGTGCATAAACGGTGTTGAGTATCCGGGAATACCCTTTGAATGGCATTTGCCATGGCTTGGTCTTGATCAATGAAAATGATTTTTGGAGCCTTATTTCCCATATACTCTAAAAACACCTCAAATAACCAAGTAAATGGGCTTGCAGCCTCATCCAACAAAATGCACAGACCAAACAATGTATTCTTCCAATGATGATTAACTCCAACAAAAGGCACACAAATTATGTCATATTTATTAGTACGATACGTGGTATCAAAAATCATCACATCACCAAAACAAATTCCTAGTCGAATTTGGACAAACTATCTCTCCAAAATAGATTCGTCAATCTACCATCTTGATTTACTTGTTGTGCATAGAAGAACATTGGATTTTGCATTTGCATGCGGTGAAAATGATTCGAAGGCTTTGACAATCTCCCCTACTAATATGATTTAATCTTTCACCTTGCAAATAATTTTGAGAATCCCGCAAATTGAAACCAAGTTTTGGCTTCCTCCCGCGGTGTTTGACAAGTACTTAAACGATGTAGTCCCTCCAATGCCCTGCTTTAGCCATGCCAACTAACACACCCTTGCAACTATCGGAAATCATTCTTCCGCATCTTATCAAGTGCTTTTGACGTTTTGGAATGAACTCATGATTATGCTTAGAGACAAACTCTATGACTTCATAAATACCATTATCAACCTTAAATCCGATAAAAGCACGACAACCACATCTAACTTCGTGTCTTTCATATTTCCTTTCTTGACCGGATGAGTTGTTAGAATACCCCTCACAATTACACACAAAATTTCGACGAGTTATTTCCCCGTTGCCATTTTTTTCTAATCTTAACCTTCCTAACTCCAAATCATTTGCTTATAGCATAGGCTACATATTTATGATATGCTTCGAGCTCACTTGTAAAAATCATTCCTACTGTAAACTCAAAATCTTTTTCCAAATCACGGGTTACATGAGCTATATGGGCGCTTTCATGCCAAGCAAAGAACAAAAAATATTTAACATGGTGCTATTACAAGCAATATAACATCTCATCCACATCTTTAGCGGACAAATATATTTCACATAATATAATTTCGGGATTACCTCTAATTGAGCCATCGGATAACCTTAGACGTGCGAATTAATCGACCGATCGCAAGCGAACCTTTGTTAGTTGTAGTTTTTGTGGATGAACCAAGGAGAGACTCCTCAAGACGGAGCAAAGAAGGTAAACCACACAAGCCTTTGTAATAAGAAAAGCTGTAAAAATAGAGAATAATGTATATTAACATGAAAGAAACCCACTTGAGTAATACTCAATCGAGCACGTAATTCATGTAAACAATGAAGTTCATTAAGCACAAACGGGCAGCAGTAAAACCAAAAACCAAGCACTCGCTAACATAGATAACACCAAATAAGGAATGTTTTCCTTAGAAGACAGAGTCTAAGAGAATAATCTTAATTATGCGGCCATTTGCGGTTCAATTGGCAATCTTAACTATATACACGGTGATACCCAATAGAGAACTAGCTCTCTTAAAAGGACAAAACAAAAAGTAACGATAGAGTTAAATCAAGATATCTATGCATTTGCAAGGACAGGTTCTTGTATAATCCGCGCATAGTAGATGTGCAATAGGCTGCTATTATATCCAAGACATTTGAATCTATTGAGCAAGTAAATCCCTCAAAGATCAACTTCGCCAACATTTACCATTAAAGCAAAAACAATGAAGATCGATTCTCCCTTCTCTATATTTCAACTAAAACTTAGTAACCCGCCAAGCAAAAGAAACTAAACATGTAACCCACTAACGACGGACAAAAGCCAAAAGTACGCACTATTTTGGAAGGCAATTTACTAATTTCTTCATCAAACAGATCTTTGAAGTGATATCTATTTTCTTGATTTTAACCATAACAAACCATATAATTTAACGGGCAAGTGGTAGTGCTTCAAGATGGACGTACTGAAAAAAATCAAGTAAACCATACTGTTATTGGATGCACACACCTTTCTTTCGTCGGGTATATACCAAATCAGTGCTTACAAGTGCTCGACCGATGGATCAAGCAAGGGTCGAAGTGGCGAGCCATCGAAGGCCAAAGCGAGCACGGAGCAAAGAGCCCTCGAGTGATGGAGCGAGTGAGGGCGGACCAAAGTCACAAGCGCCCGGAGCGCAGACCAAAGGAGCGTCGAGGAGTAAGGAGCACCTCTTCTCTAGTCGAATGCTTGAGCAGGTTCCTCCACGATGCTCGCGTTCCCTCTCTTTCTTTGCCGCGAACAATGCAGTTCCTCCAAATTCGTGCACTTCATCCACCAACTCCATAGGAGCAACACTTCCTTTCGCTCGCCCCACGGGTCGGCGATCGACCGTCAATTTCGAGGAGAATCCGCCTCGGGAAGCACGTCATCGACCCAACGAGCGACAATCAAGTGAGCAACAGAGCGAGCGCCCAAGCAAAGAGTAAACGAGCGTCGGAGGACTAAGCGACACCGAGCAAGAGCAAGCATGCGCCGGAGTAGAGGGAGAGCGAGCGACGGAGAAAGAGCCGGAGCAAAAGAGCAAACGAGTATTGGAGCAGAGGGTGAAGCCAAGACTCAAAATTTCAAAAGCGAGGGAGGAAGAGAAGAAAATTGGGTTTCTTTCTTGAGAAGGAACGAGACATCCCATCCTCCGTCTTCGGAAGCAAAAAAAAAGGAAAGAGAAAAAGCATGGTTCGTAATTAATGTGGCAGGCCTACACAAGAGGATTTTTTCAAATGAAAAAAAAGGCAAAAAGAATTTTTTGTGCAGAAAAGCAGGTGGGCCTCACTTGACTTACGTGGAAACACATGTTCGCTCCCCGATTTGTTAGGGCGTACGGTGACGTGGCATGGCCGGGCCACCCAATATTTTTTCTGAAATCATGATCTCTTTCCCAAGAAGCTCCTTTAAAATGAATCTTCTTGTAGCTTTACTCCTTTCTAATACTTAAATAATTTTTTTAAATCAGCCCGAGCTTGAAACTGAAATCAAAGAAATGAAATTAATCAATCAACTTTCTCGCTGTCCATCGGGGAGGAAAGAGGTGGGACAAAATGTTTTTCACTTGCCAGGTGAGGTTGCAGTAGCTACGCTCAACTCCGATATGAACCTATTAAATAACTTTTCCATTAAAAAGTTCATTGAGTCGGTCATTGATGGAAGTCATCAACAAAAATAATATCAGCCTCCCTCGTTCTCTCCAACTTCCCATAAACAAATAAAAAGGTTAAAAAGAGGGGGGGAAATCGTCAAGCAGATCCCATTTCATGTATGCGTGATGGGGAACGCGGAGATGCAGAGTCGTTCACAGAAACCCTTTCTGACTTTTTCTCAAGGGGAAAAAGCAAACAAAAATTTTACGCAATTGTCCACGATAACACATGTATTCTAAATATTTTTCTTGATACGAATATTTTTTCCTTAAGGGAAGAGGCCAACAAAAATTTCACGCTATCCTCGATCACATATGTTCTTAATATTTTTTTGACATAAAAATCACAAATTATACCGCTCTTATCGTAATTATTTTTTTAAAAAGGCAACAAAAATTTTATTCGATGCCAATTTAGGTGTATACCATAAACAACTTTTTCTCTGATATAAAAAAATCCCAAGATATACCATCGTGGCACGTTTATCCCATAAAAAAATCCTAAATTCATACCCATGTGACCTATTGATCATCAATTAAGATTGTGCCAAATGATTTTCCATCCAATACAACGTCATTTTCATTTCATTTACGTTGTTCACATAGGCAGATTGTTAAAACAGTACTCGTTAATGAATCATAAATGACCTTTCCACTGTCTCTCTAATCAGGTCAAATTTTGTAGCTTTTTTTTTGCTCTAAAAATATTAATATTAAAAGTCATAAATTCATTTTATTGTATTCACGTCTTATGAAAGGGTTGCCTTGCCTCTTTGGCACGTCTACTCTTTGATATGGTCCAATTCTCTACGCTATGCACAAAGAGATGACAACGGACGCTTTTAATATCCATTCACGACAACTAGAGATACCCAGTTGCTCGTTTTACACACAATCCCGCTAAATATCCTCCATTTCACGGATGTTGTTGACGTCAACCCGATTTTGCGTAGCGCAGTGATCAAAGTTCAGCTCATCTCCCCAAACATCTCTGCGTATCCTTTAGCAAGGATGAAGTCTAAAAGATAGATAGGACAGTACGGTTGACATGAAACCAAGCTTTAATAATTACTGCGTGACCGAGGAAGGACCAGAAAAGCAACTTCATTCAACCATGATTAACTATCCACAACGCATGCATGCGGTCTCTTGCTAGGAAAGAAAAACAGCCAAGTAGAGCTCAGCGAAGCCTTGCTCCACGGACTCGTACTCAGATTATGAAAATCAACAGTTGAAAAAGCAGGCCAAATAAGACGGCTGAAATCGAAGTTTACGAAGGGCAATGACCAGGAGATCATCAAAATCTGTCATGACATCTGGAGCGATCCGCCTTCTTCTCACTCGGCAGAGAAAGAAACAAACACATGCACATGCATTCTCCTCTCTTGGATGATCTCACCGCCGCGTTCTTCTCTTTGATCATCTTCATCTCAACTTTTCTACATCTCTGGAGCTTCATCACAAATAGACTCTTGATTTTCTTTTCCCCAGGTAACGACTACTCCCGGTGACTCTACCTTCGATCATCGTCGCTTCAAGTTCCTCCTGCTCAGGCCAACAAGCAAAACTGAAGACAAGATGCAAAGAGCACCCATTATCCCCCTTCGCTAACAAGAGCTGTTACTGCAATGCCCACCACTCGTCCTTCCACACCAATGATTTTAGGCCAAGAAGAACCCTAAATTCAAGCGTGAAGCGACAAGCATTTCAAAGAAAAGGCAAGGGTAAAACGTTCAAATTCCAAGAAAGTCGTGACTGAATCAATATTTTATGCATAAAGAACTAGCAGCCTTGGAATAATGCAGGGCGGTCAAAAGTAATGTTCTTAAATCTTGCAAAACTAAAGTCTGCACAACCCCGAGAAACCAAGCTTCTTTTCGTTCTCTAGCTTTTCGAGAAGATGGCAAAATCGAGAGTTCCTCGTAAGGAGGAGACCCAGAAAAAGCTCACTCCGTTGAAAACTGAGCGACTCTGAGAAGGTGCGAAGAGTAAAAGAAACCCGAAAGAAGAAATGGACAAAAAGGATGCCCGTAAGAAGCAAAGTAAATAGGAACTCACAAACCTCGCTTTCGCGCTTTTTTAAAGATTTGAATGAAGAAAAACATCAGCACTGATGGGAAGTCTGGGGAAGAAGATTGCCCTAGCCCTCTGACGTTAAGATTGCTACCGATATGGCAGATGCACAGGATTCTCAAGAAAGTGACCGGGCCCTCCTGCGGCCGTCCTCGATGAGTCTTGAAACGATATAATAAGAATTAGCGAGGACAGCTAGAACTTGTGTGGAGTGTTGTTTCAAAGTAGGGTTCGTGGAGAGAGCGAAAGCACTTATCGTTCAAAATCTCTAAGGATTTGTCATGGATGATCTCACGTCATCGTCAAAATCTTTTTTGCAGTGTTGTCCTCTCTTCCCCCACGCTCAGTGAAACTTGATCAGACGGTGAATCGAGGCGGCTTCATCATGGACGGGACACAACAATGACAACACACATAGCTTTAGACTCTATTCTGCAATGCATGATCAATTAGAAAGTTGATTTTCTTTCCGCTGCCCCAATATTAAGGAATTGGCAGTTAATTAAAAAAGCTGAGTCAAGCAAAACGAAAGGACAGCCATATTTATAGGAACCGAAGCCAGTCTCTCACTGTAGTAGTGACGTAGACAATTAATGACGCATAAACCACATATTGAGTTATTGTGCCAAAGGGGCAATGTGCACAATATTTATACAAATTTTTAAA
Source organism: Rhodamnia rubescens (assembly GCA_021437795.1). Classification (NCBI taxonomy): domain Eukaryota; kingdom Viridiplantae; phylum Streptophyta; class Magnoliopsida; order Myrtales; family Myrtaceae; genus Rhodamnia; species Rhodamnia rubescens. Next base: position 332,592 of record JAILYA010000112.1, read on the forward strand.
GTAAGGTCTTTGTACTATTTTTTTTTAACAAAATGATTATGGGATTTAAAACATAGGAAAATTTCAATTTCCTTTTAATTTGTTCAAGATTATATAGATTTTCAAGTAAGAGAAGGAATTGGTCATCTCCTATTTATATTCTGGACTATTAACGCTTCTAAGTTTTAGGTCATGGAATGCGCATCTAAATTTTTACGATTTCTCCATTTTAAAATAAAAATAATTATAACATGGGGCTACTTTTTGATGTACTTTTTATCCCTTCATCAATTTTTCTTTTTCAAAAAAGGTTTTTATGTATAAACCGAATCTATTTTGATAATGTCATCCCCGATTTTCCTTTTAATTTTAGAGTTAATATCCTGAAAAACTCTTAATTAGTACATTTGTGATAATATCAAAACAATTTTAGATGATCCTCTGTCCCCGATTTATTTGATTCTACAATCGAAATTTCATGATTCATTTGTTTTGCACATTCAAATACTTCCTAATTTACTAACTAGAATGTCGAAGCAAATGGCCTTGCAAAATTCAAGTACAATACAAAAGAAAGTAGATCACACACTCTTCCCGTTGCCGAACAATGACATGATTTCGTCTATTTTATGGATGGATGAAATGAGGACTCGCCTGGATAGGTATTAACGATTTTAAACTCTACCAAACTAAATAAAATTAAAGTCTATATCTCGTGACGTCTCCAAATTTCGACACACTACAATATAATTAGATTCGATAACTTTAAATCATGAATTTCAGTTAGAAAAATAAAATTGAATTTTTTAATGATTTAAGAGATAATAATTGGAATATCCTCAAACGCTCGTTAGAAAAAGTCAAGTCCGGATAGTCGAGCCCGTCGATCGTAATCCCAATACCCTTCACGCCCGAGCTTAACCCTAATCGAATTCTAGATATGAAAATACTAAATTATCCTCGTATGATTAATCGATACCTATTTATTAAATTATTAAAATATTTTCACATATTATCCATAAAAGACGAAAATAATAAATCCTGATTTGAAATCGTGGGCCCCCTAATCAATTCGGTCAAATCAGTCTCTCTCTCTCTCTTCTTTCTTTTCTTTTTCTCTTCTTTTCCCCTTCTCTCTTCCTCCTGCTATTCCCCGACGAACCCATCTACCCCTTCCTCTGTTCACCCGGCGCCACCAGTCACCACCAGCAGCCGTCCACCCTCCGTCGCCGCTGTTCCGCCGTTCAGCCGTCCCGTCTCCGCGCCGTCCAGCTGTTGCCGCGCCGCCGCCTACGAGCTCCGTCGCCGCTCGGCCAAGCAGCGAGACCGAGAGACCCGCGAGCCAACGCGGCCTGTTGCCGCCGTGCTCCGCCCCCTTCCGTCGTCCGAGCTGCCGCGACCCACCAGCCACTCGCCGTGCCGATCAGCCCCCAGCCGCGCCCCACAGCCCGCGACCAGCCGAGAACCCCGCCAGCCCGAGCCCCGTCGCTAGCTCTCCGACCCACAAACCACCCCGCTCGGCCACCTCCTTCCGTCGCCGACCCAAGCCGTGAGATCCGGACCCGAGCCCGGCCACCGCGAGCCGTCGTCCCGTGACCCACAGTCCCGCCCCCGCCCCGAGCCGCCAGCCCGTGTCGCGCCGTCCGTTGTCTCGCGAGCCCGACCCGAACAGACCGCGCCGTTGCCGTGAGCCGCTCGCGCCCATGCTTTGTCGTTTAATTAATGAGTTAACTCCTAATCATAAATTTATGTTTAGATAGATGATAGATTAATTTAAGTGAATTGTGGTTAGTTTAGAATAGCAGTAATTGAATTTGTTTAACTGTAGTTAGGTTAAATTAACTTTAATTGGGTTAAGTAATCATAATTATTTTTAATTAAAGTAATTATAATTATTTTTAATTGACTGTAGTTATTTTATTATTAATTATAATTATTTTGATTTAATCGTAATTACTTTAATTAATTTTGATTATTTTAATTAATTGTGATTGGAATAATCAACTCGAGGTCGAGTTAGCTAATTATTATGGTACTAATTGACTATTGTCGGGTAATTTAACCGAGATGAGTTTATTGATTAAAGTCGAGTTAATTAATTAAGGTGGACTTAATTAATTATAATGATGTTAGTTAATTATAGTTATGCTAATTAAATTGAATTAATTAATTAATTATTATTATGTGATTGTCCGATGATTACTGAGTGTCTTGATTGTTTAGAAGGAAATGATTGAGACGGTTAATCACCCTTATATAGATGCAAAGTTTGATGGACAAAATGTGTTCATGTGACCCCGCGTATATATCTCACTATACTTTGAAGCATGAAAAATGGCATTGAGCCGAGTTTTAAGCACGAATTGTGCATTGGAATTTAATGCAAGATAAAAAGTGGCTGGTTATCTAGCTTGCTTGTGTGGTCATATGATGGTTACCATCACCCTCGTACTTAGGGACATAGTCAACACCCTTGGGTACTTGGAATCGAGCCTGGTATGTTTGTGCCGAGGATATTTGAAACCACATGACTTATCGGATGTCGATTCAAAAGAAGATGCGGATCGACGCTCCCCTACGAAATGCCCGATTATTAATCCATACCGAGGGTACTTGGAACCACATAGTTTATCAATCGTCTTCGCTAAACATGGTCAAATGGAACCATGGGCCCGGGAATCGCCCGTTGACCGGCTCGGAACCGGCCCGTTGACCGGGCCCACGGTGCCACCCCGAACCGGAACCGGCCGTGAGCCGGTTCCGATTTGTAAATGGCCGAAATCGGCCCGGAACCGGTGGTTCCGAGCCGGCTTGATGCTTTTTTTATTTTTAAAAAAGGTGGAGGCCTAAGGAAAAAGAGTTGTTAGGCCTAAGAACCGGGGTTCGAACCGAATCGGCTCGGAATCGGCGGTTCCACCTTTTTAGGAACCAAAACCGGTGGTTCCACGGAACCGACCATGTCTAGTCGCCGCCGAGGGAATGAGATAAAATCCTATCCCGTCGAAAGAGGATGGTTTTACTGTGATCGGGCTCTATCGTTAATAAATGAAACACGTGTGGTGCACTCGTGCATGCAAGTTGTGACGAGTGTTCTAATTGTGTGTTTTGGTTGTGTGCAATTGATTACATGTTATATATACTATTTAATGTGTGGATTAAGGCGGGGTAAGGTTGTATGTGATTGATGATTGATCGTTGGAATGTGTTTGATCCTGTGGTAATTAAAACGTGGCGTTAGTCGCACGTTATTGATCCGTTATCGGCATTTGTCTTGCATGTTTAGGCCTCCTTGAGTGAATCGGCGCCCTATTTAAGCTTATGCGTTGACTTACGAAAATTTTATATATGATCGTTCCGTTGTTAGATCTTTTTCGGGACCAAGATAATGGAGATTCGTTCAAGTCGGGTTTGGTGTCCCCCTCGGCCGGTCGTTTAATATCACGTACCATTCCGTTCCAGTACGAATTGGATTTGGGAGCATCATGTGACGACCTTCCGGGTAGATGAGGGATTGGAACACCTAGTGCCCCACCACTTCAAAGCTTGGTTTGTGCGTCACGGGGATAATCTCTATGGGCCGATTCGTGGATTCGACGGGCCGCCACCCGTGTTCTCGAGAATTCAAATCGGGACCCTATGGACATCGATACCCCAAACGAGGAGGTAAAGGACACCGACTATGACCCTATGCCCCCGTCAAACTATTACCGTTGGAGTGGTTTTGGTTAATGAGACCTTTTGTGGAGATCCGATGATGAGGATCGGCGAGGGTGACGTGACCTCTTTTTTGGAGGAGATAAGACTTTAACCCCGTCCGGATCCAATGTCTTTTTGATGGTTTTAGGAAGCAACCCGAAAGTGCGGGCTTGTATATGTTATAGCTTCCTTAGGGTTAAAGAGTATCTATTAATGAAATAGTTTTTGCTAAAACTGGGCGATGTTGATTGATGTAATATCCTATTTTTCTATCTCTCGTTAATCAATGTGTTGTTTGGGAATTGCATATTTCGCATGCGCTTAATAAAAGATAAAAAGAATGAGTAGATGACGTGCCTAGGACGTCATTTTTCTATGACCTAAGGCGTATTGGTAGGATTATTACATCGGGATGTGAAACATTATTCATTTGGCTTTGGGCATTGGGACTTTGGAAAGAATGCTTCCGAGATATAAGTTAAAAATGTGATGAGCATGTGGAAGAATTGATAAGTAATTATCTGATCATGTCTGATTAGATTTCTGTTAATGACCAATGTATTGCATTTTAGTTTCTCGATATGATTTTTCTTTTATATTTTAAGTCGATTTGCACTTAGCAGGCCTTGCTTGGCGCCTATTATCACCTATTTATCATTTTTATTTATGATTGTCTCTTCAAAATGAAAAAAAAAAAAGGTTATTTAATAGGTTGAAAGCATAAGTAAAATTAAAGATGTAAGTGCCATAAAATCATGAAAATTAAAAGTTAAAAGTTGAAGTTACCCAATTAGATCAAAACTTTTAGGGAAATTTTTAAAAAAGGGCCATGTGTGTCCTCATTTTCTCAAATAATGACTTAAAGTAGATTTTATTTCAAATAAAAACTTGAAGTGCCATTATTTTCTCGAAAAATGGCCTGAAGTGGTTATGGTTGTTTCAAATAAGAGATTGATCTAGTCGTGCCGGCCGACCAACCAAATTTTTCGATCGAGCGAGGGTATTTTTGTAAAAATATAAATTTAATCTCATTTTTATTAAATTAAATTAAAACAAAAAATCAAAAGCAATTTATATATAAAAAAAAAAACAAGCGAGAGGGTGGCTTCTCGCCTGTGGCCATCAACACCCCAGGAGAGGCCGTTGACCTAGCCGACCAGCCAGCAAGGGCCGCGGCCCTCGCTTGAGCTCCGGAGATGGCCCGTCGGCCTCGCTCGGAGCCGGAGAAGGCCCCGACCCTCTCCCAAATTTGGGCGAGGTGGCGCCCTCACCCAAGTCCGGCCGAGGGGCACGGCCATAGGTCGGGACCCGACCGAGGTAGGTCGGAGGGCGCCGCACCGTCCACCCCCTACCGTGTCTCGGCCAGGTGGTCATGGCCCTTGGCTTGACCTCGGGGGAGGGATGCCGATCCTCGTCCAAATCTTGGAGAGCGTCGAGACCCTCTCGCCGCCAGTCTTCGCCGTGGCGTTGCTCTTCCTGTGTTTTTTTTTTTATTTTAAATTTTTTTCAAAATTTCTTGAAAACATAGAAAAGGGAAAAATAAAATAAATTTGTAAATGACCAAAATTTCTGTAACTAAACCGACTCAGGCTTTTTTTTAGACTTGTTGATACTTGATTTTTAGTCATTTTATTTTTAAAAATAATTATTTAAAAATAATTAAAAATCATAAAAATTTCAAAATCAACTTTAGAAGCCTTGACCTAGCCTTAGGAACCAATTTTAAAAAAAAAAATATTTTTCATAATTTTTAATATTTTTTCAAATTTATTTTATTATAAAAATATCCAAAAATCGAAAAAAAAAAATACTATTTGTGGTCAGAAAAATACCCAAAAATACCCAATATTTTTTTTTTAAAATTCCCTCTTTACAATGGTTGTTTTAAATTTTAAAATTTTGATTTGGGACGTTATGTTCCTTCACAAACATAAACCTCGAATCGAGTATAAAAATTCCTTTTCGAGTCTTTTAATTTCTAATTTTCACTTTTCATAGGCTATGACATTGGTATCCAAAGCCTTGAATTGCAATTGGGTCTATTTGCTCCACAATTTGCTCAATTTTAACATAAAAGGGCTTAATTGCACAATTTATCTTCAATTTAGTCCTCGGTTTTACTAAAATTGAAATTAAATTTTTCCTAAAGCCACCCATGAAAATCCAAACCCCCTACTCTATAGTTCTCATCATGTCGAATCCAACGGTGGCTTTGGTTTGGATTGATTTGGTCATTTCAGTTTTGAATTATCGAAAATTCATTTTCGATCTAACTTAAAATTTGAAGTTTTCACAAATTCCAAGTTATTAATTCTGAAAAATACCCATCTTACATGTAAAAAGTGTCGGTGAACTCAATTTTAATGTGAATTTTATGAAAAATAGTTATTTGGGGCCCTGATTTGAACGAACATATGAGACCGGATCTACCGGGTCGAATCCGACCCGACCCGGCTGATTCGAGTCTGCAACTTAGCCCAAAAACTAGCCAAATGCGCACGTTTCTCTCCTGTCCTTCAATCCGCAACCGCGCGACGTCATTCATCCGAGGGTCACCAAATCTCGCCTTTGTTATCTTGTGCACCTGGCTGGATGTACGAGAGTAGCTGGCACCTTGGTTTTGTGAAAAAGGACAATGGCCGTTGGGAGGAATGTGGTAGAGAGAGAGAGAGAGAGGGCAGCGAGACCGAGCGGAAACAAAAAAGAGAGGGGGTTGGCCTTTGAGACGGACAGACACAGAGAGGTATTCATAGAGAGAGAGAGCGAAAAGGAAGGAGTTAGAGGGAAGAGAGGAGCTCGGCCATGGCGTTTTTCTTTTTAAAAGCAGGGTAAGTGAGGCCGGGAGCTAGAGCGAGTTGTGAGGGAGGATTCGAGCAGTGTCAACGCTCAAGTTAGCGTCCTAGAGGTTTAGGCCGACGAACCCATCACCATCGAACTCACGGTCGCCCTCGTCATCGCCGAACAAGGTTGGTATACTCCTGACCTTCACCTCCATTGTTCTGTAATCATCGAGTTTGGCTTCATTTGATTTTCTGTCAAATGGAGCCAAACCGAGTGCATGCCACTATCAGTCTCGACATCCATATGCATATTTAAACATTTTTTCGTCTCGGTTTCACTCAAAATGCCTTGTTTTTTTAGCTCGAATATCGTTTTCGGAGTGCACGTAACCTGTTCGACAAAATGCCTTCCGAGATATTTCATGTGTGTTACCCTTCGGTCATGTCGTTCCTGAGCTTGTTGTGCACGCTTTTGTTTCGAATATCCCCTAGAACCGACTCTAAACATCATCATCTCTCTATTTTGGCATCAGTTTTGATTTGAAACCAATGGTCCGACTCTCGTCAATCTCGGTCCGAGCGGAGAGCTCACCGGCGTTCCTCAGGCGGTCATCAAACTAGAGTCGAGCTCATGTATGTCTTTGTATACCCTATTGATGTTGTTTGAACGATTGATGTCTTGTTTGAACAAAAAAAAAATTACAAAAAGGAGTCACCGGAGCCGGCACTATGCCGATATGTTTGGCTGTATTCAAGATATCTTTGGATCACAAAATGTATGTATGTAGAAGTAGATTGGCTGGGAGTCAATTGGCGTCAAACCCATGGCCTTTCTGCGGTATTTTTGCGTCGGAACTGAAATTCCGAAGAGGTTCCGGCAATTCTCACCGACATTGGTCATCTTTCCCAGTGAGGGAGCTAACCGGTCAACTCCACGTGGTGTGCCACGTAAGCCGCCATGTTGGCAGATGGGGGCGGTTTTCAAAAATAAAAGCGGCCAGATCGAATGGCCGTGGTGCAGTTACGTGTCGCGATCCGGTCATTTCAAAATTAAAAATGATTTTTCAGAATTTTTTTTTCAGAAAATAAAAAAAAATGATCAGATGGTTACAATGGCGCCAAGGCGCTCTATGAGCCGTCTGATCATGCTTTTATATTCATTTTTATTAATTAGATGGTTACAATGGCGCCAGGTGAAGCTACGTGGCACATCCTAGAGCGTTCGATGAGGAATTTCTGAAAATTAGAAAAATAATGAAAAAAAAAAATCAAAAACCACGTCGTTTTAGATCGGTTTGAACCCCTATGGTCCGGGTTAACCCCCTTGAAAAAATTATTTTGATAATTTAAAAAATTCGGATAATTAATTAATAAATTAATTAAATCAAAAAATTAAAAAAATTCATTAAAAAAAGGGAAAAATCATAAAAAAATTTCAATTGAAAAAATTCAAAAGAATTCCAAATAAATCCCGAAAATAGAAAATGTCTACAATCAACTGGCCAAGTCCTATTTTGGATGTTTCAACCCTCAAACCTTTTGAAAAATGACGATTTTGCCCTTCCCGGTAAATTGTCCAGAAAAATTCCAAAACAACCCCAAAAAATAGGAAATGGCCACGATCAACTGGCCAAGACCTATTTTGAGTGTTTTGATCCTTGATCTTTTCGAAAATGACGATTTTGCCCTTTTGGCAAAATCGTCTTCAAATCTCTTCTAAATCACCTATGAACCTTAATCACCCATTCTTTAAGCCTTTAGGGCTATATTAGGGATCCCTTGATTTGTATTGACATGCTTTTATTTGTGCGTTTGATTGTGCATTTGTCTTATTGATCGAATTGATAGAATTAGTTTTTCGATCTACATCGAAACCCTAATTCGACCTACATCACCCGAAATTTGCACATGCATGAAATATTAGTTAGAATAATCACTCGCGTTAGGTATTGAAAGGACGTTGGTAATGACACCGACGCAACCAAGTCCTCGAACCCAAAATCTCTAGTTCCACGTAACCGAGTGATCTCTCTCAATTACTCGGTGTGGTTTTCGGTCTACCTTCCGAGAAAGACTAATGGCGACTCTAAATGCATGTACACGACGCACATGGCATCCGACTACACCAAGGTCGAATGCGATCGACCTTTAACGTCGATATCCCTAAAAAATTTAACTCTCATCCCGATTTGGTATCGGCCTGGGAGGGCCCATGCCGAGAAAGCCCGAAGCCTCCTCATCCCGAGTCCGAAGGCTCGATCGGTAATCCATTAGCCCTCGAGAGTGTTTCCCCTACAACGGAAACCTTGAAAAAGGGTCGCGACAAGACTAATATAGTCACTTGAGGCCTTTTGAAACAATGTGCAGTTCGAGCCATTCTTTGACACAATTAGGGCACCTTTTTTGAAATTTCCCAACTTTTTAAAAGATATAATTTATAAAAAGTCGGCGTTTCTTTTTAATAATTTTGTCACCCCGTAATATAGTTATGTTCTTCAAGGGTAATATAGGCTTAGAAATATGCAATATCAATCATGGACTTCGGTGAAGATTAAGGGTCATCATCGGTTCGAGGAAAAGTTTGATTTTTTCGGCTTGCTAGAAAAATTAGGGAAAATAGGGAATGAAGAAAATTTTTAGGCCCAATACCTAGAGGTGGCAAAATGGGTCTAGAACCCACATTTGACCCATATTTGATGGTGGTGGGTCAAAAATGGGTTGGCTTAAGTATCTAAATGGGTCATAAATGGGTTACTTAGAAACTCTATGGGTCAAAATGGGTTTTAAATGGGTCACAAATGGGTTAACAAAGAAAACCATCTTAAGTGAATCATAAATAAGTTTTGTGAATATTTTTAAAAAAATTCTATTTTTAATATTTTAATAATTTATTTTTATAGTAATTTTTCTTTTCATTTCTTTTTTTTATTTTATTTTTTTTTTTCTCCCGCCTTGGTTGTCACCTTGCTTTGGCCGCCAATAGCCGTTGTTAATGAGCATTCCTTTACTTGTCTCCGTCAAAATCCCAAATATTATTTGAAACTTCAAAGATAATGGAAAAATTAAAAAGGATTTTGAGTTATATGAATCTATACGTGAAATATATGCACACGCTAAGAATGCAGGTAGAGGAGGTGGGCGGCGGGCGGTGGTAATGGTGGGCGACGGCACGAAGGTGGAAGGCAACGGTGGCGAGGGCGACAGTGGCGGGAAGCGGATGGTAGTCGGCCGCGGCGAGCGGAGGTGCTATGCGGCCGGTTATAATAAAAAATTATTTTTAAAAATAAAAAAATTTAAATTTTTCAGAAAAATAAAAAAATTCAATTGCATATTTTAGCAATATCATTTTTCTTAATAAATTAAAAGAAATAAATATTCCATGATTTATTTGAATATATAAGTATTTAAGTAATGCGGGTCGGGTATGGGTCGGGTCGGGTATGGGTCATTAAATTTGCATTGGATGAATATGGGTCAAAACGGGTTAAATGGGTCAATATGGGTCGGACCATATTCGACCCGACCCAAACCCGACCCGACCCACCCATTTGACACCTCTACCAATACCCAAAAAAACTCCAACTTTAGCATTTGTGACAATTATATCCAAAATTCTATTTTGTCTCATAAAAACCCTTCAAACTTTTACTTTTGTCCCAATTCTACTTAAAATTTTTACTTTTATCTCAATTCTACCCGCTTAGTACCAAAAAAACTTCAACTTTAGCATGTCCCAATTGTACCCAAACCTTTTTTTTGTCTCATTAAAAATCTTCAACTTTTACTTTTATCTCAATTCTACAACCGTTAGCCTTTCATCCATAATCACCATTATTTAATCTTATGTGGCATTTCCACATCATTAATAAATTACACCTCATCAAAGCCGACATGAAAGAAAAACCTTGAATTTCTCTTCGTTGTTTGCTTCTCCTACATATTGCACGCAAGATACAAAGTCACTCAAGACGGTGTGTTTTGTATTCTCTTGCGCTCAACAACCCAAAGAATGGCTAGACATGGAGATATTTGGACAAACGATCTAATATCTCATCGTTCCCGAAACCTACTATTTCTAAATTTTGAAAATTCATTGGTAAGTTCAGCGAAAAAATTTGAGCCACATAGGATTAACTTATCGTGATGAACGAAAAACTAACCGTGGTATAATTGAGATAAAAGTAAAAGTTGTGGATTTTTTATGAGACAAAAAAAATTCGAATATAATCGGGATAAACACTAAAGTTGAGGGTTTTTTTTATATAGAATTGGGACAAAAGGAAAAATGAGATTTTTTATGATATAAAAAAATTGGATACAATTGTCATAAATGCTAAAGTCGAAGTTTTTTTTTTTGTATTCGGCCAAAAGTTTTGTAGTACATTTCTCTCATTTTCTTTCCCTCTCTCTCTCAAAAGTATAGAGGAGAGTCTTGGTCCATTTTTAACATTTTTTTGGTTATTTATCAAAGACATAATCATTAAAAAAAACCCAAATAAAACACATCAGTCCTCGATAATGCACACTAACGGAGCAGCAGCAACCTTGTGCCGAGAAAATGGACTCTCCAATAGCTTAGTTTGTTGGGGTCTCGCGTCTGAGGGTGGAGGCATGTGTGGAGATGCTACTTTGATCTCAATTTTGAGAAAAAATATAAAAAATCCTAAACTTTTTACGATTTTATCAATTTAGTCTTAAACATTATCTATTTAGTCCTAAACTTTTTTCACCTTTTATAGATTCAGTTCTATTGATAAAAAATTACCGACGTGGATATCGATCATCATACATGGCATTGCTTGCGGTAATGTGGACAATTTGTAATAATGTATATTTTTTATTTTTTCAAAAATCTTAATATATTTTTTTTCCTTTTTTCCTTTTATTTTTTTCTTTTCTTTTCCTTTTTTCCCTCCACCTGCCTCAGGCGAGGCCGCCCTCGTCGAATTGAGGCCAACCCTCGCAAAACTCCAGCCATAGCCGCTCGGGGCTGCCCACCCATGCCGGGGGCCGACGAGACCCTCGCCGACCCCTAGGGAGGGGAGCCCGCGAGCGTGGCCCTCGCTTGAGATTGGCGAAGGAAAAAAAAAGAGGAAAAGGAAAAATATATTAAAAAAAAACTTTGAAATTTTTGAAAATAATATTAAAATATTCTGGCAGTGCTACATAAGCAGTCGCATCTATGTCAATAGGATTGAATCAAACAAAACGTAAAAAACTTCAATGAAAGTTTATGCATTCGCCAAAATTGAGAATTTGAGGAGTCTAACCCTATCTAAAAATGTAAAATTTATACTTTCATCGCATGAGCTGAGTAAATAAAAATCGCCTTTTACCGCATCGTTCAACCTATAAACACGTTTCTATTTGTCTTCGTTTTGCCAGAAAGAGGGCACGTGCATAGTGTACAAAAATCACCTTGTGTCAATAATTGTACCACCATCTTCTTTCTGTTTCACACAAATACACTATGTTTTTCCGAAAAGATAAAATTTGTCTAGACAAAACGTTTCAATTTGTGATATTTTATTTACTCGATTCCATCATATAATATTTTAAAATTTGCTACGTACCTTCTTATCTCATCACAACCCCTTAAATATCCATCATTTCCCGGGTGTTGCTGACGTAAACCCAAATTTGATTTTTTCTCGATACTCAAATTACAGTTGTCTTAATATTCTAAATGTCGATGGGAAGCAAAATTAATAGATAGAACGTAGCTATTCACACCGATTGAAATCGAACTAAATCGAGGAAATGAAATGGCCGTCGACGAATCCTATCGAAAAGGCCAATTGGTAACTGGCAAGTGAAGCGGGGCAAGCAAAGAAAGAGTGATAGGGACTTGCAGATCAACCACTCAGTCCTCTCTCTCTTAGTAGTTTGAGCTCCTTACTTGGTACGTGCTCTCCTTGGCAGTTTGAAGTAAGTTTTGGTATTGTTATTTTTTTTTTTCAATTTCTTAAATATAGATATTTATTTATTTTGTTATTATTTATACATGTTCATTTATTTGCATTTGTTATATTATTATTTATTTATTTTGTTATGTTATTTATTTCATTTATTATATTGATAGTTATAATGTCGAGTGTGATTTAATGAGTATATTTAGTTGAAATGTTAGTTTTTTTTATGTTATTTTATGTTATTTATAGGTTGTTCGTAATATGTTTTTATTTTTTTGTTAATGTTTTGGTAATGTTTAAAAGGGAGGCGCCAATGGGTGCAACGGTTCCTGAAATATTTTTAATTTATTTCATTAATTATTTTTTTGAAACAAAAATTATTGACATTTGACAATTTCTATCGACTTTGATTTCACGAACAGGATGATGGCATAGAACAAATCCTATAATTAAGTTCTTTACATCTCGCGAGAACACGCAGCTACAATGAGCATAATTAGGGCAATGTTATTCGCGTATGATGAGGAAATGCGAATTACAATGATATCACCACCTCAACTAGCACCTACAGCAAGCATCCATTGGGTCGCACGAGGATGACTCACCCGAGACCGTTCGGTCGACTCAAAGGACCATCGAACTCATTCAGCGATGGTGACGTTCCCTATCCCATGGCCTATCATACACGGTCGCGATTTACGGTCCCTAGTAGCACGACAAATTTCACTTCGAGGTTCAGCCAATTTGCCACCAATTTTATGAGGGATCCTTTTTTGCCTTCCATGACAATCATCAGTCTCAAACTCCCGCTCAAAATATTTTCTCTACTAGAGGAGCGCCTGGATGATTCTCGAGTTCCTATGGACATGATATGTCATCTGGTTTTTTTCCTTTTTACTCGAGTCCTTCTACAAAGAGGATATGTACCGTCTCAAGCATGGACTATTTTTCCATTTTGATAATGTACCCAGATCACAGTCACGCTTCCCATCATATAATATGCCCATGTCATCTACACTTCTTACTTATTTTGAACCTCGTCCTCGTCCCCGATACAACATTAGACTTGTTGAACAACAGAGACAACTTGGTTGCGAAATAAGAGGCCACGTAGGAGGACGACATCATCATCGGTGATACTTTTGTGTTGTGGATTGTTATCTATTATTACACCGTTTATTTGCCGGATTTTTTTAGTTCATGGATTGTTATCAACTATTATGATTTCTTTTAATTTAGATATTTCATATTTTTGTATCTTATCGATCTATTTTATGCATTTTTTTGAAATTTTATCTATATCTATTAATTATTCATATACTAAATAAATTAATTACATAAATATTAAATTATTTTATTAATTATATGTCTTAAAAAAATTTAAATTAATTATTAATAATTACGTTATAAAAAATGTTATATTTATAAAGTTGTATAAATATAAACGTTATTATAAATATAAAAATGCTGTATAAAAAAAATAAGAAATGTGGCTGTAATGTGTAAATATTTTTAAAAAATACATAAATTCGTAATTGTTTTATCATATTTTTTAAAAAGGCCCTCGCTTTCCTGAAGCAGTTTCACCTTGAGGAGATCACAAGTTGGATGCAAACAAATCTTTCCTTCGAATTCCGAGAAACTTCAGCATTGCAGGCTTTGCTTGCATGGGCAGCAGATTTTCTGACCCCCGTCATATCTATATTTTATAATAAGAGTAAAATAATTACGTGCCTTTGTGATCTCTCACAAATATTACCTTTATCAGAATATAATTAGACAAAAGAAATTAAAATTTATGAAAGAGCACGTTTAGAAATAATCTTTGTTTCTATTTCCCATTGACATATTTTATTTTATTTTTTGGATAAAACCCATTCATGTATTTGACACCTGCAGTATCCCAACGAAATTACCATTACATTGGCGAAGGCTTTGACTTCTGAAATACGATTAATTATAATAAAACAGCGTCAAAATAATCAGGTACTTCTTCTTACCTCGCGATTATCTTATTCTGAACAAATCAAATGAAAATTGAAAAAAAATCACTATGTTTTAAATTTTAAGGACCATAATTATTATGTTAAAAAATTCAATACATTTATTTTAATTGAAAATTTTGGTAACACGAAATTCAAACCTCTTCTGAAATTAATATCCGTAAAAAAGGAAAAGTGGGAATGAATAAATATAAACAGAAAAGTTGATCAGAACGCACAAGACAGCTTTCATCGCACGTCTCCTCAAAAGCCGCAAGGGCCTCAAAATGTCAATTAAAGCGTATTAATAGATAGTAATCACAGTACTTCGAACATGATGAAAAGTAATTCACCAGGACAAGATTGTAATAAGTAATGTTGATCTCTGTACCTTGATATTTCACTTAATATTTTTTTTCAATCTGAGGATAAACTTACATTATGAGGATCGACTTTGAATAATACTGTATGTGAACACTAGCAGAGAATTTGATTGGTGTGAGTAGCTACGATGTAGTTTTCTATATAAATATGTACACTGAAAATTCTAAAATTTATCACGAAAATGCAATCAAGTTTTAAAACTTATTGAATTAGTGCAATCGAGTGCTTCCGTCTATTTAGATTAACGAAAAATATTGACATCATTTTTTTTAATGGTTTCTTTTGCCTATGTGGCGATGACGTGGCAACAACTAACCTTTCGAAAATTAGTTTATCGGAGATTGTCTTAAATAACTAATTTTTCATTTGGTGTAACCAAACTCAATTTCTTATTAGGAAATGGTTAAGTGAGCTAAAACAAATCAAAACGTTCTTTTTCTGTATTTAAGACGAGATAAAAATTAAAAAAGTCCCAAGCAAGGCTTCGCTGTTGTGTTAAAAAAGTTCATAATATTTTAACAATATAATTTTTTCATAATTTAAAAGTTTTTCCAAATTAGATTAAATATAAAAGTATTATAATAATTTGGGTCGATTCGGGTATAAATCTAAAAATTTATGTTACAATAAATGAAACACAAATGGATTAATGGATCATTCGAACTTGATCATTTATGACCCGACTTAAACTCGATTCAACTCATCCATTTAATAAGTTTGGCGTAGCCTAAGAGAGGTGAGACATGGTCACGGACTAGTTTGGGACCGAAACCGACCCGAAACCGGCCCGGGTCAAAACCCCGTAACTTGCCGGTTGACTAGGCCCACCGGTTCCAAATCGAAAGCGGCCAATGCCATAGGGGCCGATTACTGGTCCCTTAGAAATTGAATCGGAAAATAGCCCATACAAAAAAATAAAAAAAGGGGAAAGAGCTGTTGAAGTAGCTCTTTCCCCATTTGACCGTTGCAAGGCAACAATCACTCCCCCCTCCCCCTTTTTCTTTTATTAATTTGTAAATTATACCATAATCATTATAATTACCCCTTTCATCTCTCATTTTTTTTTCACAATTTCTTTCAAATTCTCTCAATTCTCTCAATTCGCTCAATTCTCTCAATTTTCTCAATCCGATTCTCGCTTAATTCTCTCAAAAAATGGCAACTGGAAGCGAGTTAGTGACAAATGCAAGAACAAGATGGGGGAATTCGATTATCCTAGTGATTCTTGTGATTATGTAGATTGGGAATTCGATGTTGATGATATCAATATTACTTCTAATATGGAGTACGTCCCAACACAAGAAAGTCTTCATCCTCCTATCGAGTATCGAAAAAATATCAATAACAAAGGAGCCGGAGCGGGAGTTTACATCCAATATATGGGATCACTTCATGGAGACCGAAAGATTTGATATTGGTCCAAAAAGGTAGGATGTAATTTGTAAACATTGTGGAAAAATATACAAATATACAAGTAGAGCCGGATATGGAACATTTAAATGGTATCTTAAGGTGAAACATTCAACCCAAGCGAGAATTAACACCAAGCAACAACAAATTTTCGAGTACGCCAATCCTAACACTTCTTATTTATTTCTATATAATGAAAAACTTATACATAAGAATTATGTAAATTTATTTCCATTGAACATTTATCATTTAGTTTTGGTGAAAGATTTGATTTTAATAAATTTATACAAAATGCATATACTCCACAAGCAAAACGTGTTCATAAAAATACACTTAAATGCATAGTTTTTGATCTTTATAAAAAGGAAAAAAATATTTACAATTTTTTTTATGAATTTTAATGGGCGTGTGCATATAAGTAGCGATATTTGGAGTGATCATTGGCAAACTCATTCTTATATGGGTATAACATGTCATTAGATAGACGATTATTGGAATTTTTAAAAAGAGTTATTGCATTTAGAGTTTTTGATGATGTGCATACTGCAAATAATATTTATAGAACAATTAGACAAATTTTAGAAGAATATTATTTGCTTAATAAAAAATTTTCAATTGATTTTGATAATGACGCGGCAAATTTTGCTTCAATTGTCGATTTAGAAAAGATTTGTAAACTTGCTTTTGGTGAATAATTTTTTACGTTAGATGTGCTTGTCATGTATTAAATTTATGTGTACAAGATAGTTTAAAAACTCTTAATATTTTTCTCAACCTAATAAAAATAGCAATTCAATTTTTATGGAAACATCACCAAATAATGAAAGAATGGTGCAGATTTTGTTAAATTAATGGAAAAAGATCAAAAAGATTTTCAAGAGATGTTCCAAATCGTTGAAATTCTACTTACCGATTTGCTTAATGAATCTTTTGCATATAAAGATTTATTATGTACATTTATTTCGGATAATATTACTCAAATTAGTTTATACCCACAAAAGTGAGATATTTGCAAAAAAAATTTAGTTATTTTAAAAGTCTTTAGTGATGTAACTTATACTTTATCCGGTGTTTATTATCCTATTACACATTTATTTTTAATAGAATATATTAATATTGTTAGAGTTTTTGAAGAAAATGAAAATGATGATAAATTACCTGAGACTATTATAGCCATGCGAACAAAATAACTACATTATTATAGCAAAATTCCTATTATTTATTAAGTTGCTTGTGTTTTTTATCTACGATGCAAATTAGATGGTTTAGGTGATTATTTGAATACGTATTATGAATGTTTACATTTAATTGAAATGATAAATGTTAGAACTATACAAACAATGGTTAAAAACACAATAGTAGAATTATATAATAAATTTTGTAGTAAATATGATCTAGGTAATAGTGAATCTTCTCAATCTAGTGACATACAAAGCGGGGACCTAGGTAAAATTAGTAAATGGTACAAATTTCTGTTGAATAGGCAAAAAAAGCAAAATGGAGCAATATGAAATATTTCCGAAATAGAGCTATCTAACTATTTCTTTTGAGTTTCATGAATCGGAAGGTAGCACAAATTTCACAATATTAGATTGGTGGAAAAAGCATTCAACTCAATACCCAATTCTCGCTCTCATTGCAAAACAAGTTTTAGCAACCTCTTATTCAATAGTTGCGGTTGAATAAACATTTAGCACTAGAGGCAATATTTTGAACGAACAACGATCGAGATTAACTTCGATTCGGTGAAGGCTCAAGCTTGTGTGCATGATTGGACAAAGGCTTAATATCGACAACAATAGATAGATCGCAACAATGAAGCCGAATTCTTCAATGATAGAGATACCACTTGCTATGGGTACCATGGCTATCGGTATCGGAGCAAGTAACGACGATTGATGATGAGATAAGTATAGAGTTATCAAAGGTAAAAAAATACATATGTTTTGATTCTTCTATCCCCAAGAAGATATGTAGGCATTTAATGATAATTTATTAAGTTCAAGCCTCTTTTCCTTTTTTTTTCCTTCCAAATTTGATTACAATTTACAATTTGATAATTTATTATTTCAAAAATTTCAAAATTTATTTTTTTATTTCATAATTCATTATTTAAAAATTAAATTCAAAAACCATAACTGGCGGTTCCATTTTTCGATTTTAAACAGGAACCGTCGATTCAAAATCGAAATCGAACCTCCCCTTAAGAGCTCGGTTCCGGTTCCCCCATGGCCACGAACCCAAATCGCCGGTTTATGAATCGGAACTAGCCGGTTCTGGTCCGTGGCCATGCCTAGTGATGGATCAGAAGCAGAGATTGGGTACTTGCAACGCCGATCTCATTTCTCTCCCTCGACTGGACAAAATACACCGTTCTCATCTAACCAAATTCTCTTTAAACATTTCACCCGAGAAAAGGAATTTATTAAGGGGAAGAAGTACGTTTAAGCATAAAACAGAGAGGTTGAAAAGCCATTTGATATTGTTTCTCGGAACCCTTCCTTGTTTAGACGCCAACGGACCAAATGAAAGTTTCGTAGAGTTACAGTAAAATTGCATGGATAATTGCACACGTCCCCACCAAATCTCTATGAAAATTTCTCCTATTCTCTTCCCTTTTTTCCAAGGCAGAACTCGAGCACGTTCGTGATTTAAAACGTATGGTTTGATATGTAAACTCAAATTAATTTTTTTTATTTTTGTTTTTTCGTGTTTCGAGGACATCAAGATAGAGCAGTACAGTAGACATTGCCACGGGCCGGTTTCGGGTGGGAACGGTTTAGGCCCGGATCGGCTTGGCCCGTCACGGGCCGGTTACAATTAGAAAGAAATTTGGAACCAGCGGTTCTGGGCCGGTCCGAACCGCCTTATAGCCGTTAGGTTTAGGCTGAAAAAAAAAGGGCGGCCCTTTCCCCAACGACTCTTTTCCCCGATGGCCCAATTTTGGGTCGTTGCATTGCAACGGCCGAATCTACCCTCCTTTTTTTTATTAACCAATTTATCATAAATTTTCTATAAATATCATTTTTCCCTTTCATTTTTCTTACAATTTCTGTCAAATTCTTTCAATTCTCTCAATTCGTTTAATTCTCTCGATCCCGGCTCAATTCTCTCAATTCTCCGCATCGCTTTTTGCTCAATTCTCGAAAAAAATGGCAAGTGAAAACGGAGCCGGTGACAAGAGAAAAAGTCCGATGGGGATGGGGGAATCCGATTATCCTCAATCTCATGATTAATATGATTTTCGTGATTTTACATGTTGGGTAGACGATGATAATATCAACTATATTTCCAACATCGAGCACGTCCCAATACAAGAAAGTTTTCATCCTCCTACCGGCGTCGAAAAAACATCAACAAAGAAAGAAGCCAAAATGGCAGCCCGGGAGAATACATCCAACTTATGGCAACACATCGATAAGGAACATGTAGACGGAGATAAGTATAAGATAAACGTAAATACTGTATCGAAATCATACAATTTTAATAAAGGAGACGGTTATGAAACATATAGTCGGCATCCGACGGAAAAACATGCAGCGTAAGCTGAATCGATACCAACCAACAATAAATTTTCGAGTACGCCAATCCTAAGACTTATCCTTTATTTCGTTATAGTGATGAAGTTTATAAAGAAATATTAGCTCAATATGTTGCCATTGAACATTTACCATTTACTACTTGGTGAAAATTTTGGTTTGAATTTTTTTATAAACACTACATGTACTCCGCAAGTAAAACCTGTTCAAAGGACTATTCTTAAACGTGAACTTTTTAGGGTTTATAAAAAAAAAAAAAAAGCTTTGCAAAACTTTTTACGGATTTCAATGGACGTGTGCATATATTTAGCGACATTTGAAGTGATCCTTGACAAATTCATTCTTATATGAATATCACATGTCATTGGATATGTGACGATTGAAATATTCCAAAAAGAGTACTTGTATTTCGAATGTTTGATGAAACACATACGGTCAATAATATTTATAGAATAATTAGGCAAGTTTTAAAATAATATAATTTGATTAATAAATTTTTTTCAGTTTGTTTTGATAATGCAAGCGTTAAATACCGCTTCCATTCCTGGGTTAAAAAATATTTATAAACTTTCTTTTGGGTGACAATTTTTTCACATTAAATATGCTTGCCATGTTTTAAATTTATGTGTATAAGATAATTTACGAACTTTTGAGGCTTTTCTCACCCCAATAAAGAGAGCAATTAAATTTTTATAGGTTGTCCCCAAACTATGAAAGAATGAGGCAGATTTTATAAATTACATTTACTAAATTAGATGGTTTGTATAATTATTTAAATGATTATTATTATAATTGTTTACATTTAAATAAAACAAGAGATATTAAAACTATATAAGGAGAGGTTAAAGATGCTATAGTAGCATTATATAATGAATTTTGTAGTAGATATGGTTTAATTGATAGTGGATCTTCTCAACCTAGTGCCTCACAAAGGGAAGAGAGTGGTAGACTTAGTAGATGGTACAATCTGCTCATTAATAGGCAAAAAAGACAAAAGGGAACAACATTTAATATTTTCGAATTAGAAAACTATTTAATCATTGTTCTTGAGTTTCGTGATTTCGAACACAAGCATGATTTTAAAATTTGGAGTGGTGGAAGACTCATTCAACCCAATTCCCAATCATCGCTCTCATCGCAAGACAGATGTTAGCAACCCTTTCTTCAACAGTTGCAGTTGAATAAGTATTTAACTACGAGGATTAATTTTGGACGATCGCCGTTTAAGATTAAATCCGGATGTTGTGGAGGCTCAAGCTTTTGTTGATAATTGGACAAAGGCTAAATTTCTACAACAAGAATTCTGGATCGAGACGACTAATTTTTCAATGAAAATAGTGGAGATACCACTGTTGACACCTAAATTTTGATTTTTAGTAAATCATTCATTTAAGTATAAAATGAGAATTATCATAGTTCTCACAAAATTTAATTTCTCATGCACTTGCATATTTACTTTTTGTCGATCATGCATATCATTACATTTAGACCGAGGCGAAGCAATTGAGCTCAATTTTGACGGAGGACTGGACTAGGCTTAGTTCGGATTTTTCGGCAAGCAAGAGGGAGTGTGTGCCGAAAATTAACAAGGCTATTGGAATAATTTTGAGCTTAAATCAGCCAATTTAATGTTTAATTTGGGAAAAAGCCTTTTAATTAAAAATATCCATTAATTGAGAAAAAAAGGGCTTCATGGACGAATATTTTTTCTCTCCGGATCAAATTGCGATTATCACAAGTTGAGGGACAATTTTGCAAATAATGAAAATAAAACGTAAACCCTAACTCATCATTATAAATACACACGTAGGGTTCACATTCAATGGGGGGTCAATACAAATTGTCATATACGGCATTGAGGGGAAAGAGACATCACTTTGAGAGAATCGCGTGAGCGAGAGAGGGCTTCTTTTCATCTGAAGTTTCCTCAGCACTGGGGCAACTCCTTCGCGGCCATTGATGATCCTTTGTCCGTCCAACACGTGCTTCAAAGTGGAGAGGAAAGGACGCCAACGTCCTGTGTACACAGAAATTGGAGAGAAAGCTGAAAGTGAAGAGAACGTCATCAGGCCACAGTTGAGGCCATCACCCAACAACATAAAAAGGGGGTCCACTGTTCTTCAAATTCCTTTTATTCTGACATGCCTTTATGTTGTTTTTCCCTTCTCAGAAATCGTACAAATTCTAGATCAGTTCGTAATCCAAGTTCTTCATTGAACTTCCACAAGTCTCTCGTTGAATCCATAATGGTGTATGAGCTCATGGCTACTCGGCAACGGTCCAACTGAGTACTACCATCGAATCACCGTGAGGAAGCGGCTGCGTAGTTGATAACCTGCCGTCCCTTGACTGAGAGGCTCTTGTACCACGGAGTCTAGCAAAATCCTGATGTAACTTGTTGAGCAAGCGATTTGTTGGTCTTCCCGGTGATATATGCGTGGCAAAGCTATTACATGTTAAAATTCTCGGTGCTTTCTTGGTTGTTTGCGGTTAAATGCCTTCATATGCTATCCTAACAGTCGAAGAGAGATGATAGCAATGCTACATCTCGTCGCACCCGAGCGAGATCCCAATTGAAGCCATCCATTCTCACAGACACGTTAGGCGAACTTAATGTTCAGTTTGCGTTATTTCCATATCATTGTTGGTGTGAGTTATCTCTCTTTGCAGGACACATGGCTTTGACTTATCAAAATTGTTGACCTGTCATAAGCCATCTATAGCATCTGAAGTCTTACAGTCCATTACTCTTCCACGTTCACACTCAAGCCTCCCGGATTAAGCCCTAACGGAGAGCATCACGGAAGAGCCTATCTCTCTACACTAACTATCCGATAAGAATCCACGTGAAGATTGCTGCTTGTGGCGAAAAGCTGCTGTCCAAGATCGGCGCTTTAGTGGGCTTGGTTTTGTTATCGAATATCTAGAAAACCTGCTACTGTTTGGGGTGCCAAATTAGCTACTGTTTGAGGTCCAAATCAACTTTGTTTTGGACGTTTAAACTAACTTTCAAGTGCAGATTTTGGGGAACTTTTGTTGCAGGTTCATGCAGATTGTTTTGGGTGATTCCCTCGTTGTTTTGTGCTCATTAAAGCTTGATTTTGCTGCCGCCATTGTGCTCCATTGAGTGTCAAATTGGAATTGGCTGAACCATCCTTGGCGTGCAATATCTCGCAGCCGATCGGTACAATCATCCAAGTTTCGTGTGCAAGTTTTCAATTCAAGCTTGAATTAGGTAACATCTCTATCTCTAGATATTCTGAAAGTTGATTGCATAATTTGAATGTTTAGATGAATGAGATTTTCGGATATGATGAGATTATTACTTAATTTAAAAAATCTGAATCAGAAGTTATCTTGTGAATATCTCGAGTATCATTGAATTCGGCTTTGGGATATTGGCATATCTTTGTATATCGCGTGATTTGATTTGAATATAATTTGGGTCATGTTCATATCTTGGGGATGTCAAACATATTTGAAGCATATTTTCAAATTCGTATGTATATCTCCGGATATTTGATTTGAATTTAAGATAATCTGAATCTCGACCATATCTTTAAGATATTGTGCACATCTTTTGGAATATTGAAGATTATCTTTTGATGAATTGGAACCCTTTAAAATTCTATTCATATATTTTAGGTTGAGATAATTATTAGAAAATTCATTTCGAATCTCAAGAGATAATTTTCTAAGTTTAAAAGATATGCGAATTCTTAGTGGATAGGGGTTTATCCCCTTAAAATTCGGCACCTATCCCTAGTTGGCCGGAATTTACTTTAGTCTAAAATCAAATATTTTTATAATCTACCTTGAGTATAATACATGCTCCCTTGTGCCTTGTCCCTCGAAATACATGAATTATGGATAACTATCTCGACTACACCCCCTAAGTACGACGTCATCCGCACATGAATTTGTCTAACTTATCCCATAACTTTGGGACCGGACCGACAAATTTCATAATATAAAAATTCACTATCCGACCCTTTCCCTAGGGTACGATGTGAATAAATTACCTTCGACCCAATCTTCAAGGTACGAAGCGAATACATCGAAAAATTTCGGATACAAAGGTGTATTATGCTCAAGGTTTATTATATTTTTATTTGATATAGCTTCCATAAAAAATCATAAAAATCGTCACACTTTGGTCTTAATTAAATTTTCGGCAATTGCTAATGACTTTTAATATAAATTAAAATCTTGAGAAATCAATGTTTTAACTTATGTTATTTGTCAACCCAAGTGCATCAAATCATGAAAAAATTGAAAATTTATTTAAGAACTAAAAATTCATGTGCATTTCATATAGTATAGTTATTCATTCTCATTGCATTTTTATGTCATTAGTATAGTCCACTTCATAGTCTATGTTATGCTCATCTTTGCATTATATCATGTCACATTTTACTATGTTCATGCATTATTCCCGTCATCTAGGGTAGACTCATATTTTCGCATATTTAGGGTATATCATGTCCTTGCTCGTCATTCATGTATTATATCATGTTATGTCATGAAGTTTAATTAATTTGCATGTCATATAGTTGCATTTGCACGACATTCATTTAATCAAGGAAAACCAAAAAATAATTGCACCTTAATTCATTCATTGAAATCAATTGAATTTGCCAACCATGAAAATTTATCATAAGAATGGTACCGAAAGGGTGTTAATTGAAAAATTAACATAATCAAGTCTCCGAACCTAAATCTCTAGTTAGTAGAAAATAAAGTATTCTCCCAATACTTTATTTAGGTATCTAATCTACATACCCAAAAAGATTAGTGGCAGCTCCAAAATTAAAAAATATTTTGATTAAATCAAATGAACCTGTGTTGCGAATTGGTAGAGCTTGAGAGAGCTCGAACTAGGTTAGTTAATCTGGTAATCTATTAACCCAAAGTTCAATTCGAATTTTAGGTCTCGACACCACCGTCACGGATACCGCAACGGTAGTGACGATTGACGATGAGGTAAATTGAGGTTATTAAAGATAAAAGAACTACATGAACTTTAATTCTTATATTCCCAAGAAGATATGTGGGCGCTTAATGATAATTCATTAAGTTTAAACCTCTTTTCTTTCTCTTTTTCCCCTTCAAATTTGATTACAATGTACAATTTAATTATAATTTATAATTAATAATTTATTATTTTTATTTCATAATTTATTGTTTAAAATTAAATTTAAAATTCAGAACAGAAATTGGTAATTTCGAGCCGAAGCCGAGACCGCCCCTTCAAGGGCCAATTCCAATTTAAGCATGACCATAAATCGAAATCATCGGATCATGAATCAAAATCGATGATTCATAGCCCGTGACCATATTTACGGTACAGGAACAAGTCATTGTCGAAGTAGAGAGAACAAATTTCACGGGCTCCTCCTTTGGGCTTGTCTTGTCAAGTTTGGAGAAGGGAGTTTTGATTGCCGGTGTCTCAGTCACTTTTCATTCCTCAATTACGTTGGTCCCGAATCTTCGAGTTTCATAGACGAGGATCGGATTTCATGACAAACCATCCCCTCTTAGCTGAAAGAGGATAGGACAGTACTGTAAAAGATTTTGACGGGACGTGAGATCATCACGGGCTGTCCGAAAACAGATTCCTTTAGCCTACATATAATAAGATTTTGAAACCACCTCCCGCTTCGAGAAAACATTAAATTAGGCGGCAGATTTTGAAGATCTTCAGGTTGGAGAGAGAGATGGTGTGACTTCGTTTAGGCTTAAAAGAGATCGGACGGCTGGGGTTAAATCTTTGGTTCTCGAGACTGTTTCGAATCGATGGATGGATATCATATGGCGCACATTACCGCTCTGGCACAAGAAACTCTATATGCGGTCTATGTGTCATTAATTGCCTACGTGGCTATTACCCATTCCTCCAACATTTATTGTCTCTTTGCTCTATTTATACACGCTCCTTCCCTCGGCATCGTTGATCAGAGCCATTGTAGAAGCGTCTCCCTCAAGTTGCATCTTGTGCACTTGGCGTCGTCTCTCCTTTAAGTATTCACGAGTCACAGAATCCATCTATTGCAGAGCTCTTCTCATCACGTCGTCCCCAAGACCTATTTGAGGGCAGCTGCAGAACGGCCCAGATCTTCTTCCCAGACTTCTTCTCGGGCTTCTTACCGGTGCTAATGTTCTCCGGATAGCCCCAGATGACATGGCAGATCATGGTAACCTCCTTCTCATGGGGTTGCTTCCGATCACGGCCCTTCGTGAACTTCGATTTCAACCGTCTCATTTTGATATTTTAGTTTGGAATTGAGATTTCGATAATAGAAAGAAAATATAGAATTCTTTTTATAAGGTAAGATATATATTAACCAAGCAAAGCGGATTACAGAAAAAAAACCCGACAACATAAGGAGAAATCTTGTACTCATGGTGCTCAGGATGCAATGGTGCCGTGGGTGGGTGGAGACGAAAAAAGAAAGAAAGAGGGTAGTAGCTCAAAGAGAGAATACATTGGAAAATTAAGACTGTGTATGGTAACGCAGCGAAAAAAGTGTTTCTGTTTTTGAAATACTTTAGAAATAAAAATACTTTTGGAGTAAAAATAATAAATAAAAAAAATTGCTTCTGTTCTTGAAATTCTTTTTTAGAAACATATTGGGAACATGTTTTAGAAATAATTGGGAAAAATTTTATTTTTGAACATACTCTCTTCTATTTTGTTCTTGCACGATATTGACACCTAATTATTAATTATTTTATTTGAAACAATTGATTAAAAATATCAAAATAATTCATAAAATTAAAATATCAACTTTGAAAGCTTTCGCCTAGCCTTAGGAACTAATTTTAAATAAAAAATATTTTTCATAATTTTTGACATTTTTCGGATTTATTTTAATTATAAAAATAGCTGAAAATCAGGAAAAATAGTATTCGTGGTAAACAAAAAGTGCAAAAATAATCCATATTTTTATTTTAATTTCCTTTTCATTTTGGCCCCTTAAAGTTTTAAAAATTCAGTTTGGGACCACATGCCTCTTCATTGAACATAATCCTAAATTGACTAATTTCATTTTAAATCATTTTAGCCAATTTTTTTACTTTTAGAATAATGACATGAGACTTTGATACCTGTTGACGCCTAAATTTTGACTAATATATATTTTGCATAAAAATTAGAACTAATTTTAGTTCTAAACAAAAATCATCTCACATATTCATTTAGCATTGGCATACAATTTGAGCTTAATTTAACAGGGTCCGGACTAGGCATGGGGTGGAAAAATGCACCAAGAAGATTTGGGTTTGAAAGAAATATTTTCTCGGGACTGTATTGCAAATACTCGGAACTTCGTGGACCGTATTGCAAATACTTGAAACTTCGAGGATCGCATTGCAAATACCAAAAGAAGATGGGGAAAGGAAGATGGTGAAAGGAAGATGAAGAAGAGAAGATGAAAATGGAAGATGAAGAAAGGAAGATGAAGGTGAAAAAGAGAAGATGAAGATGAAGAAGAGAAGATGAAGATGGAGAAAAGAAGATGAAAATGGAAGGTGGGAAATGAAGATGAAGAAAAGAAGATGAAGATGAAGAAAGGAAGATGAAAATGGAAGGTGAGGAAATGAAGATGAAGAATGAAGGATGAAGAACTTTGCCTATAAAAGAATAAGAGTTCTTGAAGAGAGAGGGGAGTCTTTTTTTGGGAGTAGGAGAGAATTGAGAGAGTTTTTTTTGGGGGAGGAAAAGAGAATTGAGAGAGTTTTTGGGGTGAAAGAGAATTGAGAGAGTTTTTTTAGAGGAATTCTTTAGAGAGGAAAAAGAGAATTCTTGAGAAAAAATTTGGAGAGAGTTTTGAGAGGGCTTGAGTGTTTTGAAGCCTCGGTGCTACCATTGCCAATTTCTCGCACCTATCAACACAAGCCACAAGTTCATCACCATCGTTCAAGCTCGCAACGAAAAGAAAGTTAAGTGATTCCCTAACTTTCTTTAATTTCGAATACAAATTAGCTCGATTTTCTACACCGATTTTTTTATCTCTACGTTTTTATGTTAAATAACATCCGCATACCAACGATGAGACATCAATGGTACAAGAATAGAATGAGAGCAAAAGGGAAAAAATATCAACGTCCGATTGCAGCCTCATGAAATTCTAGCGATATGAGAAAGAAGCGTGAAGGAGAGATAGGACCAAGAGATTTCTCGGTCTAACGAGTCACCAAATCGGTCCAATGGTCAAGACAAGCCCGAAGCACGAGTTTGGTGCACGAGTTCAAATTGGGGAGTAACCTTGAACCTATTTCATCCTAATTTCATGTAATTTCTTTATTTCAAAAAATGTCATGGGAAGAAAAATCCAAAAAAAATTGATTCTTTGATCTTCAAGTAGAATTCATCAAATTTGTCAAATCCATTATTTGTTTCATGAATTTTAAGGTACCGAAAGGGTATTAGTTGTAATTAATGTAACCAAGTCCTCGAACTCTTAATCTCCGGTTGCAGAAATAAGATAGTTTTCTCCCGCTATTTTATTTAGGTTTCTAATCGACCTACCGAAAATGATTAGTGGCGACTCCAAATTCAAATCACATTATATGTTAATTTTTCGAACCTTAAGTTGGGTTTGGTATGGACTTGGGAGAGTCCGAGTTAGGTTAGTTAATTAATTAACCCGATAATCCATTAGCCCGAATCTAACTTGTTTATTTTTTAGGTCGCGACAATACCCTCGGATCTTATTTCAAATCCTTATGTTTGAAAAAGTTGCACAATTGGACTAAAATGACCAAAATGCACAAATATTTTTCATTTTAGTCATTTATTTTCACTCAAAGTGCAATTAAATTTTTTCTAGAGGTCTCCATTTAAAGGTAATCATATTTTTTTATAGTTAATCTCGTCCATATTGTAATTTGATAAATCATGCATAAATTACTTATGCATATATTGGTCTAATTTGATTTAGTAAATTGAACAAATGAAATTTAATTTGATTTAATAAGTTAAAAAGATAAAGACATCTTAATTTTAATATATATAGTCTCCTTAATTAAAATGAAAAAATTAGGAATGATTTTTTTGCAGTTACCAAACGTATTTATTTTCTTTTTTTTTTAATTTTTGGGAATAGAAATTTTATGTATTTATCAAACGCGTTTATGTTCTTTTTTTGTTCGGGAACCTAATTTTTTTGCAGTTACCAAACGCGTTTTTGTTCCAAAAAATGGTTGTTGGGAACAAAAACAGAAAAAAGTATTTATGTTCCAAAAATTGTTCCGAGAATAGAAACGTTACCATACGCAGCCTAAAAAAGCCAAAATAGAAGGTCTAAAAGAAAAGCAAATAAGTGATCAATAGTCGAGACTCAATTAAAAAATCAATGGATTGATGCTCTAGTTTTCTTGCATCCTTCGATTTTTAGGGTTGTCGTCCACGACATTAAAATGTCAAGGGTCTTGTCCCGACAACCTTTTCAGGATGCTTTTTAAGAGCCGACATGAAATGAGTACGATTTTGAAAGGGAATGTGATTCCTTTCAATCCAGATTATATGACATAAGGCGCCAAAAGAAAATCGAGTAATAATATGATAAAAATATTGATTACGGATGTGCTGTATAGCTCACTAGAGATTGTCACGCCAACAACGATTGTGCCAAGTGAGATTGCATTTGGCGGCTCAAAAAAGAGCAGGAGTGCCAGTGGTGCGGCATCCGATGAACCCGGCAAAGTTCATTATGGGATTCTCCATTTTCTTTCTGTGAAACTTTCTCAAGCGCTTTGCCAAGGCCATCTCATCTTTCTCAATTGACTTTCGTTAAAATGTCCCTCTAGTTCGGCGCACTTCGGCCCCAGCTACTTCCTTTCGACGCTCTTTGGGAGAGGGAGAATTCTTTGGCGCCATAGAAGTGAAGAGAAGTGATTTGCAGCGGAGGAAGATACGCGAGGAAGAAAATCAGTTATTTGCAGCGGAAGAAAATACCCAAGAAGATTTATAAACCCGGAGGATTTATATAGAGTCGATAGTTCTTTAGGGTTTATGAGGCCACGAGATTTATTTCGTGATCGTTGACTAAATAAATTTTGGAGCAACTCGTGAAAAAAAATAAAAAGAATAGTGATGATTCATGTATTTTTATCAAGCCTTCTTACTAGGTAATCTTGGCGGCCCTCATCCTCGTACATGCTTTGTCGATCTTCATTGTCTAAATCCATGCAACAACAGAAATTTTTGTTAGGTGATGCTGTGTTGCGATAGTCTTATATATTTCTTACTTGCACTGAGTGAACAGAGTTTACTGAAAAGCGCTTTCATCCTCTCTCTAAAACAAATTTGAAATTTCTAGCAACTTTAGGCATAAAAACTGTGACTCGTAGAGGTAATGGCTCTAGTAAAACCTTATAGTTTGGAAATTTACTGAGATTAGAGGGCATAAGCTTGACATCTAGCATGCGTTCAAGCTCATGCACTTCACATGGGACAGATTTAGCAAATCTAATGCCTTTCTTCTTATGGAAGAACATATCGGGCATGTCTGAAAGTAAGGAATGTTTTTATGAATACAATTTACCAAGCATGTAGGGAGTGAGTGAGACCGAGAGGGAGTTTGCATTTATCTCTTAATGTGAAGGTGTTGACACCTAAAAAAAATTCCGAGAAGGCTCGTGACAAACACGTGAGGAGGCGTCATTCAGCTACGGGGAGAACACCGAGGTAAGGCACGCATTGATCAAGCAAGTGCCACGTGTTAGGGTAAATTATGTCGCCATTTCCTTCCAAAGCAAGAAAAGCGCGCGGAGAGAGAGCCACGATCGAGCGGTTATCAAAGAGTGGCGGTAAATCCCCACGAGGTGAAAAGAAAAGAGCTCGAAGACCAAGAAACCGTCGAAAGAGTAATCCACGTGGCTTGTGGAGAAGGATAGAACGTGGGGGCTCAAAGGAAGTAACCGATCGACGGTTACCAAGAGTCCGCTATATATATCCCATAGCGAAGATAGAAAAGGGACAGAAGACACATCTTCTCAAACTAGCTCATAGCCTTTAGCCTAGCGTAATTATAACTTTCCGGAATCCCGTCGTCGATTCAATTCCGGCGAGTTTCATATCCAGAGTTGAGTGTCGTTGATTAGATTCCGACGCCCTGCTCACTAGGTTCAGCTCCGTCGATTCGATTCCGGTGTTGTACCTTTCATCCATCTTGTCCGGTACCGTCGATTCAATTTCGGTATTGTGTCCTATAATCCCCCGTCCAGGTCTTTGTCGATTCAATTCCAGCATTGTGTCCTATAGTTTTATCCGACCCTGTTGATTTAATTCCAGTCGCGTTGAAATTTACCACACATCTTGACTATTGTACGCACCGGGTTGTCAAACTCATCGAGAGTCCGTAACACGCCCTTTTGTGTTAATAAAGACATCTACTACATTTGACACTCTCTGTCCAAAACCGACCTAGAACCCCTTTTCGGAAAACGAACGGATTAAGTTCGATAAAAGATTCCCGGGTGAGCCATCTTCTCTTTGGGCCTCGGTCGTTTCGGGCTCCGACCCATAATCACAAAAAAGCCCTGTCGAAGGATTTCGACGCGCAACAATCTTTTTTGGCACGCCTGGTGGGACTACTTGGTGTCGGTTTGAGAGAAGTGCTATGCCACGCACAAGAGGACGTAACAATTTAGACGGTGTGGGAGACGAACCTCGAGAAGAGATGCAAGGATTAGAGTCATCTACAGCCCGTCGAGTCCAAGTAGAAGACGCAGAAATCTCTCGACAGAATGTCGAAGAACCGAGGAGGAATCCGGAAATGACACCCGTCATGTTAACATCGATAAGACGCACTATCGAGGAAGTCCGAACGAATTTGCTGATCATATGGTTCAGCGAATGACCGAGGTCGTCAGGCCACTAATCATCAACACGTATCACGAATGTGCTTGCGGGACAAAGACACGGAACTACGGTCAACCCACCTCGGGGTCAAGGAGGGAATGGCTTCGCACCAGCAGCCGAACGATGCATTACGGTAACAACGCCACCAAACGTAGGCACCGTCGAACAAAACATTCAGCCTTTGGAACCCACACGGATTCCGCAACGAGGGGAGGCGTTGCTAGCCAACGAACCTGGACCCCCGATAGTTGCAAATACAGGTATGTTCCCTGGACATCCTATTCGACAAAATATGCCTATTGCTCGCCGAGAAGTCCCCGTCCAAGTATAATCCTGTCATTGTCAACGAGCAACCAGCGCCCGTGGTTATCGAAAACCGAGGGAGGAGTACCAATACCCTTTAGGGGGCAATGGCGAGCCGGGGGCAGGACCAAATTCCCCAGGTCGAGGCCCGGGCCGGTTGCGCCTCAAGACGTACGGCCTAGGCCTCACCCAATGAATCAAGCCTCGCCAACCACCAGGTCCCGAGCCTATGTTTCACGCTTGTCGGCCTCCCATACAACTTGTGTATCAAGCACCACAACCTGGATACCATATGCCATATTATCGGCCCGGTGATTGATCGGTACCCGCGTATATTGACCCAATGGTAGGATACGGGGTTAATGTCTACCGAAAGCCATATATCTGATTGGGTGGATACGATCCCATATCCAAGAGGATTCAAAATACCCGAGTTCACGCTGTTCACCGGTGAAGATGACCAATCTACGTATGAACATATTAATCGTTTCTTAGCATTATGTGGAGATGCTACACAAGCGGACCATTGGAAATTAAGGCTATTCCCATTGTCTTTGTCACGGACCGCCTTTACTTGGTACACAAGCTTGCCACCCAATTCGGTGCTAACATGGGAACATATGGAACGTTTGTTTCATGGGCGGTTCAAAGAGCGGTGCCAAATTTGTCGATAGCCGATTTATCGACAATGAAGCAAATGGCGAACGAGACCGTCGACCAGTTTATTGCAAGGTTCAAACAAGCTCGGAACAAATGCTTGGTTCCTCTACCTGAAAAAACATTTGCTGAGTTTGCCTTCAATGGGTTGAAATTCGAAATACGAGACAGGATGGTCGGGCATCCATGTGCCGATCTATTCGAGTTATCTACAATGGCAGTAAAACATGAGAGTATCCTCAAAGAAAAAGACAAGAGGCACACCCGGAGGGGAGATATAAGTCTTGTCGAATCACCGATTTTGATGAGGATTTAACGGATCCTGTTGAAGTAGCCGTCGCCCAACTAACCATCGACAAGCCGTACACTTGCCAAGCACTTGAAGCCCGCAAGAATGAAAGAAAAGTCAACTATAATGGCTAAAGCAAAGGACGCAAGTATTCTACTCATTCAACGCAAACCGAGCGGAAGAAATCTTCGACATGTTGTTAGCCGACGGACAAATAAGGCTAACGAAGGACGAGAAGATACCATCAAAGGAGAAACTAGCGGGGAAAAGTCTTCGCAAGTGGCACCACTCCTGGAGCCATAACACCTCGGATTGTTTAGTTCTCAAAAAGAACATTGAAGACGCAATTCGACAAGGAAAAATCAAATTTGCCGAGGACAAAGGTAAACCTCCGATGGATGTCGATACTCGATCCTTTCCCGGTAATGACCGGGATGGTTTCTTTAAAGGCGGTCGAATGAAGAACATAAGGTACCGGGTATATGTTCTTACTGTAGACGAAAATTGGAAAACACGGACGTACCCGTGGGAGGTTACGTGATGAATAACCAAACCCATCGAGGGGTCGGGCACCTCCTCGGATAAAAAATACCAGACATCGGGAAACCTCAACCATCGAGGTGCTTATAAATCATTTAAGCAAAGGTATGAGGAAGGGGACCCCACAATTGGTACCTTGGGCGAGCCAAGCGGCAAGTTCGATTATTATGTAAGCTATGGTCCGCCACCCGTCCATCCTAGACAAGAAGTCCCTCATAGATGGGAAGAAGAGTTCGATCGAGACCTTCGACAAAGAATTTACAGGCCGTATCGTCAACAAACTCTGAAGATACAAAGCAACCCTGCGGAGGGATCCTGGTACGAGGTAACGGAGGACCAAAAGGAGGAGAAAAGCATGACTCGAACTCGGAAAAGAAGAGTGCAAAGGAAAAAGAGAACTCACATCTTACGACAACATGATATCCCAATCAGCCGTGAATCAAAACCAGTAGCTCCTAACCAAACTAAGTCCCGGAGGGCAAGAAATTTGGTTTGGAGGCGGTGCCCGGATGAAACACCGACGGTTCGAGAAAAAAGATGACAAAATCATCGAGCCACGAAGCCGTCTACACCTAAATCGCGGTTTAGAACCCCCGTTAGCCGGTCAATATCACCCTTGAGCTCTTGTATGGTGCATGTTAAGTTGCCACACGAATTTCGACTTGAGTCATCTTCGGTGATGGCGACGACAAAGAAACCGCACAAGAGAAAGAGAGAGCCCAATTTTGCTTCGACAATGAAGAAATCATGGAATTTAGAAAACCGGTGGAAGACGTCTCAAATCATTTGAGGTCACTCAACATAAATGCAAGGATTAATGGGCGACCGGTAATGAAAGTGCTGGTAGATGGGGGGTCAACGTTGAATCTCATTCCATACCGCTTCTTCAAGAAAATAGGAAGGAGTGACCATGAGATAATCCCATCGAATATACAGCTATCCGACTTCACTGGTGAGATTATCAAGTAAAAGGAGTATATGTCGCAAATCTAACCGTCGGATCCAAAACATCGAGGACGTCCTTTTGCGTTGTGGACGCGGACGGATCTTATAACCTCGCTTCTAGGGAGAGATTGGATACATGGAAATCAATGTGTGCCGTCAACGTTACACCAAATGCTGGCATTCGGAATGGGGATAAAGTGGAATATGTAAAAGCGAATCCCCGGATTTGTGTCACTTGGACCCGTATATCCGGGACGGGACAAAGTTATGTCGAGATGATCGCTTTCGCGTATCCAAGCCACCCGAAGCGGATCCAAGGGATATCGCGTTCGCCGTTTCGACAAGGGAACTACCGAATGGGTCCCCCAGGAAGGAACCGGTGGAACCAATTGATCGATTTCTAGATGGAAACTTAGTTATTTGTACAAAACCTCTCTAAGAGGTATGCGGCCTACCGGGCCGAACGGAATGGTCAAGTCGGCGAGTGGCTGATGGTATTTTAGAGTTCGAAGAATCTCTAATTAAAGAGGGTGACAAAGTGATCCAAGCTCGGGATCCGTTAGAAGAGGTCAATCTTGGAGATGAGACCTGCTCACAACCTACTTATATCGATCGGTTACTCGATCGACAATACAAGGTTCAAATGGTAAACCTGTTAAGAAAATACAAAGATTGCTTTGCCTGGGATTACCACGAGATGCCTGGCCTATCAAGAAGCGTAGTTGAGCATCGATTGCCAATTAAGAAGGGATTCCGACCGCATCGCAGGCTCCTAGAAGATTCACTCCGAAGTAATCCTTAAAGTTAAGGAAGAAATTGAGCGCCTTCTCTCTGCTTGGGTTCATAAGAGCAGCAAGGTATGTCGAATGGTTGTCGAATATCGTGCCTTGTTAGGAAGAAGAATGGCAAACTCCGAGTATGCATCGATTTTCGCAACCTCAATTTGGCTACCCCAAAAGATGAGTACCGAGATGCCCATGGCCGATATGTTGATCGATTCGGCTTCCGGCAATGAAATGATGTCCCTTATGGATGGACATTCGGGGTATAATCAAATATTCATAAGCAGCGGAGGATGTCCACAAGACAGCCTTTAGATGCCCGGAGCCATTGGCACATTCGAATGGGTTGTTATGCCGTTCGGGTTGAAAAACGCTGGTGCTACATATCAAAGAGCAATGAATTGCATTTTTCACGACATGATCGGGAAATTCATGGAGGTCTACATTGATGACATCATCGTCAAGACAGACAAGGTAAGTCATCTAGACCAACTAGAACAAGCTTTTGAGAGAATGCGCAAGTTTAAGTTAAAAATGAATCCGTTGAAATGTGCATTCGGGATAGGAGCTGGCAATTTCTTAGGGTTTTTGGTCCATCAAAGAGGCATAGAAATAGACATGAACAAAGCGAAGGCTATCATAGAGTTGCCATCTCCCGCCGGTAAAAAGCAACCGCAAATGCTAATAGGAAAATTGAATTTCTTGCGGCGTTTTATAGCTAACTTGTCGGGGAAAATTGAAGTTTTCTCCCCATTGCTCAAATTGAAGAACGAACAAGAGTTTGTTTGGGAAGAAAGACATCAAGTAGCTTTCGACAAGTTAAAAAGTATCCGATCAAGCCACCAGTTTTGATGTCACCGAAGGTTGGACGGCCATTAAGGTTGTACTTGTCGGCCGCCGAAATAACGATTGGGAGTATGTTAGCTCAAGAGAACGATGAAGGCAAAGAGCGAGCCGTATTCTACTTGAGCAGAATGCTCAATGACGCCGAGACAAGATACACGCCCGTCGAAAAACTATGTTTATCATTGTATTACGCCTGTACAAAATTACGGCATTACATGTTGCCGACCACGGTACATGTAATTTGCAAAACAGATGTAATTAAGTACATGTTGTCCAAGCCCATCATTAGAGGCCGGATTGCAAAATGGGCATTTACTTTGATAGAAATTGATTTGATTTATGTGCCGCTCAAAGTAGTAAAAGGGTAGGCAAATGTCCGATTTCATCACCGAGTATCCATCGAGTTGAAAATTGAGGATGAAAATCATCTCAGCATTACACCTTGGATATTATATTTCGATGGATCGGTGGCGTCAGGTTTAGCAGGCGCAGAATCATGATTATATCACCCTTTAAACAAAAACAAAGCTAATATTCGGGCTTGATTTCGAGTGCTCGAACAATCAAGCCGAATACGAAGCCTTAATCGTGGGTTTGAATGTTTTAATTGACATGGGGGTAAAGTCAATTAAAGTAAAGGGCGATTCCCAACTGGTGATTAAACAAGCGAGTGGTGAGTATCAATGCCCGAGTGAAAACATTATTCGACATCATCATCTCGGCAAATGAATTGTTGTCGAAGTTCGCCGAGCATGAGCTAATCCATGTCAAGAGAAGTGAAAACTCGGAGGCCAACGAATTGGCTCAAATGGCATCGAGGATATCGCATATCGAAGGAGCTAGCAGAGCATATCATTACTCGGGTAAGGACTTTACCGTCGATGGATGCCAGGGTGATGATGATTGAGGGTGAGAAATTTGAAAGCCCGATCAAAGGACAACAAGATTGGAGAACCCCTTTGATAAATTACTTGAAGAACCCGGGTTTCGGCAAGCAAAGATTTCAAAAGGAAAGCTCTGAAATATCGTTGATTGACGATGAGCTATATCGAAAAACAATCGACGATTTGCTTCTTAAGTGTTTGGGGCGGGGAGGAAGCAATGCTAGCCATGACGGAAGTCCATGAAGGAATCTGCGGGCGCATCGAGGCTGAATTAAAAACAAAATGGCTATTGAGGCGGCATGGATATTTTTGGTCAACAATCACTCAAGACTATATTGACTATGCTAGAGGATGTCGGCCATGCCAAAGACATGGACCAATCCCAACACGCACCGGCCGCACTAATGAACCCAATAATCAAGCCATGGCCTTTTTGAGGATGGGCAATGGATATAATAGGAAAAATTTATCCTCCTCGACGAAGAAGTATAGCTTCATTTTAGTGGCCACCGATTATTTCACGAAGTGGGTTGAGACGGCGACGTATAAAAACGTGACACAAAAGACAGTCGGGGAGTTTATCGAAGAGAGGATTATTCATCGATTTGGTATCCCGGAGACCATCACCGCCGATCAAGGGACAGTCTTTACAGGGCGAGAAATACCTTGGATTTCACCAGTTCTCGGGGCATCAAGATGGTTCATTCAACGCCCTATTATGCCCAAGGCTAATGGTCGTTGAAGCCTCCAATAAAATAATCATAGGGTTGATTAAAAAGCATTTGGAGGACAACCCAAGGGAATGGGACTCACTACTCGTCGAAAGTGTTATGGGCTTACCGAACGTCTAAAAGGTCAAGTACTAGAATTAGTCCCTACATGCTCACATACGGACAAGAAGCCATGTTACCTCTTGAAGTTCTTGTGCAATCATTAAGGGTGAAGCTCCAAGATAGTATGGCTAAAGAACAATACGATGAGATGATGTATGCTAACATTGATGAGTTGGGAGATAATCGAGCCACAAGGCCTTTGGAAAAATTGATGGTTCGAAACGTAGAGTTGCTAAAGCCTACAACAAACACGTGAGAGCTAAGCGTTTCGACGTGGGGGATTTGGTCCGGAAGACTATTTTGCCGTCGAACCTCGATGGTGAGAAGTTTGGCAAGTGGTCCTCAAAATGGGAAGGGCCATACGTAATAGTAGATGTTCTCCCAAGGAACGCATATCGAATGATGGAAATCCATGGAAGAGAGCTACGGCGATCCATCAACGGGAAATATTTGAAAAAATTCTACCCTTCGATGTGGGAGATGCGAGAAGAATCGGGGGCACGGGGTAAGAAGGTCGGTTCATTCATCAAATAACTCCGAACATCCTCCGTTCTTTTTCTTTTCTCTCTCTCTCTCTCTCTCTCTCGCTCTATCTTTCCTTCTCTCTCATCCTACTCACTTCACCGGGCCCTCATGGAAAGTATTCTTTGAAACGAACGACAAAGTCCCGTAATCGGTCTTCCAGTTTGATGTTCTCCTCCTTTTGCACGATGGTGGGCTTCAGCCCGACCCTTCCATTGCCGCCTCCAGCTTGTCCTTCTCGTTCTCCGGCCGCTTAAGGTACTCCTTCCGGACCTCGCATGAGACCATCGGTGGAGTCCAAGCATGGCCTTCAAACCCTCCGAGGGGGCCTCAATGAAGGCCAAGGATTGGGACTCGCAGGTTTCAGCCAATTCATATTCTCGCCGCCCGAGCCCGTCGAGGCCTTCGCAGGTGTCGCTGGCTAGCATTTAGGCGGTCGGAAACGATATTCCAAAGTTGAAGGATGCCTGGCCCGAGAGGCATGAAGGGCCTCCTGGACATTGCAGAGCTCCTTAAACACCACCTCCCCGTTCTCAATCTCTTCGATCTTGCACCAAACTTCGTGTTCGGTGAGATCGTGCTTAGGACATGGTAGCTAGGTTTTCACGGAACTTCTCCAGCCCATAGTCGAAGAGCGTGATGAACTCTTCATAGTCGATTGGAACGGATGTTCGGAGGGGAGATTCTAGGGTGCAGAACGGTTCGAGAGGGGCATTCGGTTTCTCGAGAGCCCTAGGTTTCAACACCAGCATGGTGTAAGTGTAACTCGGAAGGGAGATAATCTCCCTCCAAATAGCCGAAAACTCACGGCTAAACCTGCGAAGGAGGAGATGAGGCTGAAGAGGACGAAGCACGTTCCATGATCGTAGAAGGTTTGCTAGTTGTGAAAAGCTTGCTCTTTGGATGGCAAAGGGTTTGGATGAGAATTCACTCCAAATAAAGGGCGCTATTTATAGGCAAAGATCAAGGAACGGTTCACCCCACAACACTAAGTATCCGCCCACGACCTTCCGATGATCGAAGCGACAAAGTTAGTGGGCGGTTATCGGGACGAAGGGGGGTGTCGCGGTTGGTAGAGTGGCCATAATGGCACGTATAGCGGGTTTCTCGCTAGTTAATGTCCACATCGAACAATCACGGCGATTTAGATTCGAGAAGAAAAATCGGGGAATGACGCCCGTCATTAAATGCCGCTAGAATGAACGATAGTCTTGATAAGATCATGTCATGATGAACTTGAAGATTTGACACTAAGACCAAGAAAAGTTCAATAAGAGATCAACATGACGGCAATAACGGGTGGCACGAGTACGGGACCCGATAAAGTGGATCACAAGACGCTTTGCTCAATGTTCGGAACAAAACTATGTAGTTGCATCTCACTTTTTTGGTTAGCATCGACAATGGCTTTTTTTTTTATACTTGTCCCGCATCATATCAAGATGCAATGATTCGCAAATCGCCTTCTTCGCCATTTGACCATCTTCAATTGGGCGGATAAGGCTTGTAGGGTGGTATTACCATCACCCTCCGGATTCCCGAGGATACTATGTCGATAAGCCAGCTCATTGTCGGCAAGGAGAAAATCTACTTCCAGCTTGTCGATGACTGTCGATTCACGCCGCCTCGTCTTGAAAAGCCTTAAGGTAGAGCCAAAGGTGAGAAAGAGTTCATTAATGGCAGGCTCAAGGGCACGACATTGAATGGAGAAGGGTAAATGAGCCAAGAAAGTAAGAAGAGCTTTGATCTCATCTTCGACGGATGCTCTATTACATATAACGGCGTAGCCTCTCTTCGATAACTCATGCGGCGCAGCCATTTAGCGCGAAGAAATGGGTAATCATCTTGAAGAACATTCGATGGATCAGTGAGACACTAGCCATGTTCATATGAACAACCCACGATTTACTTGGTAGGTCATCCGCACGGCCGTCAAAAGCCGTGAACCATCTAAAGGAAAAGTCTAGATTAGTACCAACGCCGGTAAGAATGAAGCTCCTACCTCCATCGATAGGTTATTAGCATACCGATATTGAGAAAGGGCTTACCTTCATCGATTGGTTGTTCAAGCATAACGCTCGGTATAAGAAAAGGGGCGGGTTTCCTTAGAGGATGTAGTAAACCCAAAGTGGTTCGACAAACTCTCGGGAGGATACTCCTCGTACAGACCGGGAACAGGAAGGAGCGATAAGAAAGCCACTATTCATCGAAAGATGAGGAACTACAAGGATGGCCAGAGAAGCCAATGAACATAAAGCGCTTGAATACAAGCACGTGCGACTTCGATGTGGCCTATCGGGTCGGTTATATCTTCCTTGTGACTAGAAAAGGAAAATTCATGGAATATACCATAGGTATTGGAATTCCTGGGTAAGTCCAAATTGGCGAGCGCAAGAATGAGGATTATAAATCTCGAATCCGATGAGAAGTCACCGCCACCCGTCAAATTCATAGTTAAGTCATTTGGGACCAACACACTCATCCAAAACAGATGAGAATCGGGATTTGTATTGGAGGAGTCAAACATTATCATCGACAGAGCAGCCTGAAAAAATCAAAACTAGTGAGAGATAACTTAGCTCAGTGAGGAGATCATCGAAAGGGTCGGGGTTATCGGGATCGCGGCGAAGAATTTGGTTGAACGCCATCGGTGCATCATTTCTGTACTCTTCGATGATCCGGCTGCTGAAATAAGCCCCTTCTCTAGGAACATATGAGGGAAATACGCTCGGACCCAATAATGCAAGATCCATAAAAGACCGAAAAAGGATCGGGGTGTTTACCCTCCAAGCGAAGATTGAGCATCCGACAACCCTCGATACAATGCAGCCGGGAACATTCGGCCTAGGCCAATGTCAACACCACATGCCAGTTCATGTGCCATATCAAGAAATTCAAGAAATTCGACATGTTGGGAGACAAAAGATATATTTGCAAAGCCAATACAAAAGGAAGGCTGTATGTTCCCCGGGAAGAATGGGTCCTGAAGATTTGGCATGATAATTCATGAATTTATCATACGGTAGGCGAAGCACAGGACATTATCGTAGAAATTGGTCGCTCAAAGGACGAATGTCACTTTCGATGAATGGAGAAAGACCGGTCGGAGACCAAATATCAAGAAGGGTAGGTGTCCTTTGGACCAATGGGAAAGAAGAAGCGGTTCGATGAGGGTGACCGGAAGCAACACAAACCGCCAACAAGCCCATACTCAAGGGGATCAATGGATATACCATAAAATGTTAACAAAACGTCTATCCGGGGCTCGTGCCCGGATGATAGCCACCTCCTTTTCTAGTCGTTTGTACCAGTTATAAAATCGGTAGTCAAAGGATGGATACGAAGAAAATCTGTGATTATTCGACGACCAAGGCGAGAGGCACAAATGACGGATTGCTCAAAAGGTAAGATTTCCTTGGAGCAACGGGGGAAGCAATCAATCAATAAAGGAGACGGCGGTAAACGAGGTAAGATGTGGACCCAAAATGATGTGACCATTGCCAGGTTGGTAATCCATGAAGGATAAGGAGAGTTCCCTTTTGGCTTCATTCGATAAAGAACGTCGAAGCGCGACAAGCACGAAGGCTGCGTGAGTACTCATGTGAATTCTATGGTGAAGGTCGTATGGGTTGGTACAGGAAACAGCCATTATTTATAAGGAATTGGGAAATAACCAACTCGGGAGAATGATGGCAGTTACCCAAACATGGGAGAATACATGAATCATGGCAACATGCGACAACGAGAAAAGAGGGAAGTTTCATTAAGGATTTTCAGTGTACAGGCTGACTTGATCCCCTCGAGTAACTCACGGAGTAAGCGCTCGAACTTTTTATTTTTATCCATGTACATATTCCTAGTGCGACGTCGATCTATTTTTACTTGCACTACTCGAGCGCGATCATCCCTTTTCTTCTCTTCCAAAGAGGCTATGGATGCCTTTAGTTGATCTTCTATTGAAGAACGCCGAGAAAGTACAATTGATCGTTGGCGTTGAGTCTCCTCCAGTTCCCTTTCTATTGCCGGCTCGTTGTTCCAGAGCGTCTCCTTCTCGTCCAAGACAAAGCAAGCTTCTTAATAGAGGATTGAAGGGATTGCTCCCCTTGACTCACAAGTTGTCCCGCTTCTTGAGTTTCGGGGTGGGAGAGAGAAGAGCTGATCGAGGAAAATTTGATAAAACAAGCATCTTGTCCCGACACCGCCGAAAATGCATAAAGGGAGTGGGAAAGTGTTCCAGGAATATTTTCAACCGGCGAACTAAATCCGCAGAGAAACTTTTCGCTGACTTCTTTTTTCGATGACACTCCATCACGGACTTAATACTTTCAATATTCGATGGATTGTAGACAAAGGATGCCACTCCCGAATGGACAAGGTCCAAAGAGCAAGACAAAGATAACCCCCACTTGCTGAAAGTGTTCAAGTCGGAGGAGTTGCCTGGGTAAGGTATACTCGGATGGTCTGAAGAACGAGAAGACCCAACAAGATAGGCCCGAACATCTTCGACGGACGGTAGAAGGAGAGAAGCAGCAGGAAAATCCCAAAGAGGGTCCATCGACGAAGGATCTTCGGCTATTATAGGATCTTCAGCTATCAAAGGCGCTTCAACCATCGAAGTTGGAACAATGGCAAGCGAAGAAGACTCCTCTTGAGGTGCCTTGGACGAAGCAGCCACCACCGAATCGGTAGGGTCGAGCAGACTTCCAAGCAATGGCAATATAGTCGGGCCTCCCGATAAGTGGGTCGAGCTCCCCAAGAGATCTTCGAGACAAAGGGTAGAAAGAGCTTCAACATACTAAGGAGCCTTCGAAGTTTCTATCGAAGACTCCATCGGAGATTTGCTCTTCTTCGCCCCCAATTTTCGCCGTTTAAGAGAAGTGAGCGTCTCCTCATCAGCATCATCGCTCGAGTCATCGCTAATATCAAAGGTAAAGTAAAGTTATTTCAGGCCGCAATACCGAGAAATTTAGGAAGAAAGAAATTTACCGAAATAGTCGTCGGACGCTTGCGACTACCAATCGAAAGGGCCTTGGTTACACCCTTTTTTCCAACTTTCTTCACGGCATGATCAAGAGTCGTATCCGACCACCCTTGAGTATAGACGAGATAGCATCCTCAAAAGGGCTCTCGAAGGCAAAGGATGTCCACCAGGTTACAAACTCGGGAGTCACGCCAGGATCGGAACGTAGTATCGATGGGATGTCCCCTGAAAACCGGCCGATACATCACGTTCGTGACCTCGGCACGACAGGTGAACGGTTCATCGACCTTGATGTTGTAAACCTTTTTATCCAGGGTTGGAAAATCCATAAGATAAGGGATGGGCATAGGCACTGCCCGTCGAAGGCCAAATCGCCTAGCACAATAGTGCGGAGAATATGGTTCAAAATCGGGATAGAATCTCCCTTTGAAGCAAAGCTCGATTGGAAGGTCTCGAGGAAATAGAACGAAGGTCCAAAAGTCACGATGATTAAACCGTTTCAAGGTCCGAGAATCAAAGCGAAATCGAATTCACCCAAACGGTAAGGGAAGAAGTCTATTCGATCGGCTTCCCAAGATAAGAGCCGTCGAAGGAAGAAGCGAAAAGGTGAAACATCACCGGGAGGCTTTCGACGGAGCAGATTGAAGCAGCCGAGTTCCAAGCTTCGGAGGGACTTTATTGGGATCAAAGGGAGGAACGGCTCTCGAACAAGAAAGAAAAATAAAATGCGATCCAAGCTTGAAGAATCCAGAGTGGACCCGACAACACACTATCTTCCTCGAGCTCGACATTAATCGGGCGGCATAAGAAACACTTCGTATAAAGATGCCAGGGCAAGCGAACCAAGAGCGACAAGATTTCCTTTCGCTAGAAGCGAGGCAAGGTCGAAATAATCCCCTGGACACTTTAAGAGTCGGGCTGAAAAATAGATATTTTGACAGCCAAAACAGAAGGAAAGCGGTTCGTTCTTCAGGAGTAACACCCCAGAGGTCCTACCATAAGCATCGATGAACTTCTCATAAGCAAGAGTATTGTCTGAAAAGGGGCATCCTTGGTTTTCCCGCATTCTTGACAGATATCCTATAAGGGGAGAGACCAAGCAATGGCAAAAGCATCCAAAAGGGTTACTG
The DNA here is from genome assembly GCA_021437795.1 of Rhodamnia rubescens. Lineage (NCBI taxonomy): Eukaryota > Viridiplantae > Streptophyta > Magnoliopsida > Myrtales > Myrtaceae > Rhodamnia > Rhodamnia rubescens. The sequence continues at coordinate 376,852 of JAILYA010000112.1, forward strand.
GACATAGGACCCCATGGGAAGAAAAAAAATTGATGGAGGAGGACCAGAAGCTTATAACAGCCCCCAGTAAGCCCCTATTTAGGTCGTGTGATAGCATGCGACCTCGATCCTGTCCCTTATTTGCGCCGCTTCCCAAAAGGCAATCGTTGGGGCATCACCCTAGAACCTTTGGAACCAGGTATAAGCTTTGTCATCGAAGGACGGAAAGCTCCTAAACCACAGAGCCGGCGCGGTCCAAATATCCTTCAGTGGGGAGGCTTGAATAGGAAGCAGCTCATCCGCCCGCATCGGAAAGCAAGGTTGAAGGGATTCCGGAATGTGATGATGATCGTGGAGACTGGGCTCAAGAATGAGACCGGCATGCTCTCGTCGAGTATTCAACAACTTGAAGAAACAAGTGATCAGTTTCATTGCTATTGATGATCCCATCGAAGCGGGAAATAAAGCGATGAGGAAGGAACCCAGAGGTTTCGGTCGCCATGGAAGCTTGGAACGTTCGACAAAGGTTTAGGGTTTAGAAGGAAAGCCTTAGACGCAGAAAGACGACGATTGAGAGCTTTTTAGAATCCTTAAAAAGCGAGAATAAAAGGAGCCGATGCATCGTACGAAATCAAAGGAAAAGCGTGATCGTCCTTCTACAGTTGAAACCTACTGGATCGGAGGATATATTTTAAAAGAGGTAAATCTTCGATTTACATCTTTTAAAAGGGGGCATGTGTTGACACCTAAAAAAAAATTCCGAGGAAGGCTCGTGATAAAAACGTGAGGAGGCGTCAATCGGCTACGGGGAGAACACCGAGGTAAGGCACACATTGATCAAGCAGGTGCCACGTGTTAGGGTAAATTATGGCGCCATTTCCTTCCAAAGCAAGAAAAGCGCGGAGAGAGAGCCACGATCGTAGCGATTATCAAAGAGTGGCGGTAAATCCCCACGAGGTGAAAAGAAAAGAGCGCGAAAACCAAGAAACCGTCGAAAGAGTAATCCACGTGGCTTGTGGAGAAGGATAGAACGTGGGGGCCCAAAGAAAGTAACCGATCGACGATTACCAAAAGTCTCGCTTATATATATCCCATAGCGAAGATAGAAAAGGGACAGAACACACATCTTCTCAAACTAGCTCCTAGCTCATAGCCTTTAGCCTAGCGTAATTATAACTTTTCCGTAATCCCGTCGTCGATTCAATTCAGGCGAGTTTCATATCCAGAGTTGAGTGTCCTTGATTAGATTCCGACGCCTTCGCTCACTAGGTTCAGCTCCGTCGATTCGATTCCGGTGTTGTACCTTTCATCCATCTTGTCCGGTACCGTCGATTCAATTCCGGTATTGTGTCCTATAATCCCCCGTCCAAGTCTTTGTCGATTCAATTCCAGCATTGTGTCATATAGTTTTATCCGACCCCGTTGATTTAATTCCGCAGTCGCGTTGAAGTTTACCACACATCTTGACTATTGTGCGCACTGGGTTGTCAAACTCATCGAGAGTCTCGTAACACGCCCTTTTGTGTTAATAAAGACATCCACCGCATTTGACACTCTCTGTCCAAAATCGACCCGAACCCTTTTCGGAAAAACGAACGGATTAAGTTCGATAAAAGATTCCCGCGTGAGCCACCTTCTCTTTGGGCCTCGGTCGTTTTCGGGCTCCGACCCATAATCACAAAGAAGCCCCGTCGAAGGATTTCGACGCGCAATGAAGGCACTCTTCTTGCCATTCCCAAACTCAAGTATCGTGGGGGACCTCATCTCCTTCTCGTTGATCCGAAGTGACACCGTAATTTTGTTGGACGAAAAAGAAAATTCGCTCACAAATGTCCTTATAGTGCTGTTTTCAATGTTTGTGATGGTGAAGTTGTTTGTTCTCTACCTAATACAGTGAAAATGACAAATTTGTTGGCCGCTATAAACCTCATTACGGCTATCACTAGATCACCATAGCTAGAAAGAGAACACTATATGGAAAAAGAAAAGAGTCTCGTGCACCTGATTTCGAATCCATTGTACTTCAAGCGGAATCGCAATGATCCGACGCTCTAGATCTTTTCCTCTTTTACCCTCCGTATGATTAGCTTGATGAGACGCTCCTCACTTTCTCTCCGAACTTTATGTAAGGTGATTTCTGAATCGTTAAGAGCTAGAGAAGGGAATAAGCGCTATTTATAGACTTCGATCCGAAATATCTAGAACTTGTCAAGAGACTCGGGCTTTTCCTTAATCAAGTACGGATAACATATCGGGAATAGTCATCGATAAAAGTGATGAAATAAAAATTTCCACATAAGGTCGCAATATAAAGTCCACTTATATCAATGTGAATGACCTCCAATAGGTCGAATATGCGGACTGCTGTTTTCTTCTTTATCTTCGCCATCTTACCTTTACAAAGAATCTACACATGTTTCCAAGTCACTTTTAAGAGTATGTAGGATGTGAGCCTCTATCGGCCTTTCCACTCTTTCCCTAGAAATATGACCAAGATGTTTATCCCACAATGCGTAAGACTGTTTCTTAGGTAGAGTTCTTTTGAAGATAATATTTTTAATTGTATAAGCGACGTATATATTATTAGGAGTCAAACACTATATGTACAATCCATTAGATATATTGCAAGTACCTAACCTTATTTAAATTAAAAAATATGAAAGCCACACTGTTCTTTATTTCAAAAGAGTAACTACACATGTCCAAACATAATATAGAAACTAAGTTCCATCCGAAGGAGGGTACATAAAAAGTGTTCCTCAACATCAAGTTAAAATCATATTCTAAAACTAAAATGATATCTCCCACGAACTCAACGTTGACTTTATTGTTAACTCCCACTTTGAGGTTTGATTCATCATGATTTGGTTTCTTCTGGTTTATGAACCCTTGTATGGTAAATGTAACATAATTAATTGTACCGCTATCTAGCCACCATGAACTGGATGGGGTTTCGGATAGGTTGGATTCACAAACGAGATGCCAAAGAATCAATACCGTATCCTTACTTTTTAGGCGGTCAATTCTTATATTTGACGCAGTCCTTCTTCTTGTGGCCTCTCTTATTACGGAAGAAACAGCAATCATTATCCTTCTTAAATAATGATTTCTTATGACCTGTTCAATTAGTTGAATCAATGGCAAAATGAGTTTCTCTATGAGTACAAAGTTTGAACCCCTTACCTTTCTTAGTTCCAAAATTGGAGACAACCAGGGCGAAATGCCCTCCATCCTTTTTCAGCTTTTCTTCCTCTACCACCACCTTGGCTATCGGGATCATTGATAGACCAAGTCTCATCCTATGTGTTGAAACCGGTCTTGATCATACCAAACTTAGGGGAAAGGGTGTTCAAGGCTTAATGTATCATAATGGCATCAAGACTTATAATACCGAGAACCTTAACTTTTGTTTGCAAATCAAGTATTCTCAGGATATAATCCCTAACTCCTCCGGCACCCATATTATACTTCATGTTAAAAATACTTGGACGAGTGTCCCAACCTCAACATTAGATGATATTTGATTTTTGGTCATTAAAGCTTTCATCATTTCTTTTGCAAAGGTGCAATCAGCGGACTACTCTTTAAATTTTCAAGTATGGATTACTTCATAGATAATAAGCAAATTCTGTTGCTCTTTTCCCAAGCGGTAAAACCTGCCATCTCGGTTCTAGACCGGTCTCAATGAGCCACATGAACATCCGCCACTCCATAGCAAACAGAAAATCCTCTTTCCATTTCTTAAAATTTGAACCATTAAAAACCTTAATCGTAATGGAGTTGTCGTTCACAGAGAAGATGATTGGAAAAACAAGCAATGTATATAATCAGCATCAAGTGAGTACTGTGTAACTTAAAAATCGTATAAGTACACAACTAGAGAGTTACATGCACTATCATATAATTACCTTTGGACAGAATATATAACGTGCAATTGTAAACTCTCTACATGTCGGCCGGTCATCGAATGTATTCCAACCTTCGTGAATCACTACTTTTGGGTGTATGAATTACTAAGATTAGTCAATCCTCAATCATTATGCTTGTACATGTATCCATCCATAATCAATACACAATCACCTTCTTTGGGAGTATGACCATGCATTAAAATAGGAGACATTTCACTACAATACGAGATCGATATTTCTCAAACTCAATCAAGTGTGCCATTTTAGCGGTCACAGTTCAATTGAATATTTGAAACTCTCTCATATTGGGGATATAAACTTTATGTCCCACCTTCATCATATACATGTAATTTTAAACTTGATGACATTGGCTTGTTATTAAAATCACATATGATGTCAATGACATTGCTTCATTTATTGATGCATGTTAACCCTTATACATACCAATACTTAATAATACTCTACACATCCCGTATCCGGTCATACTCATATGAGCTAGTCTTAGTATTTTCGAAATCATATGAAAATATAAGAAAAATGCCAAAAATACCCCTCGAAATACACATATATAAGGTTTTTACGCATTTTTCAATCTTAAAAGCTCTAAATATTTAACATAAATATATTACAATGTAGAATATCTTCGTACGAGCACGCCGATATCAAGATCGCCCCCAACGGAACTCGAAGCCCCCACAAGTACCGCCCGAAGTCTTGGCGTGTAGGGGTCGGGCGCCGCACGTGCCACGCATGTCTTGGCGGTGCAATGCCATCCAACGATCGGTTATCGTGTCCAACCATTGACCTGTCGAACCGGTCAAAGGCTCGGGTCGGGTTAACCCGATCAAAGATCAACGGGTCGGGTTAACTCGATCAACGGTCAACGGGTTGGGTCGACGTGATCAATGAGTCGGGTCACCGGATCCGAGTCGGTTAACCCAATCTAACCTGGATGCAAAGGCGGTGGTGCGTCAACATTACGATCATGTCGGTGGCTACGTAGGCCCACCATCTCACTCGGCCGCAACATGTGTAGAGGATATGTGTCGCACAAGCAAAGACGCATGCACGGCAAAGAACCGCCTAGGTGCGCACATGCCGCGCACATGCCCGAGGCGTGCCGCGCACATCACCCGTGGGCGTGTGTGAAACGCGTAGTTCCGACGTCACGACGGTATGTGGCGCGTGTGCAGGCCGTGCGGCCTCCACCGGAGGCCCGCCACCACTCGAAATACTTGTAATGACGAGCCGATCCCGAATATGTAATAAAATTCAAGTTTCACCGGATCGAAATTTTTAAAAACGAGCATAAACTATAGGTTCTAGTTCCGAATCGCGGCGGCTCAAACCGCCTCCTATGGTGGTGCGCCACCACTCAAAATGACCGTCTCATCACGAGGAACCCGAATATGTAAACAAAATCAACTTTCATCCGTCAAAATTTTCGAAAACGAGCAAAAATCGAACGTTGCGGACTAGGCTATGGACAACTCGATACCATATATTGGCTACTATAAACCTCATTACGGCTATCCCTAGATCACCATAATTAGAAATAAAACACTATATAGATAAGGAAAAGAGTTTGTGCACATGATTTCGAATCCATTGTACTTCAAGGGTAATCGCAATGATTCAACTCTCTAGATCTTTTCCTCTATTATCCTCCGTATGACCGGATCGATGAGATGTCCCTAACTTTCTCTCCGAACTTTATGTGAAGTGATTACTGAATCGTTAATGGCTAGAGGAGAGATTGAGCGCTATTTATAGAGTTTTCAACTAAGCTCTCTCGTCACGGGTTGGGCCAAACTCGGCCCATACTAGCCAATCCTATATTAGACTAATTAAGAATTTTTATATCTTACCTTATTAGATCAATCTCAGTAAACGGTAAATTAATCCCGTAAAACGATAGTTACAATCTTAATTAATATAAACTCACGTTAGGAAACTCTTAACAAAAATTGCTCACGTCCCCCATTCTAAGTGTCTTTCAAAGCATGCTCCACTGATTCATGTGACGAGGGTTTGCCTACTTGGTTATGAAGTTTTTGTTGAGATAGCTCCAGGCAGGGAGGGGTGTATTTAGAGTTCCATTTGTACGTATTCAATGATAAAATAGTGATAGTCCAGATTTTAAACTACAAACACCGAAAAAATGAATTTTCTCAAGGGAGTGAGACAAGTGTACAGAGGCGAATCAGAAGAAAGCAAGCGCGTTGCAGTCTTGCAGAGAGAACATCTATCTTCCTGTAACTATTATCTTTGAACGAGGACAATATCTAAAGAGATTTGACCGGGGGGACGTGTAGTCATTCAACTTTCCTCGTTCGCTGCAACCCTACAAAACAGAATCGATCGCAAGTTCGCTCGCGATGAGATGCCTCTCGCCCAACCTGGTGAGAAGATGTTCAGATCAAAACTCCAGCAAAAAGCACAAAAGGCTCCGGTGCATCCAGAAAACCCTATAGAGATTTTGATTCGGGGAAGTGTAGAAGCACGTTGCAGAGGGAACATTCATCGTTGCAAATAAATGACACCTCCAGATTGTTTTTACTTCCATCGTAAAAGGGCCCAAAAAACAAAATTACCTTTCTTGAGGCTCTATTTTCTGTCTCTCCTTTCTTAACACCTTGGAAATCTACTTCGTCAACTATCTGATTAACTAACATAAATGCTATCTCTTCATGAGTAATATGGGCCAAATCAATTAGTATTTTAAATATACATAAAACCGAGAGTAGGTCCAAGTGAGTTCAATCTTCAATCTTTATCTCAATCGTTTTAGGATTTTCTTATGTGCCTGTTATCCTAGAACTTGACGGTTTGGGATTAAGAGAGATGGTGTTGTTTGCTCATGGTACGACTAAAACCAACAACGTCTGGCACGCTCTTTTTCTTTGTTCTTCGTAAGACAACTTTCTTTCTTCGTGCGTCGTTTTCCTCTATATGCTTGTGAAACGGAGAAATCGCAAGAATTGAATGCATATTCCATGACCTAAAACTTAAAAGCATTCATAGTCCAGAATATAAATGGGAGATGACTAATTCCTTCTTTTACTTGAAAATCTATATAATCTTGAACAAATTTTAAAAAAAAATTGAAATTCAACTATGTTGTAAATCCCATAATCATTTTATTAAAGAGGATTAGTACGAATACCGTACTATAAAAACTTGTACAAATATTGCGCACACTGCCTCTCTGGCACAATAACTCTGTACCTGGTCTATGTGTTCATTAATTGTCAACGTGACTATTACGTAAATAAAAGCTGTCCCTTCTTTGCTAGACTCAGCTTTTTCATATTGGAGCACCGGAAGGAAAATCAAGTTAATTGATCCTGCAGAAGAATAGAGTGTAAAGGCTATCGTTGTGTCCATCCGTCCAAGCCGTCTCTCGTCGCTGAGCCAAAGAGCGCAGACCACTGCGAAGATTTTGACGGGACATGAGAGATCATCCATCACAAATCCATATATTTTCCTAAAATCAAGTTTTAACTACTTTACCACACGCACGATACACGATCTTTAAAATTTACTGATAGATTATTAATTTCAAAATTTTTTATAATGACAAAAGCCCCAAAATCTTGTGAATATCTTTACGTCCCTTTTGCAAAAGCTGTAATTATATTTTTTTGGGAAGAATTTTTGAGAAAAAATAAAAGATAAGAGATAAGGAGAGGCCGCAGGAGAGACGCAGTAATTAGTGAAGACAAGACAGCTGCTGTCACCATACGAAAGCCTTCATACCCGGCAATCCCTCCTTTTCTGTACGGAAGCAATAAATAGAGAGGCAAGACAAGAAAAGGCGGCGGCCCTCTGCAAAAGTTTATTATCACCTGAACTGTAATACAGCAGAGTCTGCAGTTCCGTGCTCTCTCTCTCTCCACCCTTGACTTTTCTGAAGGAATTTCACCTTGGGGATGGACCCACAAGTTGGATGCAAACAATCAGAATCTTTCCTTCCAATTCCGAGAACTTGAGGGTAAAGACGGGATAGGTCATGTAGAAAGCGACTGGCAAGAAAGCATTTGGTTTGAAAGGTTATCCGGAAAAAGATTTTGATGGTGGATAAGTCAGGATTCTTACTGTCCTACTTGCATGGCAGGAGGCTTTGCTTGCCGGGGTAAATAAAGGATTTTCAGCAGCCGTCGGATCCATATTTTATAATTGGAGTGCAATAATTATTTACATTTATAATCACTCACAATTCCTACTTTTGTCAGAGTAAAATCAGACAAATGAAATTCAAATTTATGAAGGAGCGTGTTTAGAAAGAGACTCCACGACCAGGAGGTCTCTAAACTTTGCCGTGTCTTATGAATTTAGATTGCATAACATTAAAATTTTATATGATATGCGTGACATTATTCAAATCAGTGCCATTCAAATAAAATAAATAATATGATTTGAGCTACGTTATCTATTGAAAGGGAGAAAAAAATATGGATTTTTTTTTTTTTTGCGTTTGAAAAATTTTAAATTCCAAACATGACTCAAATCATGCATTTCATTTTCATTTTCGACGGCTCGATTTGAGTAATATTATGTATATTACAAAAATCTCAATATTTGTGTATCCGTGTCTTATGGGGCACTGGGAAGTAGACGTGGCCGGTTCCACTTAAACCGGCCCTTGAAGGGGCCGATTCCGGTTCCGTTTTTAAAATTTAATTTTTAAATAATAAATAATAAAATAAACATAAAAAATTATAAATTATAAATTATAATCAAATTGTACATTGTAATAAAATTTGGAAAAAAAAAAATAGAGGAGGAATGTGCTTGAACTTAATGAATTATCATTAAGCGCCTACATATCTTCTTGGTGATTTAGAAAAATCAAAGCCCATATAGTTCTTTTACCTTTGATAACCCCAACTTACCTCATCGTTAATCTTCATTACCCATTGTGGTACCCTGTGGCGGTGGTATCTCTACAATCCTCACTAAAGAATTCGTGTTCTCGATCCAGAGTTCTTGGTGTCGAAATCTAACTTTCGTCCAATTGTCGACACAACCTTGAATTTCTACAAACTCCGGACTTAGTCTTGAACAGCGAGAGTCCAAAACTAATTCTCCAAATAGCTAAATGCTTGTTCCACGTAAAGGGTTACTAATATCCGCGAGTGATGAGGGTGAGAACCGTGTAATCGTTTGAGTGACTATTCCACCACTATAGGATTTGAAAATCAGTCCGTGTTCGGCATCACGAAACTCAAATTGAGTGGTTAAATATTTTTCTAATTCGGAAATACTACCCGTTGTCCCTTTTTTTTTTTTTTTTATCTACTCTTAAGCATATTGTACCATCTACTAAGTGAACTACCGTTTCGCTGTCATGAGGCGGTAAATTGTAAAGATCCACAATCACTTAAACCATATTTACCACAAAATTCTCCATATAATACTACTATAGATTCTTTAAACTCTCATTGTATAATTGAAATATCTATTGCATCTTGTAAATGTAAAAAATCATAATAATACACATTCGGATAATCTAACAAACCATCTAATTTAATATGTGGATAAAAAATAATACCAATTAAATGGACAAGAGAAATTTTGAAATAATAATGCAACCATTTTTCTCGCATTACTAAAATAGTCCGACCTAATTCGGTATCTTTTCATATTCACTAAAAATATTACCAATATTAACACACTCTATTAAAAATAAATGCGTAGTAGGATAATAAATACTAGATAAAGCATTAGTAGCATCATTAAAAATTTTCAAAAAATCTAAATTTTTATTACAAAGGTCCCAATGTTGCGGAAGTAAAGTAATTTCGACAATATTTTGTGAAATAAACATACACAATAAATCTTTGTAATCAAAAGTTTGACGAAGCAACTCGTAGGTAGAATTCTAACGAGTTGGAATATCTTTTGGAACCCTTTTTATTCTTCTTCCATGTTGTTTACAAAAATTTCCTAATGCTTTCATAAAATGGGCACCACTCCATAAAAATTTAATTACACCCTTTATTGGGGTTAGAGAAATCTCAAGAGTTCGTAAACCATCTTGTACACATAAATTTAAAACATGGCAAGCACATCTAATGTGAAAAATTGTCCGTCAAAAGAGAGTTTGCAAATATTTTCTAATTCGAGAATAGAAGAGGTATTTGCGGTGGCATTTTCAAAATTAATTGAAAATATTTTATTTATCAAAGTATATTCTTCTAAAACTTGCATAATTATTCTATAAATATTATGAGCCGAATGCTTTTCATCAAAAACTCGAAATGCAAGAAGTCTTTTTTGAATGGTCCGGTCGTTACCTATCCAATGATATGTAACACTCATATAAAAATGAATTTGCTAGGGATCACTCCAAATATCGCTACCTAAATGCACAAGTCCATTGAATTCCGAAAAAAATTTGCTAATTTTTTTATATAAAAATACAAACGTTCGCGTTTAAGAGTACTTTTCGAATAATTGGTGCTTGCGGAACCAACGCAGTATTTTATCAAATATTTCAAATTAAAATTTTCACTAGTAGTAAACGGATCATGATCAAGGGTAACATATTTTACTAATTTTTGTTTATAAAGTGCATCAAAGGTAACGGAATAAATTATAAGTATTAGGATTGGCGTACTCGAAAATTTATTGTTGTCTAGTGTCGATCCCCACTTGCCTTGGATGTTTTTTTCGTCGATCCCGACGAAATGTTCCGTAACCGTCTCCTTTGGTAAATTTGTCTATTTGCGAACAATATTTAGAATTTATATTATACTTACCTTCGCTTTTATTATGTACATTGTCGAAGTGCAGCCACAAGTCGGATGTACTCTCTCGGCCTTTCCGTTCCGACTCATTTGCCGTCACGTTTTTCGACACTAGTAGAAGGATAAAGACTTTCTTGTGTTGGGACGTGCTCGACGTTTGGAATGGGAACAACGTTGATGTTATCGTCGTCATCTTCCCAATATATATACTCACGAGGATCATATCCAGCAATAGGATGTTTGGAATCTCCCATCGCCATCTTGCCCTTTCCAAGTATTTCGCTTTCACTTGCCATTTTTGAGAGAATTGAGGCGGGATTGAGAGAATTGAGCGGATTGAGAGAATTGTTGAGAGGATTTGTGAGAAAAATGAAAGGGAGATGATAGGTATTTATAGAGAAGTGGAGGGTTATTTAACTTAAAAAATCATTTTTTTGGGCTGCCAAATGGCTGTTGCAATTGCAACGGCTCTTTGGGCCGTTGGGGGCCCAAGAAGCCTTTTTTTTAGCGGGTCGAAACTAGAACCGACCCTTGAGGGCCAGTTCCGATTTCGGGCCTTCGGTTCCATTTGGCCATGTCTACTGGGAAGAAGAGTAACTGTTTGTGTATCAAAATAACAAAGAATAAATCCTTTAGAGTGGCATGGTCTTTTGCGCCCCCCAAAAAAAGCGTATAATCCGATCTTTTGAGCTTCACTATGCTCATATGCAAGGGCTTCTTACCGGTGCTGATGTTTTCCGGATGACCCCAGGTACCATGACAATTCTTGGCAACCTACTTATGGGGTTGCTTTCAATCACGGCCTACCGTGAATTTCAATTTCAGCTGTCTCATTGTGATCTATAGAAATTTCATGGGGGGTGTGTAGTCCTTCGACTTTCCTCGTTTCTACATAACTGAATTGATTGCAAGTTCTCGTGATGAAACGTCCCTCGCCCAACCTGGTGAGAAGATCTTCAAATCAAAACTCTAGCAAAAGCTAAAAGCCTGTGGTGCATCCAGAAAATCTTTATAGAGATTTTGATTTGGGGACGTGTTGGTGACTCAAATGAGGCAATCATAATCATTTTCTCTTTTTTTTTTAAAAAATATTACATGAGGACACAATCATTTGGTCCCTTAGAAGTATATGGAAAAAATACTGTGTATATTGCCCTTCTGGCACAATAACTCTATATATGGTTTATGTGTCATAAATTGTCTATGTGACTATTACCCTTCCTCTATAGAGATGGCCACGGGCTGGAATAGATCGGTTCCTATTCATGAATCGGCGGTTCCGGTTTCGGTTCCAATTCGTGACCATGGATGAATCGAAACCGGAACCTTAAGGGACGGTTCGGTTTCGATTTTTAACAGTAGTTCGGGCTAGTTGAAGGCCCAATTCCGATTCAAAATCGAAAATGGAATTATCGATTCTCGTAATTTTTAAATAATGAATTATGAAATAACAAATAAAAAATAAAAAATAATGAAATTATAAAATGATAAATTACAAATTGTAATCAAATTGTAAATTATAATCAAATTTTGGGAGGGGGGAAGGGAGGAGGAAGAGGCTTGAACTTAATGAATTATCGTTAAGCGCCTATATATTTTATTAGGAATAGAAGAATCAAAATCCATGTAGTTTTTTTTTCCTTTGATAACCCCATACTTACATCATTCTCAATTGTCACTACCTGTTTCGATATCGGTACGTGTGGTGGTGGTACCTCCATCATCGAAGAATTCTGTTTTATTATCGCGATCCATCTCTTGTTGTCGATATTGAGCCTTTATCCAATTATTGACACAAGCTTAAGCCTCCACCGAATCCGGAGCTAATTTTGAACGTCGGCTATCTAAAATGTTACCTCCAACGTTAAATGCTTATTCAACCGCAATTGTTGAACATGGAATTGCTAAAACCTATTTTGCTATGAGAGCGAGAATTGAGAATTTGGTTGAATACCTCTTCTAACAATCTAAAATTGTGAAATCTGTGCCGGTTTCGGATTTACCAAACTCAAAAGAAATGATTAAATAAGTATATATTTCATAAATATTTCCAATTGCTTCATTTTTTGTGTGTGTGCATATTCATGAGAAGTTTGTGCTCTCTACAAATTTTACCCGCATCCCCGCTTTGTATCTCACTAGGTTGTGAAGATCCACTATCACCTAGATTATATTTTTCACAAAATTCATTATATAATTCTACTATTGCGTTTTTAACCACTATTTGTATAGCTCTAACATTTACCATTTCAATCAAATGTAAACATTCACAATACGTAGTCAAATAATCACCAAAACCATCTAATTTGATATGTGAATCGAAAATAGAAGCAACCAAATAAATAAGAGAAATTTAGGTATAATAATGCAGCCATTTTGTTCGCATTGCTATAATAGTTTGATCTAATTGATCATCTTTTTCATTTTCTTCAAAAACAGAAGCAATATTAATATACTATATTAAAAATAAATGCGTGGTAGAATAATAAACACCGAATAAAGTATAAGTTGCATTATTAAAAACTTTGAAAAAGCCTAAATTATTTTTGCAAATATCCCACTCTTAGGGAATAAATTAATTTGAGAAACATTATTCGAAATAAATGTACATAATAAATCTTTATAAGCAAAAGATTGATTAAGCAACTCGTACGTAGAATTTCAACGAGTTGGAACATCTCTTGAAAGTCTTTTTGGTCTTCTTCTATTTGCTTTACGAATCGCCCTATTCTTTCATAATTTGGGGATATTTTCATAAAAATTGAATTGATGTTTTTATTGAGGTGAGAAAAATATCAAGAGTTTTTAAACCATCTTGTACACATAAATTTAAAATATGGCAAACACATCTAATGTGAAAAAAATTGTCCACCAAAAGTGAATTTACAAATCTTTTCTAATTCGGGATTTGAAGAGGTATTTGTTGCGGCATTATCAAAATCAACTGAAAAAATTTATCAAGCAAAAAATATTCTTCCGAAGCTTGTCTAATTATTCTATAAATATTATTTATCGTATGCCTATCATCAAAAACTCAAAATGCAATAATTGTTTTTAATGTTTCAATCATCATCTATCCAATGACATGTGATACCCGTATAAGAATGAATTTGCCAAAGATCACTTCAAATATCGCTATCCATATGTACATGTCCATTAAAATTCATAAATTGTTTTAAAAACTTATTTGTTTCTTTTAAAAAGATAAAAAGTTGGCATTTAAGCGTATTTCTCTAAAACAGATTTTGCTTGTGGAGTACATGCAGTTTGTATAAAATGATTAAAACAAAAATTTTCACCAAAATTAAAAGATAAACGTTCAATGACAACATATCTTGCCTCTCATTCCGAAATAAAGGAGGAGTGTTATGATTGACGTACCCTGAATTTGTCGTTGGCCGGTGTCAATTCCCGTTTGCATTGGATGTTTCGATCTCGGATCTTTGTTTAAATGTTCCATAACCGCCTCTACCAAGGTGAATTTGTATGTTGCCTCTCGTTCGGCTCCTTTGTTGTTGACATTTCTTTGCTACCGGTAGGGAGATGAAGACCTTCTTGCGTTGGGATATGCTCGACGTTAGGAATAATGTTAATATCATTAACATCATCTCCCTAATATGCAAAATTACGGGGATCATGAGAATAATCGAATTTCCCCATCGGACTCTTTCTTTTATCACTAGCTATGTTTCTACTTGCCATTTTTTGAAAGAATTGAACGGAAAGCGGGTTCAGAAAATTGAGAGAATTAAGCGGATTGGGGGAATTAAGAGAATTGAACGGATTGAGAGGGAATTGAGAGAATTGAAAGAATTTGAGAGAAATTGTGAGAAAAATAAAAGATGAAAAGGAGTATTTATAATAGCTAGGATATAATTAATAATTAATTAAAAAAAGAAAAAAGGGGGGGGGAATAACTGATTAAAATTTTGACTGTTGCAAGGCACGGTTGGGGAAAGAGTCGTTGAGCTCTTTCCCTACTATTTATTATTATTATTTTTTCAAACGGCTATAAAGTTGGTTTGGAATCGGCCCGAACCGCCGGTTCCACGAAACATGGACCTGAAATTGGCTTATATGGGACGGGCTTATTCCGATTAGGAACTGGTGGGCCCGGTCAATAGGCCCATTATCGGTTTAACCAGGGCTGCTCGGGCCGGTTTCGAGCCCAAACCGGCCCGTGGCCTCCACTACCACCACTCCCTCGTCCTCGTCTCCGCAATGGCCGAACCCACCTCGGACATTCAACAAGACCTTCCCTTTCGTCTACATTTAGTGTCAATTGATTGTTGAACATGCATATGCAAATCCTCGCGGATTATTTATTTTGATTTGATTTGATTATAATTAGGGATTTGACTTGATTTGCTGGGTACCAATCAGCGATTATATTCTTAAGATAGAACCCACATTGTACTATAAATAATGTTCTCATACAATATAACTTTACATAGAAAGTAAATGAAGAAAAACCTATTCCCTAAATTTCTCTCATCATCTACGTTTTTTCATGGTATCGAGTGAAGTTCTTCGGCATAGCTTTCATAGATGATTCCTAGAATTTCCTCTGTCGTTTTTTTTTTGAATTGTTATTGCGGTCCCTTTCAAGCAAAACAAAATCAGCAAGTCAAGAGGAATTCATGGAGAAAAATCAAAACACAAGTACCAAGCAAAGAGACATATCTAGCCCATAAGGAAGTGATTAGCCCATCTAGAGTTTAGAATCTAGTTACTACGAGCCGGTGTGATCTGTCTTCGATCCAACTTGATGGATCAACCCGACTTTCTGTCCAAGTTATTGGTCTTGCCCATTGGCCGACATTCCAACGGATTCCCTAGCCTAGTTAATAGGTTGGTGGATCCAGCTAGGCATGGCCATGGACCCGGAACCGCTGGTTCCGGTTCATGAACCGATGGTTCGGGTTCCAAGATTAGGGGGAATAAGAATCGAGCCCCTAAGGGACGGTTCGATTTCAATTTTGATCCGACGGTTCCGGGCCGATTTCGGGCTTTATTTTGGTTCAAAATAAAAAATGGAACCGTGGTTTAGGTTCCAATTTTGGTTACGATTTTTGAATTTAAAATTTAAATTGTAATGAATTTGTAATAAAATTATCAAAAAATGAATTATGAAATAAAAGAAAATAATGAATTATCATATATAAATTGTAATCAAATTATAAATTGTAATTAAATTGGGGTGAAAAAAGGGAGGGGGAGGAGCTTGAACTCAATGAATTATCATTAAGTGCCTACGATTTTATTGGAAATAGAAGAATCAAAGTCCATGTAACTCTTTTATCTTTGATAATCTCATACTCACCTAATCCTCAATTGTCGGTACCCGTTTTGGTACCGATATCGGTGACGATGATATCTCCGTCATCAAAAAGTTCGGCTTCATTATTGCGATCTATCTTTTGTTGTCTATATTGAGCCATTGTCCAATCATCAACACAAGCTTGAATGTCCACCAAATTCAGAGCTAATCTTGAACTTCGTTTGTTCAAAATATTGCCTCCAACACTAAATACTTGTTTTGCAATAACCGTCGGCCAATGGGTTGCTGAAATTTATTTTGCAATGAGAGCAAGAATTGGGTATTGGGTTGAATGCCTCTTCCACCATTCGAATATTATGAAATTTGTACTACCTTTGGATTCATCAAACTAAAAAAAAAAAGAAACGGTTAGATAGCTCTCTCTTTTAGAATTACTTCCTATTGCTCTCTTTTGCTTTTTTTGCCTATGTATCGGAAGTTGGTACCCTCAACTCATTTTACTTATGTTCCTACTTTGTATGCCACTATATTGAGAAGATCCACTATCACCTAAATTATATTTACTACAAAATTCATTGTATAATTCTATTATTGCATTTTAAACCATTGTTTGTATAGTTCTAATATATAAACATTCATAGTAGGATAATAAATACTGGACAAAGTATAAGTTGCTTCATTAAAAACTTTTAAAATATCTATTTTTTTTTTGCAAATATTTCAACGATTTGGAACATCTCTTGGAAATATTTTTGGCCTTTTTCCATTTGCTCTACAAAATTTTAACAATTCTTTCATCTTTTGGGAATGTTTCCATAAAAATTGAATTGCTATTTTTATTGGGTCGAGAAAAATATCAAGAGTTTTTAAACCATCTTGTACATATAAATTTAAAATATGACAAGCACATCTAACGTGAAAAAATTATCTACAAAAAATGAGTTTACAAATCGTTAGAGAAAATCCCTTATGATATTTTGAAGATGATGTAATAATCAAAGGCTACTAATGTATTTATTGGTTGAGTAGAACTCGGTAAAAAGAAGCACAAGTCGTTATGCAGATGGTGTATTAACGGAATGTCCGAAGGTTATGATTTGTCTATCAATGGTGAATAAGGCATTGGGCATAAAGGTGTCTACAAGTTTGAAGTACCTAAATAGAAGGTGAACAAGCCTAGAACGGGAAGTTCGGTAAAGCTTGGAAGGATCTTGGAAAGGTAAACAACGAGGTAGAACCATAATTTGCCAATACGCTTGGAGGGACCGGAAGATATAGTTCAAGATTTTGCATCTAAATTATGTATTCTCAAGACTAGTTTCATTTCTGAAGACTGTTCAAACATAAAGAAGTTTTCAAATATAAAAGACTGGTTTTGTTTTTGAAGTTTGCTTATGAAGAAGTCTGCTTTCTAAAGATTGTTCGAAGTCTGCGAGATATATTTATTTCGGATTCCCAAGACCCGTGCACGACATATGTTATTCTATGCTTGAGGTATTTATGAAAGTTTGTAATCTTTGATTGGCAGGATTATTCTATGACATGATTGATAGAATATCATTGATTGGCAATTACCTTCCATGGGACAATAAAACTTCCATATTTGAAGAACTCCACTTGTGAAAATCGAAGATTTAATTGTATGGACGATCGAATCGAAGGGTTCATATTCTACACCAACAAGTCACCAAATCTCCCTAGATACGGTCTCGTTCAATCAAGATTGATGGGGGTCCAATTAGCGATTGAAAAGCGATCCTTTGAAGACCTGTCCAACAGCTAGTTTGGAGGTGAATGAGTATAAGCTCATGGGTACCTTAATCTTTACATGAATGAATTGATTCGAATTGCCTAATTTGAAAAATCGCATATCAAGTTTGGATATTCTTAAAATATCTCGTGTTTTATTGGAAAGATTACAATTCATGTGAACATTTTGAAAGCTTTGTAATACTCTTGTGATAATCTGAAAATCTTTTTGAACATGCTCAAGATACTCAAAATATTTTGAAATGTCATTGATTAGGAAAATCTCCTAATCCGCAATCGCACACATGGGAATAAGTTTATCTATCGGGCTTTAGATAAAATTATTTTCATAGTGGGTATTTCAAATTTTAGGGTCGATCTATCGGGCTTTAGATCGAAACTTGATTCGAAAGATTCAACGGTAAAATATTTGCAACTTGAATTTAAATTCACTCATAAAAATGAAAAAATAAAAAAATTAGGAAAAGGAAACAAAATAAAAATCATTCATGTCTCATGTTTAATTTTCATGCTAGAAAATCTCAGAAAATCAAGAAAATTAGGAAGATATGTTTTTTTTCCAAACCACGTCTTATCTTTTGAGAAAGATAGGATTTTTCACATTCGAACTTATAGATTGCATTCAATGTAATAAAATCGGCTAAAGAATACTAGAAGTGCCAAAACTTGTGTACGGCTCTCACTTTAGTGCCAAAACTTTTAAAACGATCACTTAAGTGCCAACTTTTTTTAAAAAACTATCACTTAAGTGTCAACTTCTTTTAAAAACGATTACTTCAAAGTGCAAACTCTAATTTGAGTTTACGTGGCTTGTCGGAAATTCGACACGTGCTATTTTTTTTTATTAATATTTGAGCCGACGTGGCACGGTGGAATTGACATTGAAGTGATTATTTTTAAAAAAATTGGCACTTAAATGATCATTTTAAAAAAGTTAGCACTTAAGTGATCGTTTTGAAAGTTTTGATATGAAGTGATTGTTTTTCAAAAAATTTGACACTTAAGTGATTATTTTGAAAGTTTTGACATTAAAGGGAGCGCCGTACACAAGTTTTGGCACTTGTAGTGTACTTAAGCCAATAAAATCTTGGGAATCCATTCCAACCCATTTTTTTAAAAAGATGTAGACATAGGGTGAAAAGTTTTTCTTAAATATTTTGGGGCTTAATGCAAATTAAATCTGAAAACTCTAAGATATTCTTGAAACAATTCATCCTCATTTTTCATTAATTTTTATTTCGAAAATAGCACAAAAAATATATAAAAAATTTGTAAAATAAAACCCAAAAATTGCACCTTTGAGCTTCAAGTCGAATTCATCGCAATTGCCAAACCGAACATTTTCTACAAAATTAGTACCGAAAGGGCATTAATTTAAAAAATTAGTGTGACCAAGTCTCGAATTTAAAATCTTTTGCTTAATAATCACTTGAACCACAAGTTATGATTTGGTAGAACCTATGAGAGTTCGAGCTAGGTTAGTTAATTTGATTAATTAATTTGGTAATTCATTAACCTAAAATTAGAAAATTCGATTTTTAGGTCGCGACACTTGTGGGAAGGGATTTACGAATGTGATTTTTAAAAGATCGGATGGCCTTGTAGGAAGAGATTTGCCAATGTGACTTTTTAAAAGATTGGATGATCCTGTAAGAAGGGATTTGCCAATTTGACCTTTTTTTAAAATATTAGACGACCCTATAGGAAGGGATTTGCCAATGTGATTTAAAAGATTAGACGACCTTGTAGGAAGAGATTTGCCAATGTGATTGCCATTCTGGGATCCGGGAGTGCTAGAAAACCTTCGGATGCTCAAACTTGAATTATCTTACCAATGAGGGTGCCATTCTAGGATCCGGGGGTGCCAAAATACCTACAAAAACTCAAACCCAAATTATCCTACCAATGTGGGTGCCATTATGAGATCTAGGATGCCGGAAAATCTGCAGAAACTCTAACCCGAATTATCTTACCAATGAGGGTGCCATTTTGTGATCTCAAGGTGCTAGAAAACCTACGAAGCTCAAACCCAAATTATCTTACTAATGAGAGTGCCGTTATGGGATTTGGGGGTGCTAAAAAACCTGCGAAGCTCAAACTCGAATTATCTTAATAGTATCGATCTTCAAGGATTAAATGATTTAATGAGAAGGATGTGATCCTAGAGTTTGGAGAGTCTAAGAATCACCATAAAACGTTTCAAATTGAGTTTGTGAAGGAAACTTGTCCAAACACATCAACATACATATAACATTCATGTTCAAAACTCCCGCTGGGAAATTTTTTTGAATCACATGACTTGAACATTTTTCAAAAGGGTTAGTTCAAAAGGTTCAATTGGAGTACCTTTATCCAAGAGGACTTCTCATAATTTTAAAGAGTTTTTCACTCCACCCGAGGAGATATTTTCATAGAACACTCAAATTTCCTCGCCAAAATTCTAGATCTAGGATTTTGAGATTATTCTTGCATGCATACAATCCGATTGATCTAAAAGGCCTTTTCAAAGAATCGAAATTTAAGCTTGATCAAAGGCTTCTCAAAGGACGGGCACTTTGAGGCTTAAAATATATCAAAAATCGGGTCCTTCGGGTCTACAAGTCAAGAACCTCAAAGATGAGATAATACGGGATTGTACTTATTTCTTTATACTATAGCTTCCTACATGAACTTCCACGCTAATCCAAAACATCTTAATCAAAGAAGTTTTCGGGAAGGGTTGTAATGTTGATCTAGGTAGGCTTAATGAAAAGCCTTTTTTAAAATGAGGGGTATAAAGTGCCGATGATTACCTTTGCATCATTACCCGCTCTCACATTCACTTGGGGATATTTGAAATTTCTCAATGTCAAAGCATAATCTCATTTTCTTGAACTAATGAGATTTGATCTTTCTTTATCCTCTTTTGCATCTTGTGGCTTTCTCTAATGTTCACAAGGTATTCGAAGCTTCGATTTTCCGTGACATTTTTCTCAAACCATGGGCTTTAGCCTTGCTTTTGCCAAGCACTTTTCTTTTACTTGCCCAAGAGTTCAAATGCTTAATGGTCTTTTTTTGACCCTTTTATACTTTCAGCTTTAAAAGTGTGACATTCCGGATTTCGACCCTCTTCGAGGCTAATGATGGAATGAGATCTCGAAATCGGATATTTGATAATGAAGAATTCCAATTTTGGTCTTGAATCGGACGTTGCCTCATCGATAGTAGTTTAATTTGGAAAAATCAGAATTTTTGGACGACAAGTGTAAAATGACGATTTTATCCTTCAAGCATTAACCTTACCTTAAGTGGTCTAAAGGGCATTTTGATCTTTTTGTCCCCTTAGGCTACCGAAAATTGGAAGATGATGAGGTCAATGATGGTCAATGCTCATGGGATATTATTAACATGAGGACAAGTGTCAATGTGATTAACTATTCCAAGCTTGACCAAATCAATAATGGAGGTGAAGCTTCTCTCTCTCTTCCTTTTTGCTTCAGCGAGACCAACCACACTTGCTCTCTATGCCAGCCCGTCTTCCTCTTCATTTTTCTCGCACCCACAAAAAATCGTTCAACCCGACAAGCCCCCGACGCCCTTCACTGTTTCGGCCATATCTCCTTTGTCCGACGTCACTTTGCGGTAAGATCACCTCCATTTGAAAGATAATTGTCTTAGCTTTCCATGGATATATTATGAACAAAATTTGGCTCGGTAGTTTTTCCCGTAAGTCTGATTGAATGGACAAAGGTCCAGTCGGGATTGAATCTGACCCGGTTTGAGAGAGAGCTCTCTTACAACAGTTTCAAGAGCTCATTTTGCTTCAAAATTTGTGTGAGATGTTCTAGAAATATAGTACTCGACTTGGCTGAGTTGGAATGATAATTTTAGTTGAGTATTGATGGGTGTTCTTGGCTGTTTTGAGATGAGTTTTGAGGAGCAGAAATTGACAGTTTGCACACTTGAAAGGATTAAGTTAATTGGAGGTCTTCAAGGTGTTCAATTGGCTTCAATTTTCGGTGAACCTATTAAACATATAGAGGAAGGTTTTAGCAAGTTGATTTCATATTGAAGTGGAGCTTAGGATGAAATTATGGACTGTTGGAGGTGGTATAAAGCGGAACCCGGTTTTCCGCTCGTTCGGGGAATGTCCTGTCCAGTTCTGTTCAAGGTTGGAATTGGTGTCGCCTTGTCTTGAATTTATCATTTAGACATGCTACGACATATATTAGTGTGTTAATGAAGAGTATGTGAAGTGGTTTGGTGATTAGAGCTAGAATTGTGACTAAACGGCGCGACGTAACTTAATCGACGATCTGCCCTGTTTTGGACAGAATTAATCTTGGAATCGGAAGCTCGAATGGAGGTCGCGACTAGTTCATTGGAATAGGTAAGTGACCCCTAACCCTTTTATTAGGACATTAGGGTACTAAGGGATGAATTTGTGACTTAATTGATGAGTTTATTAGGTGAATTGTGCTTGAATTGCTAGAGGCCAAATGTGGCCTAACATAGCTGAATCTTGTGTGATTCATTGGGGTGAACTTGTGATCTTTCATGGTGGAATTGGCGATATGTGTACTTGGTGCTCGTGTGTTTGCATGGCCGTATGGTATTTGGCCTTGAATAGCATTTGTGTGAGAAAGTATGCTTGAAATGACAAGAAAATGAGTTGTGTGATTGATTCTCAATATATATGAGATTGTGCCATGCAATGAAAGTATATGGCTATGATTACTCCTATTGGTAAAAAAGAATCGGTTTCTCATGTCAAAAACATTGTTATTTGTTTGATTGAAATATACTTGACCATGAGGTCATTTGAAAGACAAGATTGGGTTGTGAGCCTTATGCAACGAGAAACATAACATGAGATGGCAAGTTGAAGTAAATAAGATATGAGCCTAAGGGTCTATCACACCCTCGATCTTGATCATGCGGGGATATGTGATATTCTCGGTCTTGATCATGTGGAAAAAATTGAAATGAAAATGTGATACCCTAGGTCTTGATCATGTGGAAAAAATTGAAATGAAAATGTGATACCCTAGGTCTTGATCATGCGGGGATATGTGATGCCCTGGGTCTTGATCATGCGGGGATAAGTGAATTGAAATTGTGATACCCTGGGTCTTGATCATGTGGGGATATTGATACCCGGAGTCTTGATCATGCGGGGATAAATGAATTGAAATTGTGATACCCCGAGTCTTGTGCCATACGGGGATATGTGATTCCCTAGGTCTTGTGCCTTGCGGAGTTGTAATTAAAATTATCTCGAGGTGTCGAATGAGAGCCAAATTATTGAGTTGAGAAATGAGAAATGAAGGTGAAATGTGAATTGATTCCCGAATACAAATTTGATATTGTGCTAGTTGGTTGAACTTGGCCATTGGTATCGAGCCATGATGAGCCTCATGCGTATTGACGTAGGCATAGCCACCGAAAAGAGAATTGTGATGAAATTGAGAAGAAATCCTTGTGTATGAACTTGTTATGGTGTTGGCACAAGGAACATGATTTTGATAATATGGATGCCTTGAAATTGTATTTGTTGTATGCCAATCATGATGACTTGTTATGAGGCATTGAGTGCCATACGTTAAATTGCTTGATGAACTATTATTTACGGTTTTAAAAGATGTCTAGAGGTACTAATGGCCTAGTTTAGGTTTAGGGCTAGCTTACAGAGATTTATATCTCACCCCGTTGTGGGATTAACATTTTCGGGTCCTAAATGATGGAAACCGAGCTTGACAAGGATGAATATTCGAGGAAATAATTGTCGAAAATGGATTTACTTTTGTGACCCTAAGGATTTCATTTTGTCTAGAAGTTAGAATTGAAACCTTTGGACCCGTAATTGGTGTTGTGAGCGACGTACCCTCTTGTCCCGAGTCATCTTGTATTAAACTTGCTTAGAGATGTTTTATTGCTTTCGTATACTTGTATCCTTTGGAAGTTTTTAAGTTGTGGGCTGAAGAATCCTAGGAGATTATTCATTGAAGAACGACACGGTGGAATGTTCATGTACTCATCGGGTTCGGGCGTAACAAAAAAACTTGATGTAAGATCTCCATATTGTTTAGTCTTACGGTAAATCATATGCGTTGCCCCAGTGTAGGGAGGTAATCACCAATAGGGCTTGGAAATGAAGATTTAATGGCTCAAGTTGGTATAATCAAAGGATGAAGTGTTTGGGTAGAGAAATGAATCACTTCTCTTCACTTCAAGAAGTTTCGAGTTTCCATGGGATATCACCTAGAGCTACCACAAAAAGACTAAACAATATGGAGATCTTAAATCGAGTCTTTTTGTTATAAAAAGACTTAGATTAATATGATTGGTATCGAGCAAGGTCAACTCGATCTAATGTGATTGAGACTTGGAGTAATAAGGAGTGATTACTTGAGAACGATTAGATACTTGGGACCCTTAGGATAAGGCATTGATTTCTAAATCTTGAGGATTATAGGCTTGAACTTGTGTTGTATTATAATGGTTCTAGCATCGTTTTGTTTTATTGGTAATCTTGGGTGATGATATTATTGAGGTTTATAAGTGAGCAAGCAGTGAAATTGAGGAGTGATAAGTATGGATTTTGAGGTTATACATGTGTTTGAGGTTAATAGAGGATTGCTTTTGAGTGAAGGGTTAGTTGGATTATATGACTTTGATTATGGTTTGCCAATGACTCAACTTGAAGAATATGATCAAACATAGACATTTGATCTATGAGATATGACGTCCATTGGTGGAATAAGAAATCTTTTGTTGTTAAGAATTGATTTGGAGTTGAGTCGCAGTATGACGAGTAGCAAGGATAATCATGCGTGCATGTGTTTGTGGCAATAAAATGAAGGTCGATGAATGTGCATGCATGAGCTTATCACGATTAGACTTAATAAACTGTCGCTTGGAATGGGACAAGTGACGGGATACCTATAAACCGTAATGAAGCATGATATGGGTCATGTGAAACGCAACTCTCTCTCGTAGAAATATGGCTTGGGACACCCCGCAATGACCAAGCTCCGATGAGGGCGAGGAGTGATCGCCCGGGACAAAGAGGTCCGGACAAGGAGCGACTCCTGGCAGTGCTTCTAAGATAGCAAGGAGGCGAGAATGACCCAAGTCATAAATTGAAAGTGAGAGCCTAGGTATCGAGTTGAATTTGATTTTGGTTAAGAGATGTAGTGCCTGCAATTGATCATCATATTGAATTTTTGAAAGTGGCTTGGCATTTGTAATGGCATCTATGATCTGGCATGATTATGAGTTTCGTACTTGGCGGCGGGAGCGGTTCGAGAAGAAAAATTGATGTTTGTGATTGGCATTGGCCCGTTTGGCAAGACTGTGTGCTTGGCACCGAAAGCTATTCGACCGATGTCTTTTGAATGTGAGATGGCATGTTGTGTCCGTACTAGAGTGGTAGATGCCACTAGTCTTGAGGTGTGAGTAATTGACTCATTGAATTGATGCCTTGAGTATTCATCTACTAATTGCTAAGCTAATGCTTGCCTGGTATTTGACTTAATTGAGAAACTACTTAGTTGAGGCTGGCTTGTTATGTGGTTGCTTGCTTGAGGATGATTTGGGATCCTTAGATAATGGGCAATTAATTGAGAGTTACTTAAGAACCACGGAATGGTTGATTATTCATGATGGATGATGAGATGAGTAGCTTGAGACCTGCTAGACTCGAGTAAATGATTTAAGTCTTTAATTCCTGGAGGGAATTGTAATGGTTCAAGTGCCATAAGAACCTAATGAGGTCGAATGACAAGAGTATGGTCACTAGAGGAGCATTTGGCTCGAGTATGCAAGATATGAGAAGATTCAAGAACCGAAAGGAATCATGATAAGTGAGTAAAGATGAACCATGAGAATATGAGCGCTGGAAGTGCGTTTGGCCCGAGCTTGTAAATTGTGCGAGACCCAAGAGTTGAAGGGGTCAAGAGAACCTTGAGAGGAACTTGAAATTTGATGGGTAGACAGACTTGAGAAGGAGCTACCGTTGTTGCCCAAAGCGGATAAGACGCCACTCTGTTGATTATGTTATTAGCAAAGTAAATGGTAGAGATCGTGGGAAAGACGATAGAGAATGGAAATGAAAATCGTTTGAAAGAAAGCTTGTGGAAGGATGTACAAGAGTGAGATTGACTAAGTTCGATGGAGAAAGTTAATTTAAAACTGCCTTTCTCTGGATCGGAGATCGTGTAAGGAAACCTTAGAGGTTTTGGATGCACGGAAGAAAAGAAATGACCCAGGCAGTTACTAGTCTTAAGAGGCCGTTGATGATTGGTGAAAGGTCACCAAAGGAAGAGTTTCTTTGAAGGCATGATATCTCGCATGGATTGTCTTCGTTGTATTGTGCAATGGAAAGTACCTTTCTAAGGTTGCTCGAGAATAAAGATTGTCCGAACTTTAATAGTTTTGCAAAGATCCAAGGCGATCCACCGATGCGAGACATAGTTCTCAAGGTTGTCTAAATGTACTAAGGGTGATTAATGACCCTTTTAATGAGACGTGAAGTTCCTGCGTGGATTGGAATTCGAAAGCCTTATGGCTAGTTGTTACTCCCGATTCCGAGGAATGGTAATGGGTCATAACGAATGAAGTGAATGATTGGAAGAGGAATAAGCAAGAGAATTTCCGTTCATGGATTGCGAGTAAGGGAATTTTCACTTATGGATCACAGAATGTACTTGTGAGGAATGACTACTACCTCTGGCGTAGAGCCCGTAATGAAAGATTGACGTTTCTTCTTTTCGTCATGGGGAAAAATTATGGAAAAAGTTATGTCGCCTGTCCGACTTTGTTGATTTATATGCGATTGAGTGAGGTTGAATCAGCACCACCGGAAGTGGCATTGTGAGTTATCATCCTAAAGGATAGAGCGTCATTTTTAAAGGGCGATTGGATCATGAGATGGTCATTAATAGAAAGGAAAGTGAATAGACTTGATAGTCCCGACTACTCACATTATTCATGGATGGATGAGTAAGCAAAAAGGGTTACTTGGATTGTAATCGCAAGATGAATTGATTTAATCAATTAAGATATCCAAGGTGTGGACGTGCGGAGACCGAGGAAGAACCTTGACTCATTTGAACCTTATCACTTAAGATGACTGGGTTATTAAAAGAGAATGTCAAGTATGGGGGCATTTGAATCCTGGAGTAAGAACACCGCTATCGTCACGTCCCGAACCCCGCGAGCTCGAAAACATCTCCTCCGGTCACGACCGTATGCAGCTTCTCCAAGATCCAAAGGCCAACAAAATAAAATCTCGCGGAAGCAAAAACAAATCCTTGTACATAAACCAACAACACTACGATAACTTGGGATGGTAAAAACACACTTATGTACATATATACATAATTGTTACAACTTTCAAACCTAGTCTTCAGAGGCCACCGTACAAGCCTTGTGACCACCTATAACAAAAAGATTTTGTGGTCGAAGCCTACTATACTTCCAAAATAAAACACTCTACAACGTCAAGAGGCCATCTACCCTAGGCCCCGTCCTCGCTATCAAGTACTATCTCATCTATAGTCGCTAACTCATCCTCGTCCATCTCAGGGCGGTTGCTCAAAGATCGAAGGCTTCACAACTTCCCCATCCTTTTTAGGCGCCACGATTTCTAGGCTGGACTCCACATCATTAGGACCAAGATCGGGGTGCACCACAATGCCATCCGGAAGTGCAGCGCTAGTGGGGTCCCATTCCCCAACTCCATCGTAGGGAATATCAAAACCTCTCAGCGGACCCACCGACATATCCCCATGGCGGTACGTCCACGCCACGTACGTATGGGGCTTCCAATAAAGTTCTCATACATCCGGCCGATAGTGGTTGCATGCCTATAATATACCTTATCTTCCCCACCGGATATTCCGTTATTACCGTTTCCATATCCCGAGGAATGCCGAACCTCGGAGGCGGGTCGTTCATTGTCGAGGCGAGGGTCTAAAAAAGATAACTCACTGACTGTGGTGAGAATAAATCTCAAGAAGATACTTCCTAATCCTAGGTTAGGGAACTAGGTGCCTCCCGGACACGTACTAGGTGTGCAATTCTCAACAAATCATCCTTAAATCAATAATTCACTAAATAAATTTCAGAATATTCTATTCTTTCTCCAAAAAAATTGCCACACCTTCAAGAAAATTCTATGTTGCTCCCATAATGGCGTTGCACGCCTGCATCGCCAATAAAATATTCCACGTACCGCAGAGCCTGCGTTTAACGCTCAGGCTATAATATAAATATTCCACGTGGATCCAAAGCCCGCGTTTAATGCATCGACTAACATATACGTGGGACGCACCCGCATAATAACGCCTTAGGCCATTATATAGTCCGCACCAGCGTAATAACGCATCAAGTCACCGTAACCCGTGTAATAACGCCTCAGTGTTGATATCCCGCGTTTAACGCCTTAGGATAAAATAATAACAAAGCCCGCGTCATCACACCTCAGGCTATATATATGGTCTTATAAAATACGAACCCCGCTTCATAACGCCTCGGGGTAAAATTCCACACTTCCTCTCAATTATCCACATAAAGACCATATACCGCAATAATTCCTCAATCGCTCGTCTAATACCACACTATCTCCGAATCTCTGAATTCCTTCCGATCGATAAATCCTCACCACGTGATCTCGCTAAATTTCCAGATTAGCGCATCAAAACTACACGATCTTCCCAATTTTCTCCAATAAAAGATCGGATCCACACGATCTTTCTAATTTTTCCTTTCACTCAATCGAGGCCGCTCGATTTAATTATACTGAATAAATATTCAGTCGGCACCACGTGATTCACTCATGTTAGAGAATTAATAAATCGGGACCGTCCGATTAAATCACACTCAAGCCAATGGTCAATCGGGCCACACAATTAATTTATGCTACCTCAAAAATTAATCTACGCCACACAAAATTAATTCTACTAATGTAGCAATTAATAATCGCGGTACGATCGTAATTAGACTAACGTATAATTAACACGTACGGTACAAATATACTATGCTAAAGTGTAATTAATCTCCACCACCCAATTAATCTACAATATAGCAGATTGGATCTCGGCCGTCGATTAATCTTCCTAAGCAAGATTCAACATGGACCGTCCAAATAAAGCAAGATCAAGCTAGATTAAATCCTAGCCATCCATTATTAATCATGTGAAATCACTATTCATGCAAGAACACATCTTTTTCTGTCTCGTCTCCCTCTCATTTTCGGCCATAGCAAGTTCTAACACAAATCCAACCAATTTTTCACCAAATCCTCTCAACCTATAGTCCTTTAACAACCTAGATACCAAATCTAATGTTAGGAACCAACTTACCACAATCCTAGCAAGTTTTCCGGCGAGAAGTCGAGAGAAGTTTTTGATATCAATCGGCGGCTTTGGCGACTCCTCTTGATCGGCTAAAACCCTCAAAGATCCAGCGGTTCCGAGTAGCTCACGGCGGTAGTTGTGCTTCGGCGGTTCAAGGCGACATCGGTGGAAGCTTGGAAAATTTTCGGTGAGGGTGAGAGAGAGCAAGGGTGAGTTCGGCCAAGAGAGGTAGAGAGAGAGTAAGGTGAGAGAAAGTTGGGGGAAATTTATGAAGAAGAAGACTAAAAATTAATTAATAAAGGTTATGATAATTTTTGGGGTCTTCAAAGTCAAGAAGACTAGTCAAATTCGGCCATGGGAAGAATTGACCGAAATGCCCTCGGCCAAAGTGAAAAATTGGATATTTTTCAAGGGTAAATGGGTCTTTTCCCATATCTAGTCCAAATTTTATTTTTTTTTCTGAACCCTTTGGGGCAAACCGGAAAGTAATTGTATTATGGATGAGGAACGTCCAAAATTTAATTATTGGAACCCCCGAAGATCCGACATCAAATTTCGAAGTCCGATTCGCGATCAATCTCGATCAATTAAAATTTCAGCGTATCTCAAACTAACGGGCAGCTTTTAGGAGTTATGCGTATCGATCCGTGATTAATATCACGTTTAAGAATTTCTCGAGCCATGGCGACATTAGTTGTCATTCAATTGCGAGGGTCAATCACTAGTCCCGATGGACACGATCATTAAAAAATAATTTAGGGATGTTCGGAACCCATACGAGGTCAAATGGAATCACCCGTGATCCAAACGTAGGGTATTATCCAAATCATTCCTTAACCATTCTAGGATCGGCCTATATTGGTCCAAAATATTTCCTCGACAATTTTCATAGTTAAAGAGTCGGCCTAGGATCAAGTTCTTAGGTCCACGTATTTGATTTTCCTAGCTAGCCATTCCCATTCGGTTAGTCTTCTCAAAATGGACCGTTTCGAGTGAGATTAGACTGAAATACATCAATGAGACTTTTCATTTATTCAAGGCTTCGAAAACAATTCGGAATACAGGATGTTACAGCTATTGGCGTAGACTCCAAAGACAAGGTGGATTCGAAGTAGAAGAATGCCATCGAAGTGTATAATTTCCTTCATAGGGTAAGAGACCCTAGTGTGGAAGGAAGAGAAAGTTCTAATTGTTATGGCATTAAGATTGAACGTTTACACTAAGAAAGAAGACGCAAAACTCAAATGATCTCCGTAAAATTATTCTAAGGAACTGTCTTGTAAACAATGTTGAATTCCAGGAAATGTCGATATTCGGTTGAATGAATGAAATGGGGATAAGATCGCATTAGCTAGTGGTGGAACCAAGTGATTGAAGTACCGATGCTTCCCGAGGAAAGAGTGACAAAAATGAACAAAATGCGGCATGGTCGAACCGGAAATCTATAAAGAGAGAGAGCCAAAGTATAAGCTCTCAAGTGGATGGTATAAATGACGGTTTAAACGAATCGACACCTGGTAGCAAGAGGCGACAATAGTCGGATTATGTATCTAAGGAATAATTGAATTAATTATTACCGTCTTTAGAGACGATGATCGGACTCATTCAAGGAGTCACGAGAAGCATGACCCCGAGGAAACAATCATTGTATGCTAAGTGTGAAGAGTGCGAGTTTTGGGTCCGACAATTTAAAATTCATTGGCCATGTGAAGTTCGAGAGAGGGATCCCTATAAATCCTTCATGGGTAGAAAGTGATGATGGATCGACTAAGGTCGATGTGAGTTACTAAAATTTGAAGTTTCTGGGAATTGATGGATTGTCATGGACGGATCATAGGAAGATTCCCCAAAAGAATTACTCCATTGATGAAAAGGACTAAGGACGAGACGTAGCGCGAATGGATGAAATTATTTACGGAAATGGGAGTGTTGCTTGTGCAAGGAATGACCTCGTAACTATGTAAACTACAAGAGTTAGAAATATTGACTACCCCAAAGGGGACCGAAGGAAAGGTCATGATTGCGATGCCCTTATCGCTAAGGAATGGTGAATTAAGTAGCGGATGCATACAATTGAAAATTAAGCGTCTTGCATTTGGCAACAAAGGGACAGACCTTACCTCGAGGAATAAGAGATTCAACTTCTAAATTGGAAGTTTATCAATTGACTAGTTTGATGGCTACTTGAAGCATCAAGCCCGAAGGTTAGAAAGGAATTGAGATGTGGCGATGAATGGACCCGAACTTCTAAGGGTCATGGAAATGAATAGGACGGGGAGGAAATCCAGACTTCGAGTACTTGGAAAAGAAACTCGAAGTTGAAGATAGAAACCTTGAAATCCCGGATATGAATGTACGAGTTCAACATTGGAGAGGAATTTAACGATATGACCTCATCGAAATTTGAGGGGAGAATTATGGTGTCCAATGGAACGGATCGAAGGTTGGATTAGTCTCACATGTAGTCAAGGATTAGACATGCTGGCCAGTAAAGAGGCATGACCTTGAAGATCAAAAGATTACCATGATCATTGGAGGTTTTCGAATGGGATTGAAAGCGGATTACTACGAAAGTAATCTTGAACTTGTTTAAGGAGTTGAGAAGATTACGACTCGATTTGGATAATAGAGGGCAAGTTGATAAAAGCTATGAGTCCCCGATGGTACGAGAGGACGTTTGGAGGGAGTAATATGCCAATAGTATGGGCACCAAAGAGTGTCTTCTTGCAATGGTTTAGTAATGATGATAAACAAAGATATGAGTCTTATGCGATGCTTTGGAAAGACCTTCACCGGAATTAGAAAAGCTGGATTGTAGTAAGGTATGCATATTATTCTTGAACCAATAGACAATTGAAGATGTGATTTGAATACTCGAGGGCGTACTACCAATGATATTGCGAATGTCAAAAGGGAAGAAGAAGGTGAACACGGTTGAGGTCCGAAGGAAACAAGTTCTGAAGGATGAAAATCGTTACCGCTAAGAACGTATGGAAGTGTCAAGTGACGACGGAACTACTTTGGAAAACATTGTAGCGATGAAGTGTCGGTACCCCAAAAAACAAGATGATTGGAGGATTGCAAATTTCGAGAACGAAATTTCTTTAAGGAGGAAAGAGTTGTGACATTCCGAATTTCGGCCTCATGGGGCTAATGATGGAATAAGATCTCGAAATTGGATATCCGATAATAAAGAATTCCAATTTTGATCTTGAATCAGACGTTGCCTCATCGATAGTAGTTTAATTTGGAAAAATCAAAATTTTTGGACGACTAGTGTAAAATGACCATTTTGCCCTTCAAGCATTAACCTTACCTTAAAGTGGTCTAAAGGAAATTTTGGTCTTTTCGTCCCCTTAGGCTACCGAAAATTGGAAGATAATGAGGTCAATGATGGTCAATGATCATGGGATATTATTAACATGAGGACAAGTGTCAAATTTTGGAGGTTTGGTCTTAATTGACCATGTGATTAACTATTCCAAGCTTGACCAAATCAATAATGGAGGTGAAGCTTTTTTCTCTCTTCCTTTTTGCTTCAAGCAGACCAACCACACTTGCTTTCCACGCCAGCCCATCTTTCTCTTCATTTTTCTCGCACCCACAGAAAATCGCTCAACTCGAGCCCCCGACGCCCTTCACTGTTTCGGCCATATCTCCTTTGTTCGACGTCACTTTGAGGTAAGGTCACCTCCATTTGAAAGATAATTGTCTTACATTTCCATGGATATATTATGAAAAAAATTTGGCCTGATAGATTTTCTCGTAGGTTTGATTGAATGGACAAAGGTCCGGTGGGATTGAATCGACCCAGTTTGAGAGAGAGCTCTCTTACAATGGTTGCAAGAGCTCATTTTGCTTCAAAATTTGGGTGGGATGTTCTAGACATATAGTACTCGACTTAGATGAGTTGGAAAGATAATTTTAGTTGAGTATTGATGGGTGTTCTTGGTTGTTTTGAGATGGGTTTTGAGGAGAAGAAATTGACGGTTTGCATACTTGACAGGATTAAGCTAATTCGAGGTCTTCAAGGTGTTCTATTGGCTTCAATTTTCGGTGAACCTATTAAACATATAGAGGAAGGTTTTAGCAAGTTGATTTCATATTGAAGTGGAGCTTAGGATGAAATTATGGACTGTTGGAAGTGGTATAAGCGTATCGATTTTCGCCTGTTCGGGGAAGGTCTTGTCCAGTTTTGTTCAAGGTTGGAATTGGTGTCGCCTTGTCTTAAATTTGTCATTTAGATATGGTATGACGTATATTCGTGTGTTAATGAAGAGCATGTGAAGTGATTTGGTGATTAGAGCTAGAATTGTGACTAAACGGCGCGACGGAACTTAATCGACGATCTGCCCTATTTTAGATTTAATTAATCTTGGATTCGGAAGCTCGAATGTGGAGGTCGTGACTAGCTCATTGGAATAGGTAAGTGACCCATAACCCTTTTATTAGGACATTAGGGTACTAAGGGATGAATTTGTGACTTAATTGATGAGTTTATGAGGTGAATTGTGCTTGAATTGCTAGAGGCCAAATGTGGCCTAACATAGCTGAATCTTATGTGATTCCCCGAGGTGAACTTGTGATCTTTTCATGGTGAAATTAGAGATATATGTACTTGGTGCTCAAGTGTTTGCATGGCCGTTTGGTATTTGGCCTTGAATAGCATTTGTGTGAGAAAGTATGCTTGAAATGGCAAGAAAATGAGTTGCGTGATTGATTCCCAATTTATATGAAATTGTACCATGCAATGAAAGTATATGGCCATGATTACTCATCTTGGTAAAAGAAGAATCAATTTCTCAAATCAAAAGCATTGTTATTTGTTTGATTAAAATATACTTGACCATGAGGCCTGTTGAAAGACAAGATTGGGTTGTGAGCCTTATGCAACGAGAAACATAACGTGAGATGGCAAGTTGAGGTAAATAAGATATGAGCCTAAGGGCCTATCACACCCTGGGTCTTGATCATGCGGGGATATGTGATACCCCGAGTCTTGATCATGCGAGGAAAATTGAAATGAAAGTGTGATACCCTGGGTGTTAATCATACGGGGGATATATGATACCCCGAGTCTTGATCATACGGGAAAAATTGAAATGAAAATGTGATACCCTGGGTATTGATCATGCGAGGATAAGTGAATTGAAATTGTGATACCCTGGGTCTTGATCATGCGGGGATATGTGATACCCCGAGTCTTGATCATGTGGGGATAAATGAATTGAAATTGTAATACCCCGAGTCTTGTGCTATGCGGGGTATGTGATTCCCTGGGTCGTGTGCCTTGCGAGTTGTAATTAAAATTATCTTGAGGCATCGGAATGAGGGCCAAATTATTGTGTTGAGAAATGATAAATGAAGGTGAAATGTGAATTGATTCCTAGAATACGGATTTGATATTGTGCTAGTAGGTTGAACTTGGCCATTGGTATTGGAGGCATGATGAGCCTCATGCGTATTGACGTAGGCATAGCTACCGAAAAGAGAATTGTGATGAAATTGAGAAGAAATCCTTGTGTATAAACTTGTTATGGTGTTGGCACGAGGAACATAATTTTGATAATATGGATGCCTTGAAATTGTATTTGTTGTATGCCAATCATGATGACTTGTTGTGATGCATTGAGTGCCATACGTTAAATTGCTTGATGAACTATTATTTACCGTTTTAAAAAATGTCCGAAGGTACTAACGACCTAGTTTAGGTTTAGGGCTAACTTATCGAGATTTATATCTCACCCCGTCGTGGGATTAACATTTTCGGGTCCCGGATGATGGAAATCGAGCTTGACAAGGATGAATATTCGAGGAAATAATTGTAGAAAATGGATTTACTTCGTGACCCTAAGGATTTCATTTTGTCTAGAAGTTAAAATTGAAACCTTTGGACCCGTAATTAGTGTTGTGAGCAAACGTACCCTCTTGTCCCGAGTCATATTGTATTAAACTTGCTTGGAGATGTTTTATTGTTTCCGTATGCTTGTATCCTTTGGAAGTTTTTAAGTTATGAGCCGAAGAATCCCGAGAGATTATTCATTGAAGAACAACTTGGTGGGATGTTCACATACTCGTCGGGTTCGGGCGTGACAAAAAGACTCTATTTAAGATCTCCATATTGTTTAGTCTTATAGTAAATCATATGCGTTGCCCCGGTGTAGGGATGTAATCACCAACAGGGCTTGGAAATGAAGATTTAAAAGCTCAAATTGGTATAATCAAAGGATGAAGTGTTTGGGTAGAGAAATGAATTACTTCTCTTCACTTCAAGATGTTTCGAGTGTCCATGGGATATCACCTAGAGCTATCACAAAAAAGATTGATGCAGGTTAGTACAATAAAGTTTTTCTTTATCTTTTTCTTCGACATGTCAACGACGAACCCGCAAATATACTCTTAGTGTGGGGTGGTTCTTGACATGGTTATATTAAAAAAATCCTTTTGGCTCGAAGGGCTTTTAAGGGATTAAAAAGTGTTTGGAGATATGAATTGAACGCCTTTCATCATTTTAATCCGTGTAATCACCGCAAATGATCCCTACTCTAAAGATCAAAATTTTCCCCTCAATTTTTTCTTTCTACTCGTCTCTCAAGTGTATAGGACGCGTAGGGTTAAGGCTTGCCTCTCGTCATCACGGAGATAATGTCCTTTTGAAAATTCATTTGAAACTATCCACTCTTGAAAAATTTCAAAAAATCAACTCTCCATGGGGATTTTTGATCCTAAATGTATATTCAAAAGGATCAAATTCTTTTCATTAAGATGGAACCGTTTAAAAAAGGAATGTGAACTTTTCAAAGAGATTTTAAATTCGGATAACCTCAAACTCTAGAATTTCGAATACGGTGGAGCATTAAGATTTTTGAGGAAAGGAAGCCACCTAGCTTCTTCGTTCCGTTGTAGGACAAACTCAATTGGTATGATCTTTGGGAAAGAGGGAGAAGAACCATTAGAAGCAATTAAAGAATCTTGGTTTAAAATCAACTTACCTCCGAGTGTTTGCTCATCACATTTTTGGGTTTACCTCGTCTTTTTCTTTTCTAGGATCTTCTTTTGTAGGAACCTCGCAAAAAGAGTAACGAATATGTATACATGTATGCATGAAATGAGTTCGATGTGACTCGAATCCACTTGGGGAAAGAATGCCATTTCGGCATTTGATTTCATTTCATGGATACTACTTCTTGACCACATTCACATTTACGGGACTTAATTCTTCGCCTTTCGCATTTAGAAGAATGAGTGCTCCTCCGAGATAGGATCTTCTTAACTTCATAAGGGCCTTCATAATTTAGAGATAATTTGCCCCCCGGGTGTTGGGTATTTAGGAGCGTCTTTTTCACAATTAGATCTCCCAACTCAAAAGTTTCGGGCTTAACCTTTTTATTAAACGACTTGGCTACCCATTTCTAATAACCTTCGCCATGACAAGATAGCTTTTAAACACTTTTCATCAATCAAATTCAATTGCTCATATCTTTACTTGGATCCATTCGGTTTCGAGAGTTCAATGGGAGATAGAATCCTCAAAGATGGAATTTCCACTTCCACGGGTAAGACGACGTCCATACCATATACCGGAGAATGGGGTATTGTCCCGATTGAAGTCCGAATTGAGGTTCAACATGCCATTAGCGCATATGGTAACCATTCATGCCAATATTGGTATCTCGGTTGTCTTGGGTAGAATCTTTTTAATGTTCTTGTTTGCCGCTTCCATAGCTTTATTCATTTGTGGGCCGTTTGGGGAAGAGTTAAGATGTCGAATCTTAAAGCGATCCAAACGATCATCGACCACCTTGTTGTTTAGATTTGAACCATTGTCCGTGATAATCGCTTGAAGAACCCCATATTTGGAGATGATGTCCCTCTTGATAAACTTCTCCATACTTCGAGCTGTGATATTAACATACGTATTAGCTTCGATCCACTTCGTAAAGTAATCAATTGCTATCGGGATAAAGCGATGTCCATTTGAAGCTCCCGGATTAATTGGTCCACTCATATCAATGCCTCACATAGAAAATAGCCAAGCTTCGGACATCTAATGTAGTTCATTGGGATGAGCATTACTTCTGTCTCCATATATTTGGCATTGGTGACAATATCTCACGTGTTGATTCTTTGTCGACTCCATGGTCATCCAATAATAATCGAGTCTCATGATCTTCTTAGCGAGAAGGTGAACATTCATGTGTGGACCACATTCTCCTTCATGGATCTCTTTCATAATCGATTGGCTTCCTCGACGCCTACGCACCTTAACAGGATCGAATCAAAAGATCTTTTGTATAGAATTTGTCCACCGAGGAAGAATTTGGAAGCCATCTTGGCGATGTATTTCTTATCACCTGGTTGACTATTCTCGAGAAACTCACATTTTAGAAGGTAATTCTTAATATCATGATACCAAATTTCATCATCAAACCCTTCTTCGATCACTATGCAAGTTGGCCGATTGAATATCAATTCTCAAAGGTTCTATATCAAGACCATCTTACACCTACAACATTGATGATAAAGTAGCTAGTGCATCCGGTAAGCGATTCTGAATTCTTGGCAGATTTTCAAAGGTGATTTTATCAAATTCTCTAGCCAACTTCTCCAAGAACTCATGATATGTTATGAGCTTAGAATCCTTTGTTTTTTTTTTCTTCCGACGTCCACAGAATGATGAGCATAGAATCTCCATAAACTTGTAGTTGCGTACCTTCATTGAAATTGCCAACTCAAGACGCAAGCTTCATACTTAGAGGCATTATTGGTGCATGGGAATATCAATTTCGCTGATACGGGATAATATTGATCCTCCAAAGTGATATTAAAATAGCCCCGATTCCCGATCCATAAAGGTTTACCGCACCATCGAAATATAGGGTCCATTTATCTTCCGATATACTAAAAATATGATCATCGGCTCCTCCTTCCTCGAGGTTTCCATGATTTTGAGGATTTTTTGCCAACATATCAACGATGGTTCTTCCTTTAACCGACTTACGAGGAGAACTTCGATATCAAATTCAGACAAGAGTACTTACCATTTAGCCGGTCTCCCAACTAAAGCTAATTTCTCAAGTAAGTACTTAATTGTGTCATTTTCAGTGACCAATCTAATGTGATGATAGAGAGTATACTTGCCTCAACCGATGGAGTACCTAAACCAATGCAAGACAAGCTCTTTTGATTGTTGAGTAATTAGCTTCGGGATGTAGTAAACTTCTTGCTTATGTAGTAAACTACTCGTTCTTTTCCATCTCTAGGATTTGTTTGAGCTAGTAGAGCTCCTAACGACTTGTCGTGGACCGACAGGTAGAATGTCGGAGGAATAAAGCTGGAATAAAAGGCACTAGAACATGTGGTTGCACAAGATATTCCTTAATCTTGTTAAGCGCTTGTTGACATTCGGAATCTCATTTTACCTTCGTACCTTTCTTTAGGAGCTTAAAGAATGGTTTTGCGTTTCGATAATTGTGATATAAATCTAGCTATATAGTTCGGCCGTCCCAATAAACTCCTTACTTCTTTAATCATGGTAGGAGTTCCAATTCCCCATGTGGCTTTGATCTTTGAAGGATCAATTTCAATTCTATGATTACTTACCACGAATTCGAGTAGTTTCCCGGATCTAGCTCGAATATGAACTTTGCGGGATTTAGTTTCAACTTAAATTTGTGAAGGCGCTCAAATAACTTTCTTAATACCTGGACATGATCTTTCTTCCCGACTCTAGAGTTGGCGATATATCATCCACGTATACATCAATTTATTTATGCATCATATCTTGGAAAAGGGTTACCATTGCCCTTTGGTATGTATCACCTGCGTTTTTCAACCCGAAAGGCATCACTTTATAATAGTAGGTCCCCATGGGGTAATGAATGCAGTTTT
The DNA here is from genome assembly GCA_021437795.1 of Rhodamnia rubescens. Classification (NCBI taxonomy): domain Eukaryota; kingdom Viridiplantae; phylum Streptophyta; class Magnoliopsida; order Myrtales; family Myrtaceae; genus Rhodamnia; species Rhodamnia rubescens. Next base: position 415,772 of record JAILYA010000112.1, read on the forward strand.
GGCTTTGTCTTCGGTTTCGGGAGGATCTCGATTATACCCAAAAAAATCATCCATGAATGAAAATAGTTCAAATCTGGTAGATCAGTCGACCGTAACTTCAATATGTGGTAAAGGGAAGTCGTCCTTTGAACTTGCCTTGTTTAGGTGCCTATAATACACACGGACTCTAACTCTCTCGTCTTTCTTCATCATAGGGACAATGTTAGCAACCCATTTCGAATAAGAGATAACTTCGATGAATCCCACGCTAAGGAGTTTTATTTTTTTCTTTCTCAATTTTCTTTGAGAGCTCGGATTTCATTCGTTTGAGTTTCGCTTCCTAGGGAAAATTTTTGGATCAATTGGTAATGAATGTTCCACGATACTTGGATCCAATCTCGGCATATCAATGTAGGACCAAGCAAAAACATCATGATATTCTCTTAAAAGATCAACCATTCTAGATGCTTCGGATGAAGTTAACCGTTCCGCAATTTTTACTTCTCTAACATTTTCAGATCCCCTAGATTGAATATGCAGTTCAAACTCTTCATAACGATTCCAATCTCGTTTAATATCCCCTAAATCACCTTCCCCTCGGTAATCTCATATGAATAACCATATATATGATCCAAGTCACATAATAACCCGTTATGCATAGGAGGAATGATATGCTCATGAATGAGAGCGTCATCCTCAAGCCACTCAATGATGACATTCACCCGGTCATCCGTAAAAGGGTTGAAGATATCAAGTTCATCCACAGCAAAAACGTCTTCCTCTCCAAGTCATTTAGTGCTTCCACAAAATACCCTATTCATTGGGTTATCGGACATCTTTCCTTTGGCTTTCCAAATGCTAGATTCGATAAATTGATCGTTTCGGCTTCTATAGCATCCATAGCTTTTGTGGTTCTTGCCACGACCGGACCTCGACCTCCATAACGATCTATTTCTCCTTTATAGCCTAGACCAAACTTGTGGTCATTTGACTTTAGATTTATAGGATTGCAAATACCTTGACCATGTTTACCCAATCCAGCTCTAGGGATATACCCGTTCATTAACAATATTCACGGCCCATAATAGAAGACTTGGAGAATTCAGGTGTATCAACCTTTGTACCGGATGGTACATGCATGAAGATACGATATTGAAGATGTGATAGCTCAACTCCTCCTCTTCCCGAGGCTCAACATAAGGAATCATCTCTCCGATATGTGTTTGATGCCCTACTTCGCCATGAATGGTGATTAGCCTACCGTTCACCATAAATTTCACTTTTTGGTGAAGACTTGAAGGTCTTGCTCCATATACGTATATCAAAGATTTTCCAAGTAGCATTATGAACACGCTTGAAATATCTAGCACTTGGAATGGAATAGAGACTTGGCGGGTCCAATCATAACGTCCAGCTTAATCTTTCGACTACATCTTTGAGACTCAATCAAATGAGCGGATGACTCCTTTTGACTTCTTGATCATGTCTTCACATATTCCCAAACTCCTTAAGAGTGTTTAAGGGACATAGATTAAATGCAGAATCATTATCAATTAGGACGCGAGGTACCTCCTTTCCTTGGCACCTCATGAAGACATAGAGTGCTTTATTGTGGACTCATCCTTCTCCGGGGAAATCCTCTTCTGAAAATGAGATCTAATCCTTTAAAAGGATTGCGCCAACGAAGTCTCCTAGCTGAACTTCATTTATAGCCTCCGAACATGTATCTCGTTCAACACCTTCATCAAGGCATTTTTGTGCTTATCGGAATTTATGAATAGATCTAGGAGAGAGATTTGTGCGGGCATTTTCCAGAGTTATTCTATCACCTCATACTCGCTTATCCTCACAATGGACTGGAGTTGTTCGGTGCTCTCCTTGGTTGGTGTTTTTTTTTTTTTTCTGGTTCATCCTCTCTTGGAGCATAACACCTTCTGGACCTCATAATGGCGTCAATTTCGTTAATTCCATAATCCTAATGCATTGCTTTTGAGTTCAACTCTTATTGGAGGAATTTTGATATGGAATTTCTAGCACTTCATTCAATTCATCTTCGTCACCGGTTTAATCATTTCATCCGGACTCGTAGCACTTCATTCGATTCATCATTTGTTAGTTTGATGATCAATAGCTTACAAGAGAGCTCTTCTTCATTCATGCTCAGAGTGTCCACTTCATTCGGATTAATAATGAAGGGAATTGGTGTACCAATCATCCCGATGAGTTCATCTTCATGGATATCCTCGAATTGTATCTAGAGTACAGCTTTGCGCATGTTGAACTTTCTGGTCTTCTTTCATTTGCTTCCCTTTGGTGCTCCTTCTTAATCCGCATCATTATTCCCTCCAGTCTTGCATCTATGTTCACCAAGTGCTCGAATGAGTGGTAGCTATATGTGCACATGCGATCAAAATACTCCGCATGGAGCAAATTTAATATATACTCCACCATTTCCTTCTCTCGATAGTGGATGTTGCACTTGTGTAGCTTGCTTCTTCCACCTTCGTGCAAAGCATTCAAAAGTTTCATCTTCACCTTTTCGATATTTAGCAAATCGGTTCTACCGATATGTCCTCTTAAGCCGCCTTGAATCGGCGTATGAATTGCTTCTATAAGTCCTCCCAATTAGGGACCCGGTCCAAGTCAAGCGATCGGATCCGGAATAGCGCGGAGCCCATCGAACTATATTGGAAATTGTGAACGAGAACCTCGTCATCTTCACGGTAGCCACCTCTCTTGCGGAGATAGTATCGTATATGGGCTAAGGGACAGCTGGTACCATTGTATTTCAAGTGAAATGCCACCCTCAAATTTGGTTCTTGAGGTGGAACATTCCTATTTTGAGTAATTGGGATGACGAGCTCCCTTTACTTGGATATTTTCCTCGATAACTCATTGCAACGTTCTTCTAGATTTGTCATCCGGCGGCTTTGCACTTCAATTGCTTCTATTTCCAGCGCTTGCTTACTTTCTTTTACTTTTGAACCATTAGATTGTGTTACCGGTTGAGATAACTCGACACCATGCTAACCAGATGATGCATGTGTGTTTCTATATTTGAAAGTCGGACATGAGCTTCTTGTTCCTTTTGTCCATTCGGAGGATCCTCTATGCCGGGCTCTTCATCCATCGCACCAACGAATTCCTCTTAAGTCACATAATCCATTCCACCCCAACCATCTCGGTTCTATATCCTTTGAATCAACAAAGAAATTGGGAGGAGCAGAATAAAAAACTTTGAAGTTATAACCTCCACTATCTTGACCCGGATTATCAACCACTTCGCCTCTTCGAGCGCTTCTTGAATGAACCTTCTATCTCCTCGATGAGCTTTTTCTAGACATGCTTCATACTAGTCTAACTCTTCAACTTTCTTATCATCTTTGACATTCCAGTAGGAATCTTCCACGATTCCCCTCTCGTGGCTTTCATCATGAATTCATTCGAGAGGGTATCAATTGTCACATAAGTGCCCTTGAAAGTGAGGTCTTCAAGTTTCCCAATCATGCCTAAGCTAACCAACTTGGCCAAACACAGCTTCTTCTGCTCTATTGAGATCTCTCCGACTTCCGGGTAATGAGAAGCCACCGTCGTATCTCCCACATTTAGCTATATTCACGATGAATTCTAGCTTATCTCCCCGATCCTCCTCGAATATTGCATTCACATTGCGATGCTCGGGAAAAGGATTCTATTGAACATTTAGCTTTGGTTTATCGAGCTCAAGAAGCCCACCATCAATTAGCACTTGGACCTTGTACTTAAGAGTAAGAGGCAGGTTGTCTACGTTATGCCCTCACCCATGTGATATACACAATATTGGGTTTCATCAAACCCGGGGAACTTGGGTGGGTTCGCTCTAGCAGGATCTTTTGCTACTAATCATCCTTCAATGAGCATAGGTAATAATTTGGATAACGTCCTTGGAAATGGTATAAAAATCGGTGGTGCCTTCTTTCATAATTCGAGAGCCTTTGGTGCGACCACGAGGTACTCCCTTGAGTAAGAGTAGAGTTAGGGAATGTCTTTGGCTTTAGAGAATTAGGCACGAAAGTTACATTACTAGATTGACCCCTTTCTCTCCAAGCGGGATATTGATGCTTAAACGGCGCATCAGGTATTTTCTTCTCTTGAAGAGCCCCTTCATGACGCTCTGGGACCTTGATTAGATAAGCAATCGTCGACACCCAAAGGTGTTTAGCCTTTCAAAGAATTTAAACGGTGATGCTTTAGGAAGATGTCCATGAGCTCTTCGTCGGAGATTGACTATTTTACTTGAACAACTAAAGCTCTCCATCTTTGGGTGTAGGCTACGATGGCCTCATTCTTTCCCTTTGATGTTCTCAACAAGTCCTCCCTAGTGAGCACAATCAATGTGATGAACTTGTAATGACGAAGAAATTCATCCGCTAGCTTATCCCGATCAAAAGGCTTTCGGGTTCTAGCTCAATGAACCAAGCCAATGCTGTCCCCGGATAAACTTTCTTGGAAAGTATTAACCAATAGAGTAATATTGCGAGTGTTGAGTCATGCAACACGATAATACTTAAGGTGCGCTTTGGGACATCCGATTCCGTTGTACTTCCTCCGAAAGTCTCGGTTCCTTGTAATCGCTAGAACCTCTATCTCGAGCGAATGGCTTCACCTTATCAAATCTTGAAAAGCTCATAACCTTAACTAGCCAAACATTCCTCTATTTTCGCTAGTCTCTTAGTGTCCTCATCGATCTTGGGGACTTGCTTTTCTTTCTTCTCTAGATCAATCATCATAGTAGGAGCTTTGGGTTGTATATCGGCACTCTAAGTAGAATCAATGTGATGAACTTGGGTAGTTTCCGGGTCATTTGAAGCACTTGGTTGTGCATTAGCATTCGAACCGGTTGGGTATTTCCTCTAACTTGCAATCAACATTGCTTTTAGTTCTGCGACCATAGTGGCTACATCATTCATTTGTGTCTCCAATCTAGCTACATGAGGAACGAGTTCCTCCTGCTCCATTTCAATAGCCTTGCTTTGCTATGAGTCCTCGTGATTTTATATCACCTGTTTTCCATGACATGAGTTAGAATTGAAAGAATTGGCATCGAGAACTTAAGACTTTAAAATTTCTTCAATACCATGTTTATATGAGAATAATGAAGAAAAAAGGCCCATTGGCAAGATTTAACTCCACCGGAATAGTCTTTTTCTGCATTTATCACAAATAATCATGCTATTGAAAAGAGATTAATCTGTGATAATTGATTTTCGCTACTTCATAATGAATGAATCGAATATGCATAAATGAGAGCAAAATGAGTTTATTACAATTCAAATAGTTCTAGAATGTTCGGAATATAGTAAATGCAATAATATCAAATAAAACTAATGGGGAATCTATCTATCCATCTTTGGGGATGCTTGGGCTCCACATAATCCTCTTATCATCCGAGTCCCACATATAAGGGTCTTCATTCTCCTATAGTGATAATGGCTCCGAATCCTCTGGAATGTATGGCTCCACCCCGGGTACATATGGTACGATATATTCTGGAATGTACGGCTCCACTTCGGGCTCTCGAGGCTATACATACTCGGGGATGTATGATTCCACTAAAGATTGTAGGAATTTCTTGAACTTCTTTATGCACTCCTTAGATGCACGATGGATATCCATCTCTTCATCTAAATGATCCGGCCACTCTACTTCCCTGCAATGGAGAATTTTCTAGTGCATGAATGATCAACTTGATCTTAGATTGATAAAATGCCCTCGTCTTCTTGGTGAGATAACCTTTTGGCATATCAAATGAGAAAACCCTAGGACAAGTCTACGGTGTAATCTTTTGAAACATACCAAATTGTTTCACCACTCAAATGGGGTAATAGGCAACGCCACCTGTCCAACCTAATAAAGGAAATGGGTTTCCATCTATGCCAATGATACGAGCCTCCAAAATCCTCGCCCAAGTCAACCGCCATCGTAGGTGTTCGGGTTCTAACTTCTCAAGGAGCTTAGACCACTCTTTAAATGAATAAGTGGGAATGATGGATTGGCATTTTAAGAAGGATCTAAAGGGATAAACATGCTCACTAATCTCATAACAACCCACCCAAAGTCCAAAGATCTTGGTGTGAGAAACGAACCACATATGAGGAAGTCTCGTTGGATGCTTGAAAGGTACTTTTCTTGTTGGATTGAAAACGGTTTAACGAGAGAAAGGTTTTAGCTAAAATCATGTGCGAATAATTCTAACAACAACAGGCTTGTTGAGCAATATGGAGAATGGAAGGATCAAACGTTTTCCTAGAAGTAGGGAATAGAACAAATACAAAGAAGACCGGAATGAACACTTTAATTGATCTATGGCCGGTATAGATTGGGAGTGAAAAATAGTTGTCAAAGAGGAATGATAAGATAAACTTACTTTGGAATGAGATTTGTAAATCTTTTCTATTTCGTGAATCTTGAGATGGAGGAATTTGGATAATGAATGTTGTTGACACCTAAATTTTATTTTCCTTAAATAAATCATATTTCATAAAAATGAGAATTAACTTTAGTTCTCGCCAAAAATAATTTTCATGCATAACATATTTAATGTTTCTCATTTTTATGTTCATACATTTGCATTGCATTAGCGTCGATCTTCCGTGGTAATATGAGATTGTTTTAGTTTGACATGCGATTTAGACTTAGATCGACGGGTAAATTTTTAGCAATCCATGAATGCATGTGCCAAAATTTTTACGCGTGATTAGACCTATTCTTAATTTCAAATCGACCCATTTTTATTCATTAAAATTTTAGGGTTTTTAATTAATTATTTATTTAGTTAATTAGAGCCCGATTTGAGCCCGGACAAGCACGATTGAACCCCCATGTCAATAAAATTCGGCCAGCCCATGCTCTATTTCTTCTGGCTGAAATTTTAAGAATTTTAAAGGGATAGGACTTTTAATTAATCAGAATTTTTGCATCCTACGGCTAAGAGTTGATCCTAGTAAAATTTCCTAATCTAACAGCCGAGATTGAGTCTTAGTCGTATTAGGTTTCAGAGACCCTAAGTTCTACAAATATAACACTATGCCTAGGGTTGCGGGGGACAATTATCTTCTGCCAAAAAAAAAAGAAATTCACGCAAGGGAACTGGGAGAGCCGAGAGCCTTGAGAACTGAGAAACAACGTGAGAGTGTCACCGGCCTTGCTTCCTCTTATTGATGCCCTTATTGTTCAAGAATTGGCTGTTGTTCAGTTTTGTTCTGATGCTCAATTCCCTCGTTGTCCTGCCCAGAATATCATTACGGTTTGGACTTTGTTTCACTACTTCTTTGCTTGAAAATTATTGCTGTTCAAGATCACTATCCGGGGGTAGTTTCGCTGCTGTTACGACTTTTTTTTTGCTGAATCGAGGTTAAAAACTTGCTACTGTTCAATCCAAAAATTTTGCTGCTGCGAAAGGATAGAACATTGCTGTTTTGTATTTATTTTGCTGCTGTCCAGTACGGTTTTTACCTTTTTTAATTGCTATCTACTGCTGCAATCTAGAGCTTAAGGATCTCTGCTATTCAGGACTGTTTTCTTACTGATTTAGTGCAAAAACAGCAGCTATTTGGCACGATTTCACTTGACTATTAGTGCAGTTTTTTTTTGGAATTATTCAGAGTGCTTACCTGGCTATTTTGCATGGCAGAGGTGCTGTTCGTGTGCCCTTCTTTGGTTGAATTAGCGTGGGATTTCGACTTACAAAGGTAGACATCGAAGGAGCCCCAAGGCGTTACAAGTCCCTAGTTGATTGGATCCAGAAGCTTGCTTTATTATAGAATTTTCGGTTCAAGTTTGAATTAGGTAAAATCTCTATTTCATGATATTTTGAAAATTGGTTGCATAATTTAAATTTTTAGATGAACGAAATTTTCGGATATGATGAGATTATTGCCGAGTTTTAAAAGATGAATCGGAAGTTATCTTGTGAATATTTTGAGTATCATTGAATTCGACTTTGGAACATATTGGCATATTTTTTGAATACATCTTGTGGTTTGATTTTAATATAATTTGAGTTCGATCATATTGTGGAGATGTTATGCATATTCGAAGCATATTTTCAAATTCATGATTATATCTTAGAATATTCAATATATCTCATGGCTTGAACTTAAGAGATTTTGAATCCCAATCATATCTTTAAGATACTGTGCACACATATCGAAGATTATCCCGTGGTCCGAATTGGAATCTTTTAAAATTTTGATTATGTCTTTTACGTTTAGATGATTATCTGAAAATTTATTTTAAATTTTAGAAGATAATCTTTCCAAATTTTAAAAGATATTAATCCTTTTTGGATAGGAGCCTATCTCCTTGAAAATTCCTAAATCCCCTAAGGATTTTTGAAAATTCAATAAATGTTTTCACATTTTTAAACAAAACTACCTATAATGTATGCTCCCTGGTACCTAGTCCCGTTGAAAAATTAAATCACATACCATGCCCATGATTTTATGGGATGTGATGGTGATTTAAATATATAAATTCGTATTATGCCATTTGGCGAGAATGGACGTTGTATTTCTATATATTTATCCGCATAGTGGCTCGAATCCTCGAGGATGTAGCGGATAAAATCTCGCTCTAGCCCGTATGTTCGGGAATGAGAAGACTTATCGAAAAATTCGGAATTAAAGGTATATTATGGGCATTTTTGTTTAATTTTGTTCAAATTCATTAAAAAAATGCAAAAACAAAAAAAGTATCCACTTCATAAAAACTAATCAAAAAAATATTTTCATGAAATTGGTATCGAAAGGGCACTAATTTTTAATTAACGTAACCAAGTCCCCGAACTCAATTTCTCGATTCATAGAGATAAAATAGTTCTCTCGCTATTTTATATAAATTTCGAATCAACCTTCCTTAAATGATTAGTGGCGGCTCATAAATTAAAAAATTAAACCTAAGTTGCGAATTGGTAGGGCTTGGGAGAGTCCGCATTCGGTTAGTTAATTAATCTAACTAACTTAATAATCCATTAACTTGATTTTTTTAGGTCGTGACAAATGTGTAGGATCCATATCAAGCTTGTCGAATTGAACTCTTATGATGGCGATATACTCCTCCAAAGTTGGTGTCATCTCCAACCCTTGAAAATTGAAAGTTATCATGCTTGAATCCCAAGATCTCGCTAATGATTGAATAAGAGCGGGTTGATACCTTACTTTGATGAGATCCGCTAATCTCCCAATCGGCCTTCCGCATATGCTTGATTGATTGGGTTGAGGCGATTCCACCACTAGGTAAGCTCCTTACATGGGATCGAGATGATCTTGATGTCTCCATTCCCCATTGTCTATAATATGCGAAAGAATGATTCTAGAATCAATTATCACATATTGTTATCTTTGATATATGCAATGTGATGCAAATGTTATGGATATAGACTAATTCGGTTCCATGTCGCCTTTTGGTAAAATAAAGGTTAAAAACTCTTATTTGACCAAAAGGAATCAAATGAAGAGTTTAAACCAAATTTCACCCAAAATTATCATGTAATTGATTAGAATCATTCAAATGATTTGAGAGAAAGTCATTATCATATCTATCGGCTAAAGTCTGAAAACATCCCGGGATAATGCGAATACAACTCAAAAGATCCTTAATACAATCAAATTTAAGGGTAAAGGATGAAAGGAATCCCAAAAAAGGGTAATCCAATACATGATATCTAAAAATGAAATACAAGACAAATAAATACGATAAGCCCTAGAGATGCCCCAAGTCCGATCTAATCCATATTGGAGTCTTCATCTCGATGAAATTTCTATCGGTTCAGGGAAACGCGAACGGTTGTCCATAACCTAGCTCTTCCTATCCAGAGAGTAATTTGGGGCAATTTTGAATGTCCGATTTTGTTTCCTCATCTTGGAGCACTAATCATGAAATTCTTCCTTTCTATATGTAGAAGTAATGCTTTTAGCCTTCTTAATCGGTGAATATTTCGGGATAGTCTTAATTACATGAGGTTGCCTCCCTAGCTTAGCAAATAGCTCAAGGATCCTTTTCTTTTCATGATCTAGTTCTAGCTTGTGTGAGCGCTTCTTATGAATAATCTTGTGTTCCAAAATGATTGACTTGGGGAAACCATCCTTCTATCCTAAACAAATGGCTTTCACACCAATCACTTTAACGATTTTCGAAATGATGCTTGACATGCATGCAATGATGTGTGATATTCACAACTTGAAATGAGACAAACGAAATTACAAACTCGAATTGAAAAAACCTTACCAACCCATGATACTTTTTTTTTTTTTTTTGGTTTTAGGAATACCAACTTTCCATTCACATGTGCATGAGACCAGTGAAGGGTTCAACTCTAGAGATTAAAAAAGGCTTGGTTATGAACCTAGAAAGGTTCCCACTATTTGAATCGATGAATCGCCCACAAGCGTAGGCAAACAACAAGTAGGTAGGTTCATAAATCTCGAATAGTGGGTGGGATCAAATATGGTCAACTTAAGCGCAATCGAATGCCCGAGCTTTGTATACCGATCCCTATCTATGGCGACCTAGGGGTGTTTCACGGCTTGGGTTTAGGCGCTTATATGTGCAGTATCATGATCCTCGGAATATGCAAGGTCATGCACTACAATTTGATATCAAAATAGCGCTTCAAAAGTGCATAAAATAAACAATCAACCCCATACTCCATATTCGCACAACAACGTTAGCAAAGATGCCACCCCTTATAACTCTCATCTGCATCAACATTTAACACATTCCATTAGGAGACTTACCTCATCTTCAAGAGCATCTCAGAAAACAAAGTTAGAAAACCCTTAACTTTTTTTATCCGCTTAAGTCCTCTAAAGGTTAAACTAGTCCTCGGTGGAGTCGCTGATCTGTCTTGCGAGATTAGAGAGCGAGATCCGGGGGCTTTCAAGGGTTAAAGGGTCACCCTTTCCATTCCCCACGCTCGCAATGGCGAGGGAACTTCGAACGCGGGCCTCTCCCAAGACCCATTATCCAAATCGCAACGGAAAGGGAAAATTAAAAAGGGGTCGACCTTGGTGTGATATAGTGACACGTGTGTAGTGTACATGCCAACGGAGTCGCCACCAATCATTTTTTGGAGGGTATGATCCGAAACCCTATCGAGTAATTGGGAGTCACTACTTGATTCTGCGAATACCATGGAAATGGGTTGGGGCACTTGGTTAAGTTGAGCGATTTCCTAATCTAGGAGTTCATACGGATACATCCGGAGGTGAGGTAAGCTCTAACGGTCTATGGATTTCATACAGATGGAAATTTTTATCCTATCAATCGCAATCAGAAAATATAGTGCGCGAATCAAGGAATCAGTAACATTTGTATAAATCACATTAAATCATCAATTAAAGATCAGCATGGCATACCTAGCAAAGTCCCGTAGGCTTAAAGAATGACCTACGAAGGTTCGAAGTTGGCTCGAGAAAGATTTAGGGCCAAATGCCTAGAGGGGGTAAAACGGTCATTTTCTTTGGAGGCTCGGGAACCCGAAATCACAAATTAGGGTTGGCCCGGTTGAATGTGACCATTTTCCATTTTTTTTATTTTTTGCAAATTTTTCTGGAATTTTCCTATTTTTTCTAAATTTTTTGAATTTTTTTATATGATTTTTCTATTTTTTATTTTATGAATTATATATATTTTTATATTTTTTATTTTAAAATTCTCTGGACCGGATTGAACAGGCCCTACAAACCGGCGGTCCGGTCCATAGCGAAAGGGTCCCGGACCGGTCTAATTTAAACAACGCCGTTTCATTTTTTTTTTTTAATTTTTTCTGATTTTACGGAATTTAAAATTATAATATTATATCCTATAGTCCAGAATCGCCACGTAGCTAAGCTATAGCCCTTGGATCGGTGTACTAAATCCTACGGTCCAGATCGAGCGACTACTAATCCTGAGCCGTTCGATTAACATACTAAAACGGACGGCCGAGATCAAACGGGGAAACTAATTCTCGACCGTTCGATCTATATACTAAATCCTACGGCCAAGATCACATGGCAATACTAATTCTCGACCGTTCGAGCAAAATTTTGAAAATTATTTTATAATTTTGAAAAACTATTTTTATTTTCGAAAAATCTCATATCGTGACACGTGGCCGAATGCTAACCATCCGATCTGATTTTTATTTTTATTTTTATTTTTTATGAATATTGTTATAACGGCTAGGCGACGTGGTTGCCACGTGTCATGCCACGTGGCGCCATGTCGGTGCCGCGTTAGACATTGACTAGTCAACGAGCGTTGAGCGGTCTTCAACTTCTTTGCGAGGCCGTCGAACGAACGGCCGAAGTTTTTCCCTGTGCCGATCGATGGCCAAATCTCAACCAAATGACACGAGGCTGGTCCCGATTAATTTGTCTAGACAAGGCGAACAACATATCCAAAAATCAGCCAATATTATCCATAGAAACCACATTAATCGAGCTAGAACCAATGCGGCCATGACAACCTTAAACTCGCAAACTTGAGCGTAAATATTGAATTAATTCACAAAATAGCACCACAATGAGTTTAGAATACTTACCTAAAGGTCCGATCGAGCCTTAGGTTGCTAGATTTGGCTGGCCAAATAGCGACGATTGAGCTATGGCGGGAGGTTTGACTTAAAGGTTTTAGGCAAGATCGATGCAAAATAGGAGTGCGATCATGCTTAGTGATGTCCAGAGGGAAAAATAAACACACTAATTCACATAATTATTGTTGGAGTCCAGCTCCACCATTGATGCACAATGAGAAGCTCGAAGTTCGGACTCACCTTTTTTGAAGATCACGGGGAGGTGCGAGCTAGTTCGATCGCTTCTTGAAGTTGATGCGAAGCTTCCAGGAACCGGTTTGGAGTTTCGATTTGGCCTAGATCGCCGTGGTTGAAGATCCACGGTTCGAGCTCGGAGCTACGGCTATGGCGAACGGGAGCTCGCGAGAGCTTCTCTCTCTTCCTCTCATTCTCTAGTACGTTAGTGGTGCACGAATAGAATGAACCCCCCTTCTTCCAAAAACATGTGAAGTCTTATATACTCGGATTCAAAAAATTTTCGCGATCGAAGCTTTGCCGGCACTGAAATGGCACGTGATCGTGCGTGCAATTTAGTCTAAACGGCAATGGGGATGGTGGGCAACTCCGTCTCCAATTGCACTTCAGCGAGTGCGATTGGATCTTCAATTTGGTCTATTTATATGAAGGTTGACTTTCACAGCTTCACTACATTGACCGTAGCTGCTCCGCTCGGCTCCGCGACTATTGGTCGCAATTTTGGTCTCGATCGACGCGAGATGAGGTGGCGAACATAGTACCTTCGTAGGCTGATCCGATCATGGCCAGTTGCTCCTCCGATTTGATCAACACTTCTTGGCCTATAACATTCAAATCGCGTGGGAAATCTTTGGGGGCGAAGGTGGGTTCAAGGTCCGTAGGTCGATCCTGGCCTGGTCCGGCAAACCTGGTTGAATTAATTTTCGTAAATTAGCCTAAAAATCTTGGGAATTTGTCCAATTTAATCTCAAAATTGAACTTAAGGACTTGAATATTATCCGAAAATGTAATTTTGCCCAAAAGTTCACATGAAATTGTACAAAAACTCGAATTTGAAAGTTTGACCCGATAATAAGAATTGGGCAATTCAAGCCCTAAATGGCCAATTCAGACCAATCTACCCTCTTCCAATCGATTTAAAAGGTTGAAAACTATAGGGTAGAGGTCTTGGTTTTGCATTAGAGTCCCTAAATTTTAACGAATTTCATTTTGATTGAAATCCAAGGACTAGATTACAAAGATTTTATGCATTTAAGTCCAATCTGTACAATTATGCAATTTCTTGAAATTTTTGGAACAAAAATGAGTACGAAGGACTTGAGGAAGATGCCACAACTTGTAAAAATCAAAAAGTGAAATTTAAAGACTCAAAATGTATTTTTAAAGCGAATTCGGGATTATGTTCTATGGGTAACCCATAGTCTCGAATTGAATTTTTCAAATTTCAAGATGCCAAAATAAAAAGGGAATTAAAATAAAAATATTGACTACTTTTGTATTTTTGCGGCCTCCAATGCTATTTTCCCCATTTTTTGAGCATTTTTCTAATTTTAGAAATTATTAAAAAATACAAAAAATATGAAATTGTTTTTTTGAAAATGGTTTCCTAGGCTTGGCCAAGGTTCCAAAGTTGATTTTGCAATTTTTTTTTTTTGACTTTTTATAGATTTTCTATGAATTTTCAAAAAATTATTGAAGAAAAAACTGATGAAAAATCAAGTGTCAACAAGGGCAACTTTTAGCAAACAGTTTTCAAACAATGCAACAAGTGGACAATAAGGACAATCTATGTCACAGTAGAAATAAAATGCCAGGTGAAATAGCAATAAATTTGACAAGCCTCTTTCCCTTTTCTCGTATCCAAGAGTTACGGCAAGCACAAAGGACTAATCTTAAAAGGGTTTTTAGGAAATTAAATGGCACTGCTACTCTTTAACTTAGTCTTGAAAAAGGCCCAAGAATAGTTTTCATATTTGCACTTGTGAGTCATGAGTTGTGGAAAAGGGTTTTTAGTGTAGCCGCTTGCCAATCGAGAGAGTTATCGAATTTTCACTTGTGAGTTGTGCAAACTATCCCATAGCTGACTCGGAGCGAAATTGACTCTTTTCGACTCGAACAATTACGAATACTCGAAGCGAAAGATGCGATGCATAGAAGAACCAATCAAATAGCAAATGCAAAACTGATACACTAGTACTAGCGCTAAAATCATGACCAAAATACTCATTCTCCGAGAAGAGAATTCAGCCAAAAAGAGGTCAAGAGTTGCAATGGTGAATTTTGCACTTACCTTGGATTCAGGACAAGGAGAGAGCATTTTGATTCGAATCCATGGGATCGGAAATGCTGTCGAGTTCAAACGTGCTGTTTGTTGGGAATCGAGTCCTCTACGTTGCACTGAAGCCATCACTTTTGATACCGCGCAATCCTGCTTCGAAATTACAGTGAACTTGGAAGAGAGATAGAAAATATAAGAAGATGGAGAAACCCTAGGATCTTCTTCTCTTTAGGTCTACCTTTTTTTTTTTGGGCCAAGCCTTACATAGAATAGTACCGAGAGCCGGCTCGAAAATACATTTGGGCCGTGCTAGGCCGGCGTGGTTTTTTTTTTTTCACCTCTAGTTAGAACATGCCAAGATGGCCGAGGGTATGGCACTTGCCACTTCAGCAGGACCATCACAACAAGCAATCACCTCTCTCGGGCCGCCATCTTTGGAACTGCCACTGCTCAACTCTTCCTTTGGATCTGCTCAAGTTTATGGGTCAAGCATGGGCTTCAATATTTCTTCAGACGAGTCGAGTTATTTGACTTCGGCCCCTGTTTACAAGGCTGGAAGATTGAATCCAATGAACAAGTCCAACATGGGCAGCTTTAATGCAGGCGCACTGAAGGCAGGTGGGCCCAATTCAAGTAGGATTTATTCGTTTGACCATCCAAGGGTAATAAAAATTGAAAATCAAAATTATATTGTGAGTACCGCAAATGCCCTCATCATACCATGGACACATGCTGGAAGTTGCATGGGAAACCTAGAGACAAAAGCAAAAAGGAGTCTACTGCTCTTTAGGTGACTGAGGATCATCATCTAACATAGGATCAAAGCCAACAAATTCTGAAAGCATTGAAGCAATTAGACTCGTTCGACAAAAAGGCTGGATTCTCGGGTATTTCATAATGCTTCGATACTATTTCTCATGACGCATGGATTATTGATTCGGGTGCCAATGATCACATTATCTACGATGAGAGTTTCTTTTCCAATGTCTATATTAATCCTAATTCCCTATGTTGGATACTAAATCCATTCTAAATCCGATCTATATGACACTTAAACAAGCGGAAACATGCCCAATAGATCTCTAGATTCAGCGATCGACGAAGATATATCACGAGGACATACCTTATTGTTCACCGGTTAAAAGCCCTCTGCGATCTTGCAGTTTTTCTCTGTCAACAACAAATCGACGATCGGGAGGAGCGTTCTTCGTTCTCTTGTTCCGGGTTCTTTGAAAAGTGAGAATTACCGACATGAACGATGGGGAGGACGTCGGTTATTGACGTCCTTTCAACCAACGTGATCTTTCACGTTTGAAGAAGATAACCGCTCAAGGGGGTGTGGTTGCCCGCATGGGCGCACACCGTAACCCCATGTGGACCCCATTTCATTATATTAAATCTAATATCTCCCACTCGCCCATGTAGGGCAAACAACTCCTATTCGTCCACGGAGGACTAACAATTAAATTTTTCTTTTCGCAAAGTTCATATTGGCAAATAACCCGTGCGACCAAAGCATACATTGAGAGCTCGTTGTCACATATCCGTTAGGAGTATATAACAGCTCAAAAAATGGGCATGACCATTGATAGGTTTAAGATATGCTGTACCCTAGATCGAACAGTCACATACATATCTCTCTCTAGATCTCATTTTAAAGTATAACACGTTATATTCACAGTTATGATCATACTAAATAATCATAAGACCGGCCGTCTGTGAATATAATCCATGATGTGACACAAATCTCTAAATCGATCTTCCTCATCCATTAGACCTCTTAATCTCATTTCACTCGCTTTTCTAGAAATGTCCCTTTAGATTGAATCAATTTCTTGACCATAGGTAACACTCTAAGATAGCAAACACTAAATAAAAATCTCGAGAATAACGAAAAGTCGGGAGGGTACAAAAATGAGGAATTTTATCCTCAAGAGTCTCACACGACATATAAAAAGTTGAGATCTAAACTTTTTGCCAATTCTCATTGGTCGACTATGCATACGTAATATGAAATACGTATCACGGTATTTTTCTCCTTCCCCATGGAGCGTATGTCTTTTTATTTTAATACCGTATAGATGATTATTTCGACACACTCAATGCCTTACTTGAGTTCACGTAACAACTTCACCAAAAGTTTTTCATCGAACTCTCATCCGGCATTTAAGACAGATAAAGCGAAATATGTGGGTTATTTCACTTCCGGACATTGTAATTAATAAGTCCTCATCTTAACATTATGTTAAGGCGGTATTAGTATTTTAAGCTTGAGCTCTCCATTATCACCTAGATAATAAGCTTAAAATTGCCTCATCTCTATTCACTACATAATAAATAGAGGCGGTTACCCGTATGAGTAGGCTAACCTCTCATCTATCCGACATACCTTTTCAACATATAGTGCACCAAGCATTAATATGCATGAATATCAAATAAACTTATAGACTTCAATATTGATAAACAACATCATCAATTATTGACGTTCGGGGAAAAAATTACAAATATTCAATACATTAACCTCTACGCAGTCCTAGAGTCTTTATATGACCAAGGAACGCATCTCTAGGAATTGGCTTTGTCATAGGATCTCGCTAGCATTCTATGCGTAGATATATCTTGTAGGTTCACTTCCTTTCGTGCTTCCATGTTCTTGACATAGTTATACTTAATGTCTATGTGTTTGGTCTTACTTGTGAAACTTAGGATCCTTAGTATAAGCTATTCTTTGCTTGACTATCACAATGAACCTTCACGGGTTTTGCAAGCATCTCTTGTAACACTCAAATGATCCATAAATCTTCTAAGCCAAACACCTTTTTGTGTTGCCGCCGATAATGCCACGAATTCGGCTTCCATGGTGGATAAGGCTATACATTGTTGTTTCTTCTTTGCTCCACGATATGGCGCCATTATTCAATAAGAATACATTTCCGAAGTGGATTTTCTCTCATCCAAATCTCCTCCCCGATCGGCATCGGTGTAGCCCTCAAGGTGCGAGATCACTTCCTTGATAAGTTAGCGAGTAATCGGCGGTTCCTTTCGAGATACCTCAAGATTCTCTTAACGGCAATCCAATGTGCTTGACCTGGATTGGATTGGTATCTACTAACCAATCCAACCGCATAACAAATATCGGGTCTTGTACACATCATAGCGTACATGAGACTTCCAATAGCACCGGCATATGGAATGTTTTTCATACGTTCTTGCTCTTATGGAGTCTTAGGACACATTCTTCGGCTCAACCCAACACCTTTTGCAATAGGAGTATCAATGGGTTTGCAATCTTGCATACAAAATCGTTCGAGAATTTTATTGACGTGCGTCTCTTGCGAAAGAGATAATGACTTTTTCGAACGATCTCTCAAAATCTTAACTCCGAGAATGTATGTAGCTTCACCCATATCTTTCATTTCAAAATTAGAAGATAGCCAACTTTTATTTGTCTTCACAAACTCCATATTATTTCCAGCAATCAATATATCATCAACATATAATGATAAAATTACAAAGTGACCTTTGGACCTTTTGATATAGACGCAGTTATCTTCATTAATAATATCAAAATCATATGCTACTATGGCATTATTGAAGTGTATATACCATTGTCTTGAAGATCTGCTTAAGGCCATATATTGATCTCAAAAGTTGACATACCTTTTGTTCTTGGCCCTTTTTAACAAACCCAACGGGTTGTTCCATATAAATTTCTTCATCTAATTCTCCATTGAGAAAAGCGGTCTTTACATCCATTCCGATGTAATTCAAGATCCAAACTAGCCACTATTGCTAGAATGAGGCGAATCGAGGTAAATTTTACCACGGGAGAAAAAGTATCTTCATAGTCGATTCCTTCCTGTTGGTTATATCCTTTCGCCACAAGGCGTGCCTTATGTTTCTCAATTGAGCCATCAGCCTTGCGCTTTATTTTGAGAACCCAATTGTTCCCAATGGCTTTGCGTCCTTTCGGAAGATCAACCAGTTCCCAAACTTGGTTTGATTTCATTGACTCCATCTATTCTTTCATTGCTTTCATCCATTTTTCCTTATCGGGGCAAGATAGAGCCTCATTCACATTTCTTGGCTCATCTTCATCCAATGGAGCAATCATGAAAGCTTCCCTTCAATTTCAAAGCGTCGTCGAGGAATGCTTTTGCGACCAGTTCGTCGTGGAGAAGATTGTACCAAGGGTACTTCATCCTCCAATACGCTCCCACTCGGACAAGATAATGGCATTGATTCATCAAGTGGTTGCAATGGAGATCGGTTTGTATTCAACTCCCCACCTCTCACATTGCTTCCACTTGGATCATTATGTCCAACAGTCTCATTATCTTGATCCAATGTTTTAAATAGGGAACAATCTTCACCTATTTCGCCCTTTCTTGGAAATTCATTCTCTAAGAATGTGACATTTCGTGATTCAAATTCAGTCACATTTCCACTTTCTTGCTCGCCTATGAACACATATCCTTTTGAGTGTTCTGAGTATCTTATAAATATACTCTTTTTGCCTCTTGGTCCTAATTTTTCATATTTATGTGAGGACTCATGAGTATAGGCAAGACAACCCCAAGGTTTGAGAAAGCTTAAATCGGGTTTTCGACCTATCCACAATTCATATGGGGTAGAAGTGACCGATTTGGAAAGCACTCTCGTTAAGTACATAGAAGACGTTAATAAAGCATTGCCCCAAAAGGCAATCGGTAAATTAGCTTGTGCCATCATAGACCTAACCATTTCTAGTAGGGTTCTGTTTCGTCTTTCGACAACACCATTTTGTTGCGGAGTGTATGGAATAGATAACTGTCTATCTATTCCCTTTTCATCACATAGATTTCCGAACTCATCGGATAAATATTCTCAACCTCGATCGGATCTCAAAGCTTTTATTTTCTTATCTAATCGATTTTCCACTAAGGTCATAAATTTCTTGAAGCAACTTAATGCTTCGATTTATGAGATATCGGATAGACATATCCATATCGAGTATAATCATCAATAAATGTGATGAAATAAACAGCACCATGCCTTGCCCTAACATTCATTGGGCCACGGATGTCAAGTATGAATTAATTGCAATGGGAATTCAGCTCTTGTCCCTTTTCCAAATGGCTTTCGTGTTGTTTTTCCCATTAGGCAATGCTCACGGGTAGACAATTCAATTTTCTCAATATTGCCTAATAAGCCATCTTTGGCTAATCTATTCATTCTTTGTTGGCCAATATGACCAAGTCTAGCATGCCATATATTCACATCATTCTCATTAGAACTAGAAGATGCAAATAGGGAATAACATACATTCACACTAGTATGTTCAATATCCAATACAATAAAGCCATCTTGTGAAATATCCCGAACCATAAAAAGTTGTTCCTAACAACAAATCCACACCATTGTTGTGAAAATTCATACTAAAATCAAGTTTGACTAATACTAATACGGAGACAAGATTTCGACGAATCTCCGGAGCGTATAGGACATCATGTAGAAATAAACTGCGTCCACCACGCATGATAAGTTGGCAAGTGCCAATTCCTTTCACTTCTACTCTGGAATTATTTCCCACATAAATCCATCTTGCTCCACTTGGAATTCGTCGAAATTCCACGAACGTATTTCTATCTCTAGCTACATGGTCCGTGGCTCCCGAGTCTACGATCCACAAAGGATGAGATTCGAGTTAAAAATATAGAACTCGATACATAACAAACACTTTTAAGCGTGTTAAGGGTTTCTACCTTCTTCGGCTCGCTACGATCGCGGCAAGTGACCCTTCTTGCCACGGTTATAACATTTCATCCTAGAAATGTTTTTCTTCACGGGACGTTTCCCTTTTCCATGCTTCTCAAACTTTGGTTTCTTGCCATATGGTTCAACTCTTTTGCCTGTCCACTTCATGAACTTTCCGGGACGCTTGCGCTTGAAGCCCGAAGCTTCATGTGAGCTAGATCCAAGAACATATACATCAAATTGTGTCTTAGCCGCCGAAGGCGGTCCTCCTCTAGCTCCAAATGGCGCACAACATCCTCAAAAGTTGTGACGCTCACATTGTGGGTCGGGTTCACCTTCATGTGTTCCCAATTGTGAGGCAAAGAGTGAATTACAGCCTGCACTTGTTGTTCATCGGACAATGCATGACCAGCATCCTTTAGCTCACTAATCATGTTCGACATCTTCCTCAAATATTGCTTTATATTTTGCCCATATGGCATCTTATAAGTGTCGAACCCGATTGTAAGCTGCCTTAGCTTAGTGATGAAGTCCTGTCCAAATCTAGCCTTCAATGCATCCCACATGTCTTTAGCATTTTCATGCTGCTTGAACTCTCGCATAATGTTATTATCCATACTACTCAACAACGTAATGCGAGCGGTTGAGTTCTTTTTCTTCCAGGCGGTGAAGGCTTCTTTGTCTCTTCGGTCTTTGTGCGGTATTACCATCCTCTCGGCTCGGTCATGGTCAAGTTAAGAGCTTCCGGTGCCTCTAGTTCTTCAAGCACATACTTGGATTTTCATACTCCGGATTTCATAATTTTCTCCATTCAATTTCTCACCCTTGTTGAGTTCAAGAACAATATTCTTAGATGTCATTGCCATAGTATCTCGAGTATAACATTCATCACGTGTTTAAAGTCTATTTGTATGCAACAAATGCAATCATATTCATGCATCTTGATTATACTTGGTATATAGTTTCAAAAAGAATTCTAAAATCAACAGTTCACTAAGTTCCCCATTATCATCTAGATTTTCTTATCTAAAACTAATACCAATACAATCATCACTTTGTGTTCATCATAGAGTTACGAAAACTTGTGAACACTCCCACTCAAAATATATACACATAATTGCATGAAACATATGATATGTTCTTAATAGAAAAGAAAAATAATATTCACAATGAACATTGAATCAATAACAACAAGTTCCAAAAAAAAAATCCTAACATAACATAGAAATAAAATCTAAAGGTAATCGCGCGTCGTGACCCTTATAAAGGTTTGACGATTGACCCAGGTAACTTCCCTTATCCAAGGAAGGGAATCTACAAGTTCTCTTGGAGGATTTTCAACTATATTAGGAGCCCATATCGACAAGCATAGGAAATCCTCTCTCGAGAACCTTTAGTCTTACGCCAGGGCGCATTTTGCTTGCGCCAAGACCCATTCATCCCAAGTGATGATGTTCTCGTTGCTCCGAACTTTATGAACTCTTGTAAGAAATACAGCATGAACAACTTATAAGTAGTAATGGAATCCATCCAATACACTTGAGTCATCGATCCATGCCATTCCTCGGGTATGGAATCCCTTAGAGCATAAAAGGCATCTATATAGGTTATAACCCGTCCAGCCCAAATAATTTCTAGGATCTTGTTGTTGACCTTTATCGGATGGGATATAATGTCACATACATTATCCCATCTCGTAATGAATCAATTGTTGAATCTTCTCATTAAGGGCTTGTATTTACTCGGGTTCCCTTGGCATTCTTGGCGTTTTTGAACTACGCCTTACCCAAAATTTCTTAGGTCCAGGTCTTGATGACATTGTTCCCGCAACGAATGCGAGAACAAAGTGGATTACAAAAAATCCATCAATCAAGTAATAATGACGAACATATCATAAATAATAATACCAAAATTATGCATCATACAAGACCTAATAGATTGACCGAAGTTTTTTTTTTTTTGGTCAACGGTCAAAGTCAAAGTCAACGGTCAGTGGTCAAGGTCGACCGGGTCGGCCCGCAAACGGGGCTCGGGTCGCGGGCCTGTTCGGCGACTACGAAATGAGCTGGCCCATTTCCCTCTCTTTTTTTTTTTAAGAATTGGGTGTTGGGCCGGTCGGCCCAAGCGCGTGGTGGGCTCGGCCAATTGCCCGGCACGCGGGCCGGGCCCCCACGTGCCCCGCACATGCGGCGCTGGCGCAGCCGGTCACGTGCCCCGCACGTGGCGCGTGGCCCGCCCACGCAGCGGCTTCGCCGGCGCGTGTCGGTGCGTGGCCGGCCTTCCGGCCTCCTCCGAGCCCAAATTTCAGCCACAAATTCTTCTCTTCGAGACGAACACAATGGTATGGTTAAACTTCAAATTCGACTAACAAAAAAAGACCAAAAAGGGGCAAAACGCCACGGCCTCGAGGGACTCCGCCCCGTCGCGGCGCGTGTCGCGCGTGCGGCGATTTCCGGTGGAACCTCGGGGCCGGCGACCACTCAAAACGATCGTCTCGTCGAGCCCATTCTAATGGTATGTTCAATTTACTATTTCGATGAACGAATCATAACCAAAATGCTATGAACAAGAACTATGCGATTATGGTTAATCTAAAATTAAAACACACCAAATCAACACAAAACAATCGGGAATCAAGTAACACATGCTCGATACCAATGTTGGATACTAAATCCATTCTAAATCCGATCTATATGACACTTAAACAAGCGGAAACATGCCCAATAGATCTCTAGATTCACCGATCGATGAAGATATATCACGAGGACATACCTTATTGTTCACCGGTTAAAAGCCCTCTGCGATCTTGGAGTTTTTTCTCTGTCAACAACAAATCGACGATCGAGAGGAGCGTTCTTCGTTCTCTTGTTCACGGTTCTTTGAAAAGTGAGAATTACCGACGTGAATGATAGGGAGGACGTCGTTATTGACGTCCTTTCAACCAACGTGATCTTTCACGTTTGAAGAAGATAACCGCTCAAGGGGTGTGGTTGCCCGCATGGGCGCACACCGTAACCCCTGTGGACCCCACTTCATTATATTAAATCTAATACCCTAATATTCGTGCGGCTTCCCAATGGCAACACCATATTTGTAACGAAAGTAAGAACAAGTTACACTCAGCCCTACCATCACCCGCATAATGTCCTTTTTGTCTCTCGGTTTCAATTCAATTTCATATCGTTTCCAAAGCTTGTGAATAGAATTCTTGTCGTATCCTTTTCAATATTGATACTTGCTTATTTCAGGCCCTTTCAACTAGCACATCGATGGGTTTGGGTAAATTCTTTGAATGGCTTTATTTTTTGAACAAATTTCCGTAAGATCTTGATTTGTCTTCTTTTTCATTCAATAATGCATCGGTATGCAATGCTTGTACCGAAGGTAATGTCACTTTATCTCATCAACAATTTGGTCACTCGCCATTTTTCCCTGTCCCTCTTGTGATATATGTCCTCTTGCGAAACAAACACGAACTCCTTTTCCTCATAGTTCATCTCGAGCTTCGGATATTCTTTCTCTCATTCATGTAGATATATGGGGTCCTTATCATACCCCTCATCGCAATGGCTCTAGATGTTTCCTCACCATTGTGGACGATCATTCTCGTGCCACGTAGATATTCCTTATGCAAACCAAACGTCAAGCTCTCTTTCATTTGAAAGCATTTATTACATTGTCTCAAAATAATTTTGGCAAATCTATTCATCACATTCGCACGGACAATGGGCAATAATTCTTTAGTAAAGAATGTCAATCCTTTCTCGCTTCTCATGGCATATTATATGAAAGTATATCACTTATACACCTCAACAAAATGGGGTTGTTGAACGAAAACATCATCACCTTCTTGAAGTTGCATGAGTTCTCAAATTTCAAGTTGCCATCCTTGAAATTTTTTGGGGGAGATTGTGTGATCACTAGTGCATACTTGATCAATCACATGCCCACCAGAATTCTCGGTGGACGAACCCCTTTTGAGCTCTTATTCGATAAGAAGCCTCAAACCGATCACTTAAGAGTATTTGAATGCTTTTGTTATGTTGCGATGTTGGGACCTCGTGATAAAATGGGTCATCAAGCCTCGCTTTGTATATTCATGGGGTATCCCCTCCTTGAGAAGGGCTATCGAGTCTTCAAACCATTGACCAGGGAATTCTTTATCGGCCAGGATGTCATTTTTCATAAAGATATTTTTCCCTTCAAGGATGCATCTTTGGCCCCGAAGTTTCTTCCGAAAATGACTCAACAATTCTTGCACGAGGATGACTTACCTTCTCCGTCATATATGCTGATTCCAACCTCTTCTTATCCGATTCCTCTAGATACTCCGAGGAACGTACATCTAAAATCCCATGCGACAGCTGAGACAATTCCTATGGTTATCGATTCACCATCATCTCCGGTACAAGAGCCATCTTCTCTTGTGACTCCTCCAAGTAGCTCCTCGATGTCCTGGGCCCGTCTCTCGACCACTTGCTCGAACTAGAGATTTTATATGTGGTTCACTTCAATCATTAGGTACATTGTATCCTATCTATTCTTACATATCTTTTGGTCGACTATCTCCCAAACACATGTGCAGCATGAGTCGCATTTCCAAAGAGAAGGAACCAAAGCATGCTATGATGAAGCTGTTCAAGATCCTAGATGGCGAAGTCTTGGAAAGCGAAATCCAGTGCTTTGATCGATAATCATACTTGGGACATTGCTCCCTTGCCAGCACATTGGCGACCCATTAGATGCAAATGGGTTTACAAAATTAAATATAGGGTTGATGGAACAATTGAGTGTTATAAGGCTCGATTAGTAGCTAAAGGATTCACACAACGTGAAGGCTTTGACTACCACAAGACCTTCTCTTCAATTGCCAAGGAGGTAACTGTTCAAGCATTCTTATCCGTGGTCGCTTTCCGCAATGGGGATCTTTACCAAATGGATAACAATAATGCTTTTCTTCACCGTGATCTTGATGAAGATATATATATATATATATATATATATATATGGCTACCACCTGGATTACGAAGATAGGGAAGGCTGGATTATGTCATCTCCGTAAATCCTTATATGGGCTTAAATAGTCATCTCGTCGGTGGTACACCAAGTTCACTTCTACTCACTCTGCAGCAAGTTTCCAATAGTCCAAGCATAACTATGCTTTGTTCATCTGGAGAAAAGATATGTCATCAATTCATTTAATGATAAACGTTGATGATATATTAATCATGGGAAACGATAATGTGGCAATCAAGCGTCTAAAGAAATATTTGCATGCCACGGTTTGGATTAAGGATTTAGGTCCTCCTAAATAATTTCTTGGAATTGAAATCTCTTATTTAGAATTGGGAATCTCGCTCACCAAATAAAATTTATACTTGGAGATTATATCAAAAGCAAGCCTTTCGGGGTACAAGCTAGCAGTGATTTCAATCAAGCAAAACATTTGATTGACCACAATAGAATTTGATATGGGGTCACATTCGACGTCAATGATCTATTGCTCGGTGATCCGTCCACTTATCGAAGGTTAGTTGGTAAACTCATATACCTCGCCATGACAAGGCTAGATATTTGATATCTTGCGCAAATGCTTGGCCAATTCATGCAAAACCCAAAGGAGTCTCATGTGAATGCTGCGTTGAAAGTTATAAAGTATTTGAAGAAATGTTAGGGACTTGGGATACTTCTTTCCCGAGATTGCAACATGGAGATGACGGCTTACTGCGATATAGACTATGCTACATGTCCAGATCATAAGCAAGTTTTTGCATTAAACTTGGAAGTTCTCTACTATCGTGGAAGATGAAGAAGCAATCGACCGTGTCTTTATCTTCAGCCGAGGGAGAATATCGAGCTATGGCCAAGATAGTATGCGAAATAGTATGGGTACGAGGATTATTTTTGGATCTAGGAGTGAAAGTCAAAGGACCAACAGCCATTTTTTGTGATAACGATGCTTGGAATAGAACTTGCAGCAAATCCCGTGTTTCACGAGAGGATAAAGCACATAGAAGTGGATTGTCACTATACTTGGGAGAAGATCCAGGAGGGCGTAATTAAGACAAGTGGAATTAGAACCACGGAGCAGCCGGCGGACATCTTCACTAAACCACTATGTTAGAGACAACACGCATATCTATTGAGCAAGCTAAGCATCCTCGATATATACCGGCCACCAGCTCGAGGGGAGTGTTAAACATGGATATGCAAATCTTCGCGGATTATTTATTTTGATTTGATTATAATTAGGGATTTGACTTGATTTACTTGTATCAATCTACGATTATATCTTTTGATAGAACCCACCTTGTACTATAAATAGGGTCCTCATACTATGTAACTTTACACAAAAAGTAATAACAGAAGAGCTTATTCCCTAAATTTCTGTCTTCACCAACGGTTTCTTTCACGATCCACGCTCGTGCGGTCTTCCCCCTGCCAGGACACCCTCGCGGCGCAGATTTGCTACACAGTGTAGATCAACATCCCGCACCAACTCTCTGCGGTGATGTCCGCTTGCCACGTGGATCGCTGCCCTTTGGCAGCGAGCGAGGGGGCGGCGTTGCCCTGTAGAGACGCATTGTGGTGCGCGAAGGGGAGAGTGATCGAGGAGTTCATGATGGAGCAGCCAGTCTCGCTTTTTTTATTTATTTATGCATTTGCGGTTGGGGAATTAAGTATTAGGGATGTCGGGCCTCGGATGAGAGTTTACTCAAAGGCGGCTCTTGTGGTGTTGGACGCGGCGGCGATAGAGTTCGCCGGGACAGAGGACTGGAGATTATGAGTAGGGGAGGTTTGATTTGTTGGTGTTGCCTCCAAGCTTTCCTTATGGAGGACTGGAGACCCCGAGAACGGTCTTCTTGACTCCGACACCGATACGGTGGATAGAAACTTTTGTGACTCGAGCAAAAGGTACCATGTATAATCTTTTCATAAAAAAAAGTAATTGTTTGCAAACCGCCTTATCATGGGTCAGATCAGGGATACCGGTAAGAATAAGAAAAAGCTTAGCTGACCGTCCCACCAAGTCATATGGTGGGACGGTCAACTATTTACCATAAATAATTTGCTGTTAATCCGGTTTCACTTCACATTCTTTTTTATTTTTTACTTTTATGTGTTTTTTTTTATTGTAAGATAAAATTAGAAAACAAAATATACAAGATAATTACGTTTCTATTTGCGTGAACGCACTACATATCCACATGATATGTTTGTCGGCAAAAAATCTACGTCCAACATGAATGCACCACATATTTGCGTGATATGTTTGTAAATATAACATGTACACATCACATATCGTGTGATATGCTTGTCGGTGAAAAGTCCACGTCCGACATGTGCCCACCACATATCCGCGTGATATGCATGTCATCCAAAAATTCATGTCGAGACATGAATGCACCACATATCCTCTTGATATGCATGTCATCCAAAAATTCATGTCGGACATGAATCCACTACATATCCACGTGATATGTTTGTCAGCCAAAGTCTACATCTAACATGTATGCATCACATATCCGCGTGATATGTTTGTTAGCCAAAATTCTACGTCTAACATATACACACCACATATATGCGTGATATGCTTGTCAATTGGATATATTTCATTAGAATCTTGATTGTGTGTGCCCTCTTATAATTTTGTCATCTAATTTTAGCCTACAATGAAAAAACAAAAAAATGTGAAGTGAAACAAAATCAACAAGTGATGATTTGGTTTCGGCAAATAACATTTTTGGTAAATAGTTGACCGTCCCACCGTCTAACTTGGTGGGACGATCAGCTTAGCCGGTTCCGAAGAATAACAAAGTAACCGATGTAAGATGATAGTCGAAAACAAAAATTCACTCGATATACAACCTTATCACACCTACAAAAGGAAAAAAGATTGGTGAATTGCCTTTATTGCTTGCCTTGCTATGAGGTAAAATCATAATTATGAAACTGCAAATTTATCCGAAGGTGGCATGTGATATACATAAACTCGAACCAGACAGAACAACATTGAGAAGAAACATTGAGAAAAATATCGACACGCAAACGTGCAATGCACAATTCAAACAGTTTTACTTATATCGCAAGACAAGACATGACGCTAACCAATTACTTGAGAGCATCTCAATTTGGACGACTTCTAGAATTTGGACTCGTTAATTGGTGGGTACATAAAACTTGGGACATCATCAGGGGACTAGTGTATAAGATCACGTATATCTTCGACAGAAACGAAACGCATGACCTCCGGCTTCTCAAGATGCATCATCATCCAACGTCTCGACCTCGACCCCACCACATGGACTGCCCAAGCAAGCCGCTGTCTTTCTAGATCTCATCACATCATACTCCATGAAAGTTTGCTTGGAACTTGTCTTGACTTTGCCTGCTTTTGGAGTGACGAGGACATACACGACACAAGACAAATGCTAACGTTGAGTTCAATACCAGAACGCTTTGACATGGGCCGTGCGCCTACACTTCATCAATTATGCCTCCAGTTACTCTTGGGCGGGGATCTAGACCCCTCAGCTTTATTCTAAGAGAGAAAATGTGAAGGGTCTTACGTCAAGCAATAGGACCACCGGTTTGATGATGCGTGCGCTGCATGAAGTCCGATACCGACACGGTGGCTCCCTGCACGTGTTGATGCTTCATAGGCTTTCAGCACCTAAAGCACTCTGAAAGCAACAATTTCTAAGTAATACAAACCTAATGATGAGTGCGCTGCTCCCGCATCACCCAAAGAAGAGAGGGTTAACAACACATGAAATCTCTTCTTCAAGTACCTAAAGCAATCTCGGCCATTTTCACTTTTCTTAGCTTTCGTAAGGATACAATAATTTGGTCCCTTAGGGGTATATGGAGGAAATACTGTGTACATTGCCTCTCTAGCACAATAACTCTATATATGGTCTATGTGTCATTAATTGTCTACGTGACCATTACCCATCCTCCACATTTATTGTCTCTTTGCTCTTGCACAAAGGGAGAGATGAACCGATCTTAGAAATCCACTGAGAACCCACATATACGAGATGTGAATGCCACAAATTAGGTTCATGAATCTTAGTATTCAATATCACGAGACCAAACATTTATCGACGCAAATAAATGAGGACTATTTTACTTTCGTGATAAAAGGGCCCAAAAACAAAATTAGCTTTTTGTGGCTCTATTTTATGTCTCGTCGTTCTTAACACATTGGGAGTCGACTTCTTCAATTATCTAATTGACTAACACAAATGCTATCTCTTCATGAGTAATATGGGCCAAATCAATTAGTCACAAAAGATCCTACTGTTAAATATAGGTCTAAATGAATGTAATTATTGCTAAACAAGTCACTTTACTAATGGAATGAAGATTTCACTATGGCCTTCAATTTTTTAACATAAGTAAAACCAAGGGTAGGTCTAAATGAGCTCGATCTTCAATCTTTATTTCACGTCACCGTAATCGTTTTAGGATTTTCTTTTGTGCCTGTTATCCTAGAACTTGACGGTTTGGGATTAGAGAGATGGTGTTGTTTGCTCAAGGTAGGACTAAAACCAAGAACGTCTCGTAGGTTCTTTTTCTTTGTTCTTCGTAAGGCGGCTTTGTTTCTTTGTGTGGCGTTTTCCTCTATACGCTTGTGCGGCGATGTCTTCTGCTGAGGGAGTCCACTCGCCCATGTGTGCTCTTGTTCTTTTCTTTCTATGATAGTTAACAAATTTACTATCTTTGACCTGGACCCACCAAAGAATACTCAATCGGAAACCGCTAGCGTGACAATCCGACATGATCTTATCATTATTTTCGACCCCACGATTTTTTAATTAATGAGTGCTTTATGCAAAACATGTGGTGATGATGTGTGGATCTACGGTAAAAAATAACCGACAAGATTATCGATTGTCGAGAGAAGCATTTCCCTACTAAAAAAAGTTTCTTGTGGCCTTTTAACAGAGACATCCACGACTTCCTTTCGTGAGCCATGCCATATTATATATATCCAAAAGAAGTCAAACTGGTGAAATATTATCGTCTCCAACATAAAAGAAAATCATCATCCTTCGCCCAAAGAATCTAGATTTGTGCAGGATTGCAAAGATGCACACCAAATTTTGAACAAAACAAAATCTTCCAATGAGTTGAAGCTCAAGCTTCATCATTATGACCTCGGAACAACTGTCAATTACTATGGAAACTAGCAACCCTGCAAACACAGTCACATCTGCTACACTCAACATCTCTAGGCTCTCTTTAAAGCTCCACCTATTTCTGAACACCGTCCACATTTTTTCCCCTATTGATCCCTCACTCCTCTTCTTAAGTAAAGTAGACTCGTCAAAGGTAATATCTCTGTGCACCCCGGCCTGTATCCCTTCATCCCATGTGCATAGCCTAAGAATATACACTTCCTTGCCCCTAACTCCAGGTGCGCCATCACTCACACGAGCATAAGCAAGGTAACCAAACACTCTCGGTTCGGTGTAATCAGCGGGTTTACCCGACCACGTTTCCTCGGGAGTTTTCTAATCAATTTTTGGTGATGATGATATGTTCACTAAACAACATGCGGTATTTACTGCTTCAGCCCATAAATCTTCATCTAATCCATCATTGGAGAGTAAAGAGCGAGCTCTCTCCAATATAATTTTATTCATCGCTTCGCAACTCCATTTAGCCGTGATGTGTCGACAACGGTGCGGTGTCTCACTATGCCTTCCTTTGCGCAAAACCGACCAAGCTCGTCAAAACAACATTCTAACCCTTTGTCGGTTCTTAGGCACATGATCTTTCTTTCTATCTCGCTTTTTGATCATTGCCTTCCGTGACTTGAACCGACTAAGCACCTCGCTCTTGTGCTTAAGAAGATAAATCAAGACTTTTCTTGAAACGTTATCGACAAATGACAATACATACTTGGCACCTCCCTTGGACGGAACATGATAAGGTTCCTATATAAATATTATTAAAAATTATTCACGTCAGCATCGATTATGCCACATAGGATGGCCGGTGTCCATGTCGGTGATTTTCGATAAAATTGGCTTGATGGACTTAATAAGTAAATTGAAAGGTTTAAGATTGAATTGACAAAAGTGCAATATGTTTTATACTTTTTGGACAATTTTCTGTTGCAACCGCAGTGACGGTGATTATTGCTAGTCAGGCCTTGATCTCGGCTCCCGTTTCCATATAAAACAGTTTGTACTTTGTAGCTTCTGGTGTTTCCGGCGAGTGAAGGTGGTACACAATTCGAAAGAGCTCGAAGGCCGGATTCATTCCCGGAGACGAAGGCCTTCCTCATGTTGGCATGTGTGGGAGTCGCTCTTTGGTTCAAGAACACTGTCAGGATTGAATTCCTTATATTTAGGAAGCTCGGACATATCACCTGAATTAACAATTTAAACAATTTTTCTCTTGCATTTGTTTAGTGCCGAGGCGAATCAAGTGCTTAAGCTTGATGGCTAGGCTAAATTAGAATCATGAGAATTCTGATTAATGGTGCTTGTTGCTACATTAATTGAGTTGTTCTAGTGAGTCCTTGCAATTAATTGATTAATCATGTTCGTCCTTACAATGGCATCCCTCTTCCTTTCGATTATTGTTGTAATAGGAATAGCGGCTGCCTTGGTCTTCACAATCACATTGACCTTTGCCGTGGTCGAGGATGATCACTATTAGAGGTGTCAATATGGGTACAAAATTCATATCTTAACCCATATTCAATAAAATGGGTCAAATATAGTAGTCAAGTTCTAATAAATTGGTTGTCAATGGGTATGAATTTTAAGCTCAACCCATTTACAATTCACTTAGCCTGTAAAATTTATTAGCTTATGTTTTTTTATTTTTATAAAAATATAAAAAATATTCAAAGGAGTAGAATGCTACGGCTCATCATCTATCGTCGACGATCACCTTCATCTGCCTTCGAGAAAAAAAGGAAATGGAATTAGAAAATAAAATAAAATAAAAAATGTTACTTAAAAAATAAAAATAATTATCTACTTGAAAAAATTATTTTTAAAAAAATTTAAAAAAAATCATTAGATTTGTAATGCATGAAAGTATTTTAGCAATATAATTTTTCTTACAAATTATAATAGACAAATATTTCATAATTTGGTTAAATATAGAAATCTTTAAGTAATATAGGTCGAATTGGATATATGTCGTTAGATTTGTACTACATGAAAATGGGTCAAAATGGGTTAAATTGGTTGCATCATGTTTGACCCGACCCATTCGTTTGACACCTCTAATCACAATATAAAAGGGAACATCGTTCTCATCTTGGTGTTTGTCCTCACGATCGGACTCAATCGAGCTTCTGTTTCCAAGTTTGGTTCTCTGCAAATTCACGGATCGGGTACCTCTCTTTGCTTTTCATTGTCCTAATGGTGTCCATCATGTCGGATTGAACTATGGGTACCAAGAGAAGATTTAGAGAGAGAGAGAGAGAGAGAGAGAGAGAGAGAGAGATTCACATCAAGATTTATGTGGAAAATTCATTTCATATGAAAGGAAAAAAACTCGTCAACAAGGAATCATTAATCAACTCCAATCAAGATTACATAGTTCAAGCGAACAAATAAAATACAAATACACAAACTCCCACTTCTACAAGCTATTATACGACTAGCCCTCAAGTGTAAAGACGAAGAGTTGACTCTTGTGAGAATGAGCTATAAAATATGTGTATGAGTTGTAATTAACTAAATTAAAGGTAATGCCTTTTAGGAATATTTTCTTTCTCTCGTATATATATATCTAGGTCATTGTAATAGATATGAAAGAAGTAATATAGAAAATCAAGTAATAACATTTTGTCCTTAAAACCTCTCTATGTTAATATGGTACCGTGAGCCTAGGGTTTGCTCTTTGTGAATACTATACGCAAATTCTCGACTTAGCGGTCCCACTTCTTTATTGCGTCTTCGTCACGCTGTCGATCACCCAAGACTTCGTCTTGCTCGATCTTCTTCATCTTTCTCGTGATCGACCTCGGATCCATGGCAGATCGGAATCCTACGGGAGCAGTGATTCCCCACCAAAATCGAGGAGGAATTCGACCGCACAAGCACTTTGGAGAATCTAACCACCAGATTGACTCGCATTCCGAATTAGAACCGGACTCCTCCTCCGATATCAACACCGCAGAATGATTCATCTTCATCATAGATTGTAATTAAATTGAATGGAACTAACTATGGTTGTTGAGATGTACATCACATGCAAATACAAGCTGGAATACATCAATGGAGACCTCCCTCAACCTCTACCTACATACCCTGAATTTTGGAAGTACAAAATTGAAGACGCAACTATCAAAGTGTGGTTGATCAATTTAATGAACCCGGCCTTAATTGGTAATTTCATTCGCTTCCCAATAGCGAAACCTGTTTGGGATTCAGTTGCAACAACCATTTTAGATCGAGCGGATGCCTCTCAATTTTATGACTTGAAGAGGCGTGTGGCTCGGATGAGACAAGCAAGAGGACCAATTGAGGCATACTACAACAACCTTCAAGGTATGTGGAGAGAGATCGACTTCCGTTGCCCAAACCCAATGAGATGTCCTTAAGATATTGAAAGACATAATAGGGCTATACGGAGAAGATTGAGTATACATATTTCTTGATGGGTTGGATGACCTGTCTTGACAAGGTCTAAGCGAGATGTTTCATAGATGCGATCGTTTCTTACGGTTGAACGGGACCTATGCGCGTGTCCAATGGGAAGACATGAGACAAACTATAATGTTGACTAACAGTGATATTGTCCATGATTTGCTAGCCATGATATCCCGGGGAATAAGATGAATGTCAAAGCAAACCAAGAACTGTTGTTGCAGAT
The DNA here is from genome assembly GCA_021437795.1 of Rhodamnia rubescens. Taxonomy (NCBI): domain Eukaryota; kingdom Viridiplantae; phylum Streptophyta; class Magnoliopsida; order Myrtales; family Myrtaceae; genus Rhodamnia; species Rhodamnia rubescens. The sequence continues at coordinate 450,187 of JAILYA010000112.1, forward strand.
GGCTAAGCCTGGGGTTGCACGAGAAGGAGGAAAACCTAGCTCAGCTCTACGCTAGAAAAATTCTCCTCGGGGAGGTTTCTCAAATTGTGGTAATGCTAAACATACGAGGGAGACGTGCTTTGGACTTCATGGGTATCTAGACTAGTGGAAGGAGTTGAAAGCTTGGAAACAAGTAGAAGAAAAAGGGAGAGCTTCTCTAGTGACCGCAGAGCCTCAACTATCATTGATACCTCACATGGATCCACAAGATGTGATGTTAGAAGGTAATCATGGAAGTGCTTTGGCTAGTTCTAATTTGGCTGACTACAATCACTATATCATTGATTTGAGAGCCACAGATCACATGACATTTACTCATAATAATTTTGTTCATACTTCATAACCAAGACGTGATAGTATCTCAAATGCTAATGGATTCACCTATCCGGTGGATCGGGCTGGAGTTGTTGCGATTTCCCCTACACTCTCTCTCCCAACATTTTGCTTGTCCCTTCATTATCCACCAAAATTAATTTCGGTAGGACAAGTTGCTGAAGATTTGAATTGTGTTGTTATAATATATTCTCACTTTTATTTATTTCGGGATATTCTCACGAAGGAGATAATTGGGTGTCGTTCGAAGAGATGGGAGTTGTATTACATGGATGACTTTAGTTTCGGGAGTGCAAATCATGTTCGGGTGCATCCATTAATAGGGAGAAATAGACATGGCTTTGGCATCGATAGTTGGGACATCCGTCATTTGGTTATTTGAAACGATTATTTCCTCATCTTTTTTTGAATTTGAAGGATTTAGATTTACAATATCAGACTTGCATATTGGCTAAGAGCCATAGAGTTCCTTTTTCTATAAGTTTGAATAAAAATGAAGTCCCTTTTTCTTTGATACATTCAAATGTTTGGGGTGCATCTCCCGTTATTGCTGTTTTGGGTTGTAGGTGGTTTGTGATATTTGTTGACAATCGTACTAGGATGACATGGCTTTAAATGATGAGAAGCAAAAATGAGGTAGCTAAGATATTTAGAAATTTTCGTACTACGTTATAGACCTAATTGGATGGGCTTATCCAAGTTTTAAGAAGTGATAATGGTGGAGAGTACTTGAATGAATATCTTAAGGAATATTTTCAACAACGTGGCATGATCCATGAGTTGTCCCGCTCCCAAACACCTCAACAGATTGGTGTCGCGAAGAGAAAGAATAGACATATTCTCGAGACAGCTTGAGCTCTCCCGATTGAGAGCCATGTGCCTCAAAGATTTTGGGACAACGCTATGACTACGAGCTGTGCATCCGCTTAACCGAATGTCGTCTAAAGTGTTGAACTTCCGTAAATCACTACGGACCTTGTCCACATATGTTCCTTTACCGTCTATCCTAACCATTCCTCCTAAGGTGTTCGGGTATTTTTCATTTATACACATCCCGAAGACCCAACGAATGAAACTTGATCCATGTGCACTACGATGTTTGTTTTTGGGGTATGGTAGACACCGGAAGGGGTATCGCCATCGCAACCCTTCCACCCAATGAACTTATGTCACTATGGATGTCTTGTTTGTTGAAGCTGAATCCTTTTACTCGGATTTCAATTCTTCCTTTCGTGGGGAGACACAAGCGAAAGGGCGAATTGGTGAGAGTTTTTTGGTAATATATTATCCGGAGAGGAGGGCTTGGGAGAGTGGAGGAGGAGGCGTTGTCTATGCAGTGTGAAAGTCGTTGGAAATGGGAGTGGTGGTTCCGAAGGAGACCGCAGACGAGGAGGTGGTGATGGCGAGATGACACCGGACATTGAACGTGCCCCGATAGAAGGTGTACAACTCCTATAGGAGCAAAATCTCTTCTCTAGTACTCTACTCAATTCTTGAGAATATTCCCGAGGTAACCTCTCCCGCTACTTCTCATGTTTTTGACGAGCTTAATACTTATGTGGGATATAAACTACCCGAAAAGTACAATCAAGGCAAGCCCCCAAATAGATATTCACCACTAAAGAACACTAGAAGTGCCAAAACTTGTGTACGGCGCCACTTTAGTGCCAAAATTTTCAAAACGATCACTTAAGTGCCAACTTCTTTAAAAAAATGATCACTTCGCCAACTCCAATTTGAGCTGACGTGGCTTGCCAAAAAATTCGATACGTGTTTTTTTATTAATATTTGAGCTGACGTGGCTCGGTGGAGTTGACATTGAAGTGATCGTTTTAAAAAAATTGGCACTTAAATAATCATTCAAACAAAAATTTGGCACTTAAGTGATCGTTTTGAAAGTTTTGGCACTAAAGTGATCGTTTTTAAAAAATGTTGGCACTTAAGTTATCGTTTTGAAAGTTTTGATACTAAAGTGAGCGTCGTACACAAGTTTTGGCACTTGTAGTGTACTTAAGCCGATATTTACCGGATGTTGAAGAGAAGATCGACCTACCCTATTGCAAATTATGTGTCAACCAAAAGGTTGTTAGATCCATTAAAGGCATTTGTGTCGAACGCGTCTAGAATCCGTACTCCAAAAGGGGTATATGATGCTTTGAAAGATCCTAAGTGGGTTCAAGCAATGCAGGAGAAAATGGCTACATTGGAAAAAAAAGGACTTGAAAGCTAGTGGATTTACCCGAGGGAAAGAAGACCGTAGGATGTAAGTGGATCTTTTCTCGTGAAGTATAAAGCAAATGGATCTATTGAGAGGTATAATGTGAGACTAGTAGCGAAGGGATATACGCAAACTTATGGGAATGACTATCAAGAGACCAAGAGACGTTTTCTCCCTTGTTAAACTTAATATTGTTCGAGTCATGTTGTCTCTTGCAGCTAATCTAGACCGGCCACTACACCAAGTATGATGTCAAGAATGAATTTCTTTACGGTGATCTCGAAGAAGAAATTTATTTGGATATTCCTCCCGGGTACAATTCACCTTTGCAACTTGAGGTGGTGTGTAAGCTAGAGAGATCGTTGTATGGTATGAAACAGTTTCCACGAGCATGGTTTGGCAAGTTCACTTTGCCAATGAAGAGATATGGGTATTCCCAGAGTGACTCGAATTACACACTGTTCGAAACGACATCAAGGGAAGGTAACTATCTTGATTATCTATGTTGATAATATGATTATCACTCGAAGATGATTGGATAGAAATATCCAAGCTCCGTAAGAAACTTTCTCAAGAGTTTGAGATGAAAAACCTTGGGGGGCTGAAATACTTGTTAGGTATTAAGGTAGCGAGACCGATAGGGGGAATATTTCTCTTACAAAGAAAGTATGTGCCGGACTTTGTTGGCAGGAGGTGGGAATGTTGGACCGCAAACTTGTAGACACACCAATTGTTCGAACCATAGAATTAGGGAGTATCCAAATCAAGTGCCAACAAATAAAGAAAGTTATCAAAGGTTAGTTGGCAAACTAATTTATCTATTACATACTCGCCCTAATATTGCATATGCGGTGAGTATAGTTAGCCAATTCATGCATTCCCGAGTGAAGATCATATGAATGCAAAGATCGCGTATACTTCACTACTTGAAGACCTCTCTAGGGTGAGGGTTGAGATTCTTAAAAAAAGTTTATTTTGAGATCAAAGTGTTTACTAATGCGGATTGGGCCGAAGTGTTTATGACAGAGATCAACATCGGGATACTTCACTTTCGTGGGAGGAAACTTAGTTATTTGAAGGAGCAAGAAGCGTAAGGCGATGGCATTATCATGTGCAGAGGCTGGATTTAGAGGGATGACCAAAGAGTTATGTGAGCTTATGTGGCTTAAGTAGTTAATGTCGGAGATTGGGTTAGCATCTAAAGCCGAGATGAAGTTGTTTTGTGATAATAAAGTAGCAATTGACATCTCTCTAAATCCAGTTCAACACGATCGTACCAAACACGTTGAAATGGACCGTCATTTTATCAAGAAAAACTTGAACACCAAAGTGATTCGATTTCCATTTGTACAATCCGAGATCGGTTGGTAGAAATTTTGATAAAGGCTATATCAAGCAAAGTCTTCCACAGCTCACTTGACAAATTTGGCATTCACGACATCCATGCACCAACTTGAGGGGGAGTGTGAGAATGAGCCGTAAAATATGTGTATGAGTTGTAATTAGCTAAATTAAATGTTATGCCTTTTCGGAGTCTTTCTTTTCGCTCCCTCTCCCTCTCCCTCCCTCCTCCCTCCCTCCCTCTCTCTCTCTCTCTCTCTCTCTCTCTCTCTCTCTACATATATATATATATATATATATATATATATATATAGTCATTGTAATAGATATGAAAGAAGTAATACCGAAAATCGAGGAATAACATTTTTTCCTCAAAACCTCTCCGTGTTAACAAGACCCACCCATCGATCGGGGACGAAAGCCGGCCTTAGTAATCCGACGGTGCAGAGTTGAACTCCAAATTAATGCAAAACATATTATGAACCGATCTCTTTAAAATAAACACAACTAATTACTTGGAAGCTTGGCACAACCTTGTAGAGGTACAATTAGAAAACTCACACTTGTGTTTTCAGATTGAGTGCATTGCAATCTTGAAATGTATAGAAAACCCTGAACCCTTCTTCTCTCTTTGACAGATGGGCTCCAGTTACAGCTCATGGATCCGGCCCATTTAACAGGTACACAAATCAATCTTCTCTATATATATAGAAGACAGATTTCGATTGTCGTGGGATACTGCTTGGGAACCTTCAAACATTATGAACCCATATATGTTCATGTAAAGTATTTCAATCTTTTTCAACTAAAAAACATTTTTTCTTGGGGAGAACATTTTCTTTAAGTGGCCCCAAACACTAACTCAAGTTCCTAACTGTAGTGTAAAAGAGCATATTGCAACTACTTGCATTAGTTCACAAGATGTCCGTCTGAAATTTCTTTATGTAAAACTAGGCAACTCACTCAGCATCGGGCCAAGAAATGATTGAACCTTCCTTTGTTCATCTTGTTGCGCGGAAACAAGCAATCGCACAATAAATAGGTAGAACAAGAAAATAAATCGGACACTGAGATGTGTGTAATTCGGTCGCAGAGACCTATGTTCACAGGGAGAGTATCAACGAATTTCATTATTATTCAAGCGATACACGGAGATTACAAACCACACTCGAGTCATTCAAGACTCTCGATGTTTTCCAGCTTCAATTATATCCAATAATGCATTGTGTAGTCCCTAATTCCTTACGGAATGTCTCTCAATCTCGCAAAGGAATTAAAATACAAATTCTTACCACAAGAATTTCTCGACTAGAACATAAGAATTATTGAAGTAATTCCACAAAGAAATCTTCGCTGCTCGAGGTCCCTCTACCAAGCACTCGAGGTGCTTCAATCTCTTTTTGAAAGTCATCTATAAAATAATCTTGAGAAGTATTTCTATTAAATTTGCCACCGAAGAAAGTGCAGATTTCCATCGTGAAGCTAGCCACAACAAACTGGAAACGGAATCCAAGTTAAGGTCAACAAAATCTCAAACTTCAACTTTCTTGTTTTGTCTTTTCTTTGGCCGAATCCAGCTTGGAAGTTCCATATATTTTCTTTCTTTTTTTGGCTGACCCACGTTGACCGATTTCAAGTCTGCGTTGGACTTTTCTGTTTCTTGAGCAAAGACACCAACGCACAATCAACTTTAACTCATAAGTTGATTTCGTATATATTTTCTTTTGCTTGATTTCTGACTTTCCTTTAATAAATCTTATATTGAGCTCACGGGCTTGAATTCGAGACATAATTTAACATATCTCACTATAAATGAAGAAAACTCTAGATCCTTTTCAATCCCAAACATGAATAAGAAAAACTCTTGAAACTCCATCTTTAAAAGTAAAGTAAATCATATCATTCATTATCAACTAGGCAAACGAGTGAACTTTATATAACCGCCTAGATGTCTCATGAACTTCATCAATGTACACAATTTCTTTTTGTGGTGTTCTTTAAGGGTTGATACAATTAAAAATCTCAAACCGGTACCCCATGAAATATTTACCCTAAACTAATTTTCATCGCACAAGAAAATCTCAAACTAGTACACATAACACATTTACCTCAAACTAATTTTATCTTTTATTTCATATCAAATAAAAGGTCTCAAGTTTCTAAAATGAGTATTATATGTAACCTACAGGTTGGTGTCTATGGTTGCGTAGTTTCCAAATTGCATTGGGTAGGACCCCTTAAGTTGATGTGTGGTTCGTGGAAGGACTAGGCCCAGTCCCAATCCGATGAGGGCGGGGAGCGATCTTTGGAATGAGAGGACTTAGACAGAATGGGGTTCTCATGAATCGTATAGGGTGGCATAGGGGCTAAGGATAAACTGGACCCACATTGGGTAGGGGAATGCAACTGGTAATACGGGCGAATAGTGACAAGAATGCCATTGCTTTTAAGTTCTGCGTTTGTGAGCTGTGACATCCCAAATTCCACATTTGATGGCTATGTCTTTTGACATTATTCAAAGCAAACATCCACCTCCAATCAAAACATTTCTTCTTTGGATTTGTGTCAAGTGGATTGGGCCTTGTCATTGCAATAATATTTTGAATATGAAAGTTTAAATTAGCATCAATAGCGAAACTCATAGACTTGTGCCCATTGATATGGAAAAACAAGTTAGCAAAAGGTCATTTTGCTAAATCTATACTTTTTTTAAGTTACATATATTAAGAGATGTTGAGACGAGCACATTATTATTTACTATGACCGCGGCTCAATCATACACACGCCACTATGAAAAGTAGTATTCCTATTTGAGGTTATCCGCAATTTATCTATTGGCATAACCAACTGAAATTACGATAAATGTGGAATCAAACACTAGAGTGAGGGGGAGGGGCACTTGACCAGCCTAAAGTTCAGTATGACCATATAGTTAGGCTCTATCTAGGCAGGGCACTTGACCCGCCTTAATCTTATCTCCCATCAACCAACGGGCATCGCTATACCTATTCTATTATTGCCAACTTTTTGTTTAAAAAATGAACATGTCTAATCTCTATGTAGGCCTCAAAACATTAAGCAAATTTGGTCTTTTCAGAAATAGAATCACTCATCCATGCGACGCTTTAGTAATAGCTAGTAGGTAGGTTGGCAAATAAATTGAGACATGTTCCTAGTTTTGGCATCCACATTCCCGGCCAGGTGACAATGGAATAAATTGAGTTTCTTGCTTGATCAGGACAACTGTTTCTTACAATTAATCCAAAGTGTTTCGTAGTACTCAAGTTAATTGTGGTTGGTCGATGCTTTTCTGGGATTCTACCTTTTGTCCCCCACTCTCTTCTTCACCACATTAAACATTTCCTTGATGCATCTTCCCATGTGCAGGAGGCAGATCAAACGCCTAGTGTCTCTAAAACCAAAAACCTTAAACAGTGCACGTGATTCCAAAAAGTGTGATATACCATGCTTTTTTTTAAGAAACCCTAACCCTAATTCGCTGCATCCAAGAAGCATGTCTGGGTTTTCTCAGAGTTTCCTCTTAGTGGCGATCATAAATTACCAGGCAGCCAGTGTATGGTGATTGAATACTCCAAAGTTGTTGGTCCAAACCCTATTTCAAACAGATTTAAATATCCAGTAATTAGAACAAAGAAATAGCACATAGATAAGTCCAAAGTTACCCCATCTGTACCAACGCAGTATGCTCAAATTTAAAAATGTCATGACCCAAGTATCAGAACAAGTCCAGCCTGAAGGAGGATTGATTAACTTATAAAGCCCAATTGCCTAATTGAGATGTATGTTACCGGAGTTGCAGGACTCGATAAGTTGCTGAACTAGAATTCTATTCATTAGTAGTTCATTTGATATACCTTAATAGTGCATTAGTTCTTTCTTTCATTCTTGAATCCATTGGGAAGGAAATGAGTGAGCTTATAAGCCGAGCATTATTACTTGTAAGGATATCCAACGAATGGAATACACAAATTTCTCTCTTGACTTTTTATCTCTACTCTCTTTTGTTCCCTGCTATTCTCACCTTACTCTAATTCCCTTCTCTTCTCACCTAATTCTGTTCTCATCTCATTATCAATAGAGATAGTTTCCCAATAACAGGTAGAAAGTAAGAAAAGGGAAATTTCTATCACAGTAATTGTCGGGTCCCAATCCCCGGGTCCGCGACATTCCTACCAAACTCGCCACAGGTCACGAAGGATAGTGTCCCGGTACACTATCGACCTACTTATTTTCGGCGTATGCGGAAACATGAACTCTCCAAGTTAACAAACAACATGAGATAGTAAAGCAGGAAACGAGACACGATAGTCATTCACAAAAGACAATTTCATTCATGAAGCCAAAGCATATGAGTTTTAACCCTACAAAGCTACGGGAGACATATACAACCCCATTCTTCGGGGTGGCTCACTAGGACCTTAAAAGATACACGATCGGGTAAGGTTAAACCCTCATATACTCCCAAAAGACTATTCTAACAACCATCGCCTAACATCCACGGCTCCAAAAAGAAGGCTGTCTCAACTAGGCTTTAGAACCCTTATCGAAGAGAACTCCGCCTCCATATCGGACTCGGGGTCCACTACCTCTCCATCCAAGATATCCAAATCCATGGGATCCCAAGAGGGGACATAAGGGCGCGGATTAAGCGGTCCCTCACCTCTTCGTTACGGGCTATAGAGCACTCCGTGGTTGTCACGCTCCGCGTTCTCCTGCGAGCGCGCCACATCCCATTTTCCCTTTCTTCTTTCTAATTTGCTCGTCAACAATCCCAAGATCCGAACACTCGCGACAAAAAAAAAGAATGCAAGCGGAAGCATTCCCAACTCCATAAACAAATAATAAAAAGGGTAGCTCGGGATAATAATATGTGCATACCATAAAACCAGAGGAGTTTACGGAAGATCGGTGGTTTAAAACGTACACGTGGAACCTAGGGGTTGCGAGGGTCGGGGACCACCAAAAGATACAACCAGGGTTCTTACTAAAATGCCTCCCACATACGACGACTTTTCCAAAAAGATCTAATCTGAACTAATCCCACAAGTCGGTACTACTAGTCTCTTCTTCATCTTCGTCCTCGTCCTCTTCTTTGTTGGGGTCGTAAACGGATATAGTATTATGGTCGGTGTCTTCCGTTGCCTTCAACGGACCTAATGTACCATCTCTAATACGATGAAACCAAGCCTCATAGCGGTGAGGCGTCCAATGCTCTTTACCCTCATCAACCCAAACAGTAGTACACTTTCTAATGTACACGATTCCTCGACCATCGGGAATTCATCAAAAGTAGCAGTCATTTCTTTAGGGTCGCCCATACGTTCGCGTAACATCTTCATGGTCCGGGGTCCGAAAAAAAGATCCCACGACGGGGTGAGATTTACATCTCAAGTAAGCTAACCCTAAATCTAAATCAGATTATTAGTACCTACAGAGACATTTTTAAAAAAAGAAAAATTCGCAAGTAAGGCACGTAGCATGAAACAACAACGCATGTTAACATGCATGGCATAACAATCACGGTTTCAAGGCATAGCTCATCGATGACCAACTTTACGTACTAGCATGATAACCATATCATATGCCATGGTTAAATTCTCATTTTTACCATAATCTTTCAACTCAGTGAATAGACCCGCGTCAATACGCCTCAAGCCATTATTCTCAATCCATGGTCAAACCCGTGTAAACTACGCATCAAGCTGTAATAATTTTCGGAACCCGCATTCCAACGCATCGGGTTCCTTAATGCCATCTCGATGGCCCTGTGTCGACACATAACAAACTTACCTCGCATGATCAAGACCCGGGGTATTACTTCTCCCCGCATGGCACAAGTCCCAAGGTTTCACATATCTCATTTCCAATAAAGTTGCTTAGTGAAATATCAATCTGCACACATGCGTACATTCAGTTTTAGAATCGAGTAGAGAGACCTAACTCAACAAGTTCATAAATGACTTTCAAACGTGCATTCAAGTCACCATGGCCTTTAATCAAGCCAATTCAAGTTAAACAAGTCTAGCCTCTTCCCCAATCATTCAAGTTTATCAATCCACAGCATTAAACCAACATATCTCAAGCATAAAAAAAAACGTGGTTTTCCATTGAGCACAAGTTCATGAGCATTAAACCTCAAACTATCCCATTCTGTTTTCTATGACCAGAACCATTCCCAGAACAACTGATATTACCCTAGTTGATTTTTTAGTAATCCAAGCTTAGAATCACGTTCCTTATGATCTTACGGTCACGTGGGAGAAAACATGGCTCAATTCGGACCTCGGATGACTTAGAATGAGTCATTTTCATTTTGGTGTGGATTGAAAACGGGATTATACGGCTCTTGGGTCATCAACTTTTTCACACAAAACAGCCCTTGAAACTCTATCAATCCAACTTTAAACCATCCATTAGTAACCTAACATCCTAATAGAGGGTTAGGGATAACTTACCAAGTAAAATGAGACTAGTTTAATCCACAAAGTAAAGCCTTAAGGTCCAACTTCAATTCTGTCCAAAAACAGGGGCAGAACCGGTCTTCACGGTTTCATGTAAAACAGCCCCCAATTTCACCTCCAAACTTCAATCCATCACAAAACCAACTTGCTAAAACATTTTTTTACATGTCTAAGAAGCTCGCCGAAGATGAACAGCCACGATTCCTCACGGTCAAGCAAACACCAAGAATCTGTCTAGTAAAATCTAACTCAAATCAGCCGTGAAAACCCATCTTAACCCTACCAAACTTGTAACCACAGCTCATCAAACCTTGATAATATGTCTTAATAGTATGCCACCAAAAATTTGAAGCAAAAAGAGCTCTTTAAGCCAGCAAAATTGAGCTTTTCCTAAAATCGGATTTCTAAACTGACTCGCCTGACCTTTGCTCAAAGAAACAGCTCCACAGGGAAAACTATTTGGCCAATCGGAGCTCATAATATGTCCTTAGAAAGATAACATGATAGGATTTCTACTAAAAGTGGTTTCACCTTAATTCAAAGTCAGACGAAGAAGTTATGGCCGATTCCGTGAGGAAGTTCGGACAGGGCAGCAAGCTGGTCGGGCGAGCAGGTTCTGTCAAGAGGAAATGGAAGGAAAAAAAACAAGAGAGAGAGAGAGGAGAGAGAGGTTGCTTTGCTGAAGAGGAGATGATTATCTTACAATATTGACTTTGGTCAAGCTCCAATAATAGAAGGTTAATCACCCCAACTTGACACTTGTCCTTTTGTAAATAAATATCCAAACTTCATTTGACTTCCATTGACCAAGATCTTCAACAGCCTTGAGGTTCCAAATGACCAAAATGTCCTCCTTGACTCTCAAGGCAAGGGTAAGGGTCGAGGGACAAAATGGTAATTTCGCACTTGTCGTCCAAAATTTCGATTTTTTTCCAAATTGAATTACCATCGACGAGGCGACGTCCAAATTCCTATCCAATGTTGGAATTCTTCATTTCCATTTTCCCGATTTCGAGATTCCATTTCCTGATTCATTTTCTTTCGAAAATAAATTCGGTTTATCTCAACCGACAAGCGGCTTTTGCAACGACGTTACGCGTATCGACTCGGTGAATTTCATTACTCTTAGGCTTACTTGAAGTCATGGCCATTTTGGTTGTCATATAATTGCAAATGTTTATCACTAGTTCCTTAGATCTTGATCATTAGAGTTCGATTTAGGAAAATTTCGCAAATTACACATTGGTTAAGCGGAATCACCTACGCTCCAATTGTATAGCGCCAGCAATGAATTCCATAATCGCCCTTAGATCGGCATTTACTCGTTCTAAATATTTCCTCGGCAATCCTCATGGTCAAAATGCCAATTCTTATTCGAGTTTCCTAGGTCTACGTACCTTGTCGTGCGTTAGCCTTTCCCTTTTGGTCGGTGTACTCCGGATTGATCGGATCCAAGCAAAATAAAACTGAATTATATTGATAGATATTCTTCATTTAATAGTCTCAAAATGGTAGAAAATTCAGAATGTCACAACTCTTCCCCTCTTACGAAATTTCGTCCTCGAAATTTGCTAGAACTTACAATTAGTCAAACAAATGGGGTACCGATGCCTCATCTCTTCTTCGCTTTCCCATGTGGAGCCTTGATTTTTGCGATGCTCCCAAATTACTTTGACCAACGGAATTGTCTTATTCCTCAAAACTTGCTCCTTTTGATCCTCGATTTCGAGTGGCTTTTCTACATACGATACTCCGTCGTCTACCTCGATAGTCTCGTAGTACAAAACATGAGTCGGGTCGGGCTCGTACTTTCTCAACATCGACACATGAAATATGTTGTGGATCTGCGACAAACTTGGCGGCAAAGCAAGGCGATACGCCAATGTCCCAATTCTCTCCCGGAATCTCGAACGGACCTACATACCTTGGGCTTAACTTCCCTTTCTTACCGAATCGAGATAGCCCTCGCATAGGTAACACCTTGAGGAAAATGTGATCACCCACTTGAAACTCTAATGGCTTGCGTCTTTTATCGGTATAACTTTTCTAATGACTTTGGGCCATTTTGAGTCTCTCTCGGATAACCTTAACAGCCTCAATCGATTGCTCCACCAATTTTGGGACTGTTATACTCCTTTCGCCAACTTCATCCCCAACATATTGGTGTCCTGCATCCTCTGCCATAAAGTGCCTCAAATGGTGCCATTCGGATACTACGTTGGTAGCTGTTATTGTAGGCGAATTCCACTAAGTGCGGTTGGTCCTCTCATCCACCTTTAAAATCAATAACACATACTCGCATCATATGCTCAAGTGTTTGTATTGTCCTTTCATATTGTCCATCCATCGTGGGTAGTATGCCGTACTAAACTGCAACTTTGTTCCCATGGCATCTTTAGGATCCCTATCTAATGTTATCATAATGGAACTCCATGCAATCATACAATCGACGCATATATAATTCGGCATACTTATCCATTGCAAAATCTTTACGCAGGAATGAAATGTGTAGATTTGGTCGGCCTGTCCACAACTATCCAAATTGAGTCATGTCCTCTATGACTTCTCGGTAATCCCATCATAAAGTCCATTGTTACATGCTCCCATTTCCATTTCGGAATTTCCAAAGGTTGGAGTAATCCACTAGGTTTACAATACTGCGCTTTTACCTGTTGACGCGTCAAACACCTTGCGACATATTTGGCCACATCTACCTTCATTCCATTCCACCAGTAGTGCTGACCTAAATTCTAATACATTTTTGTGCTACCTGGGTGAATACTTGTAATTACTCTGTGAGGTTCAAGTAAAATCCTTTCTTTAAGTTCCTCGTCGGTGGCACACATAAACGTCCGCGAAATTTCAAAATCCCATCTTCGACACTTGAAACTCGGTTTTCTTTTTACGACGTCCATCTCGAGGATTTTCTGAATCTCGGGATCCGTAGATCGCAAAGCCTTGATTCGTTCCTGGATTTCGGGTTTAATCCTTAAGGTTGCTATCAAACTCAAAAGGTGACAAACTTCGAACTTAAATTCGGAATCCCTTAATCCTTCGAGCAAAGACCATCCTTTAACCAATAAACACGCTATGCTTGACTTTCGACCGAGTGCATCCGCTACTCTATTCGCTTTCCCGGGTGGTACGAGAATATTGCAATGATAACCCTTGAGTAATTCCATCCATCGACGTTGTCTCATATTTAACTCCTTTTGCGAAAATAAGTATTTCAAACTCGATGATCTGTGTAAATTTGAAATCGTTCACCACATAAGTAATGCCTCCGGATCTTCGGAGCGAAAACAATCACAACTAATTCCAAATTATGCGTAGGATAGTTCTTCTAATGAGCTCTCAAGCGTCGCGAGGCATAAGCAAGAACTTTTCCATGCTGCATCAATACACACCCTAATCCCTTTAACGAAGCGTCGCTCTATATCTCATAACCTCCAAGTCCGAAGGGATCGTTAACACGGTGCGGTCGTTAAACGATGCTTAAGTTCCTGGAAACTTCTTTCACACTTATCTCGTCCACTCGAACCTCACATCTTTCCTAGTTAACCTCGTCAACGGAGTAGCTATGGATGAAAACTTTTCCACAAATCGCCTATAGTAACCGCCAATCCCGGAAAACTTCGAATTTCGATAATCGTTGTAGGCGAGGCCAATTTATCACTGCCTCAATCTTTGTAGGGTCCACGGAGATCGGCTCCGTTCTAGGGGCTAACTCAATTACAAATTCAATTTCCCTTTTCGGAGGTAATCTTGATAATTCCGAGGAAAAACGTCGGGAAATTCTCGTATTACCGCAATATCCTTCAGCTTGAGTTCCTCAAGTAGTTGTGTCTACAACTATGACCAAATACACTTGGCAGCCTTCCACAATTAACTTCTCCACTTCAAGTGACGATATTAGAGGAATTGAGATTCCACCACGATTCCCTTCCAATTCATAGCTAGGGCGACTATCGGGGTTAAACCGAATCACTCGGTTACTATAATCAACAATAGCCTTTTACCTACTCAAAGAATCCATCCCAATAATCATATCAAAGTCCAATATAGGCAAGTACAACCAAATCTATCCTTTTTTCGCTCATCGCTAATAACTATCTTATAGTCCGCACAACCTAGCGAGACTAGCACATCATCCTTAAACGGTGTAGTAACATGCAATATCACATTCAAGTAGTTTCAACTCTACACAACCAATTCAGCAAGCAAGTGAGCAGATATAAAAGAATGTGAAGCTCCAGGATCAAATAAAGCATATGCAGCTTGATCACATAAATAAATCGTACTGTGACCACGCCGGGCACTTCCTCCGCCTCTTTACATGCCATAGCATAAACTCTTCCTTGAGCTGGCGGTCGATTCTCGATCATTCCATCGAATCATAACCGGCGGTCCAACCTGTGGTCTTTGTCCTTGAGTTCGATTTCCTGGAGCTTGACTCGGACAATTCCTTATGTGGTGACCCAACCGGCTACACTTAAAACATGCACCCGTCTTACTAGGATAGGGCCCACTTCCATGTCTTCTACCATAAAGACGACAGTTCCGGTTCGATTGATGTGGCGGTTTCACAATATTCTTCTTTGCCGGGGGAACAAAACGTCTCATTACTTATCATCGGCCTTGTACTAAACCGACGATTATCTCCGAGCTGAAGAAACCGCGATTCGGGATGTGGCAGCTCTTTCCTTTATGTCCTTTTCAATCATCTAGATCCACTCATAAATGTCCTTATAAGTTCGCAAATTCATAGCCACCATTTGACTCGCGAAGGTCCGGCCTTAAACCAATTCGAAAGCTCCGCGCCTTCTCCAGTGTGTCCTTAACCGACCTTGGCGTGTACCTTGATAATCTCGCAAATTCAACTTCATATTGATCTCTTGTCGATTATTCTCGACGCAAACGTTGAAATTCCACCTGTTTCCTTTCTCGTGTAGTCTCTAAGAAATACTTATCATTAAAAGTAGCCATAAAAGCGGCCCAAGTCGGGCAGCGCCTTCCGAAAATACTCCAACCTTGGTGGCATTCCACCGATCATTGGAGGTACCTTCCAGGTTGGTAAACCGCTAAGAGTACTTTTTTCCTCATCCGTACATCTCAAAACCCCAAAAGTCTTTTCCAACTTTTCTATCCATCTAGGTGCCGGTTCTAGGTCTCTAGTACCGTCAAACTAAGTTGGCTTCAACTTTATAAACTGCTCCACCAGGTGACCCATCCGTCGATTAGCGTTTGCATCTCCTTGGACATTAACAACCTCATTATCTTGGTCATTATTCCCATCATTTCTATTATTTCCATCAGCTTGATTGGCAGCGACCATGGCGGCTTGGACAGCCGGGCGATAGCAGCGTCTCTATCTTGGGTCCGCCTATCCATCAAGTGCCCAATTCGTTGCAAGGCTCTTATGACCCCATCTACTCTAGGGTCTTCCATTACCTCGCGGCCTCGAACTAGATGCTCCCGATCCTCTTGGTCTCCTAGGTAACCGACTTATCTTGGTCAAACTTATAACACCTGAGTCACTATAATTCCATCATGGAATTAGAGACCTAAGTTAACTACTCAAGTCCAATGGTTCTACACTACGTAGCAAGGCAACAATCACATATATAACAACTAATCACTCAATAGCGTTCAAGAGCATATCAATCGAGGGATTCACACTCATACCTCAAATCCGGACGCATCTACAACTTAGTATAAACAAAGAAAATCCAGCAACCAATCCACAGTGCTAATACGAAGCTTGGTCATCCCACAATCACCACAAAAAAATGCCATTTTAATATGCCATTCACATGCCCCAATTCAAATGATATGTATTTCGCACCCAACTTCTAGCGTACCCCTAAGGTCTCGCTACCCAATCACTTCAAAGTCATCACTCCTACGAGCGCGCCACATCCCATTTTCCCTTTCTTCTTTCTAATTTGCTCGTCAACAATCCCAAGATCCGAACACTCGCGACAAAAAAAAATGCATGCGGAAGCATTCCCAATTCCATACACAAATAATAAAAAGGGCAGCTCGGGATAATAATATGTACATACCATAAAGCCAAAGGAGTTTACGGAAGATCGGGGTTTAAAACATACACGTGGAACCTAGGGGTCGTGAGGGTCGGGGGGATGACCAAAAGATACAACCGGGGTTCTTACTAAAATGCCTCTCATATACGATGGCTTTTCCAAAAAGGTCCAACCTGAACTAATACCACTAGTCGGTACTACTAGTCTCCTCTTCATCTTCGTCCTCGTCCTCATCTTCGTTGGGGTCGTAAACAAAGATAGTATTATGGTCGGTGTCTTCGATCGTGGAGATCTCGATCACCTCTATGTCCTCCTCGACAGTCGGGGTCTTCTCGGGTACATTCCTCGACCCTACTACGTAGACTTCTAC
This sequence comes from Rhodamnia rubescens, assembly GCA_021437795.1. Classification (NCBI taxonomy): domain Eukaryota; kingdom Viridiplantae; phylum Streptophyta; class Magnoliopsida; order Myrtales; family Myrtaceae; genus Rhodamnia; species Rhodamnia rubescens. The sequence goes on from JAILYA010000112.1 coordinate 467,014, forward strand.
CTCAACGCCCTCACGAATTGGATGACACTAACTAGGCACAACTTTCCTAGGGACTTTGTCGCGACCTAAAAATTAAGTTAACGGATTATCGGGTTAATTAAATCAACTAACCTAATTCGGACCCTCCCAAATCCTACCGAATCGCAACTTAGGTTCAATTCATGAAAAATTATTCAATTGGAGCCGCCACTAATCATTTATGGAAGGTTGATTAGAAACCTTAATAAAATAGCGGAAGAACCATTTTATTTCGCAAAACCGGAGAAAATGAGTCCGGGGACTTTGTTACATTAATTTGGAAAATTAATGCCCTTTCGGTACCAATTTCATGAAAAATCTCTTTTGATTGATCGATGTGAATTTGATAATTAAAAAGATGGAACGGACCATATGATACTTGAAAAATGAGAATTTGTGATTTTCGGATTTAATGATGGTTATGGTGAAAACATATCACAAAATGTGGTCACATCCAATTTTAATTAAGAAAATGATATCTCAATGTCTTAACTTATGTTAGATGTTATTTTTGATATAAAAACAAGGGTCGACATGTTTGACCATATGATATTCAGTGAATGATTTTTTGTATTTTTTGAAAAAATGAAAAGCACTCAAAAGCAATCAAAAATTTGAACAAAAATAAACAAAAATGCCCATAATATACCTTTTAATTTTCGATTTTTCCGAAAAAATTCACTCATCCCCAAAGATTTGGGTTAGAGAAGAATTTTTATCCACTACATCCTCGAAAATTCGAGCCAAGATGCGGATAGGGGTATAAAACAACAACGTCCCTTTTGCCAAAGGGAAAGAACACGAAGTTTTATACTAAATCACCATCCCATTTCGTGAGATCACCGGCTAAGGCGTGTGATTTAATTTTTCCGAAGGGTCTAGGCACATGGGAGCATATATTATGAGCATGTGTGTTTAAAGATGTGCAAATTTTATGACAAACAATCGGGACAAAAATAAAATAAAAAGTGAGTCAATTAAGTCAAAATTTCGAAAATTCAAAGAGGGGTGGTCGAAAATATGAATTTGGGGATCCACCTTTCCTTATCCAAAAATTCAATCCAATTTTAATTTGAAAAGTTATCTTTAAGGGCTGAAAAGATTATATCGGATAATTCTCAAAGAAAATTCAGACTTTTCCCAATCCAATCAAACCTTATCCACAAGATTAGATATTCACCCAAACCACAAAAGATAAGATAACATAGGGCACTTAACTAACTCACATATTAGAGATAAACATCCAAAGCAAAAGATTATCCATGACAAGTCAAGCATTATTCAATCTAGAAAATCTAACCAATTAGATTAAATTCGACTTGATCCAATCTTTATCCGCAACGAGATAATATCAAACAACCACCAATCGAATGAACCCAACATATCAAGAGATAACCATTGCAACGAAGCTTATTCGTACGTCAAATCTAGTCATGAACGGATGTGTACCGAAACCCTATCTCGACCACAAAAATTCTTAATTGATTTTTTTTATCTAGTCCAACTTCCATGGTTGTCATTCACGGCATTAGATAAGGCCAAATTAGTTAAGGATAAATTCAATTCCACCCACCAAAATAAAGATCAAGATAATCTTCATCCACTAATATGCATGATTCGGCCAAAAGGAATGACAAATATGCCGAAAATCAAACTTGATTTGTGAAAATTCTGATTTAGTCCAATTTGATTTTTTAAGATCTCTGAATAATTTGGTTATTTTGAGAAAAGTGTGGCGCTAATTAAACCTCATCAATTGTAAAAAAAGGCATAGAATCCAAACAATTCCTGAACCAATTGAGCCTTAAACATTCAGAATTTTTCTCAACTTCTTCAATTTAGAAGGATTGAATTTTCACTTCAATTGCTAACAAATACGCTCATCAATACAGTAGAACATATATACGCGTTTTTCGAAGCAAAACAATGCATTGAATTGCAACCATAAGTAGAGAAAAATCATACCTTTTCAATGCCAATTTCCAGAACGTGCAAGCTGTAAATTTCCCCCAAAACAATCCCTTTTTTGAACGAATTGGGGCTCTAATGTTCGAGGTCTATAACAGCAAATAGCACTCAAGTCAGGGGCTGAATATTGGCCAAAAATCAGGTGAAATAAACCTGGAATAGTGCTGAATCAGTGACGCAAAAGGGGGGGTCAGAACAGCAACTTCAATTTGTCGGGACAATAGCTAACTCCAAAGAATCGTTCTCGTGGATCTGTGGCTTCAGCAAGGGATGGTGGAGCTTGATCACGTACGCACGATTGAGGCTTCACTGGTTGAGGACTATCACGAACGGCCGGGAGAGTTAAACTTTCAGAACCTTCCTTTAGCTCTCAAGTGCCGAAAATTCTGATCGGCCCCCCTTGAACGCAAACAAGTCCTTATATATATAGAGCTAGACCCGATAATCCTAGTAGGAATAGGAGTTTTCTTGAATCGTCGGATCAATTATCCTAACTTGAGTAGGACATGATTATGACCATTAGATCTTGAGTTTCCATATCTACAAGAACTCTATCTAAATAAGTTCCCCCATTCAATAAAACTCTTAGTCAAGATAAGCCTCAATAAAATTCAGAATTAAACTGAAATTTTGAAGAGTCCTAATTGCACTAAGACAATGAGAAGTTCGGCCATGAGAAGTTTTGGTGAATTGATGGCCGTTAATGGCCTTTCCTATGGGCTTAAAATGCAATTCTAGGCTTAAACTAATGAATAATTACGTAAAACCTCACATGCTAACATATGTTGATCAACGTGCAAACCCATAAGCCCACTAGCTTGTCTTGCTTTTTTCATGCTCAAATTAAGGCTTTTTAAATAATGGACATTAAATTGAAAACCTTAAAGCTTAAATGGACTGAATTGGGCTTAAACTAGGTCCTCTCGATTTAAACAAATTCAGCACACCCCGTAGGCCCTAGTCGAAATACTTCACACTAAGTTCGGCTCGCCGCCTTTGTTAAAATTAAGCTCGGTTGATTCACTTTGACCTTAAATGCAATGACCGATAGAAAATAAATATGCAACGCATGAGGAATTATTTATTTATTTTTTTGTGATAATTATGTTTAATCCTCATTTTATGTTTAAATGAATGATTTTCTAAAAAATAAAATTTAGGTGTCAACGGACTTCCGTTGGCTTCAACGGACCTAATGTACTATCTCTAATACGATGAAACCAAGCCTCATAGTGGTGAGGCGGCCAATGCTCTTTACCCTCATCAACCCAAACAAAGTAGTACACTTTCTAATGTACACGATTCCCCGACCATCGGGAATTAATCAAAAGTAGCAGTCATTTCTTTAGGGTCGCCCATACGTACGCGTAGCATCTTCAAGGTCCGGGGACTGAAAAAAAAAAGATCCCACGATGGGGTGAGATTTACATCTCGAGTAAGCTAACCCTAAACCTAAACCAGGCTATTAGTACCTCCGGAGACATTTAAAAAAAAACCACAAACAAGGCATGTAACATGTCAACATGCATGGCATAACAATCACAATTTCAAGGCGTAGCTCATCGGATGACCAACTTTACGTACTAGCATGATAACCATATCATATGCCATGGTTAAATTCTCATTTTTACCATAATCTCTCAACTCGGTGAATAGGCTCGCGTCAATACGCCTCAAGCCATTATTCTCAATCCATGGTCAAACCCGCGTAAACTACGCCTCGGGCTGTAATAATTTTCGGAACCCACATTCCAACGCATCGGGTTCCCCCAATGCCATCTCGATGGCCCGTGTCGACACGTAACAAACTTACCTCGTATGACCAAGACCTAGGGTATAACTTCTCCCCGCATGGCACAAGTTCCAGGATTTCACATACCTCATTTCCAATAAGGTTGCTTAGTGAAATATCAATCCCCACATATGCGCACATTCAGTTTTAGGGTGAAGTAGGGAGACCTAACTCGGCAAGTTCATAAATGACTTTCAAACGTGCATTCAAGTCACCATGGCCTTTAATCAAGCCAATTCAAGTTAAATAAGTCTAGCCTCTTCCCCAATCATTCAAGTTTATCAATCCACAGCATTGAACCAACATATCTCAAGCATAAAAAAAACAACGTGATTTTCCGGTGAGCACAAGTTCGCGAGCATTAAATCTCAAACTATCCCATTCTGGTTTCTATGACCGGAACCATTCCCAGAAAAACTGACATTACCTTAGTTGATTTTTGAGTAATCCAAGCTTAGAATCATGTTCCTTATGATCTTACGGCCACGTGAAAGAAAACATGGCTCAATTCGGGCCTCGGATGACTTAGAACGAACCATTTTCATTTTGGTGTGTATTGAAAACGGGATTATACGGCTCTCGGGTCATCAATGTTTTTCACATAAAACAGCCCTTGAAGCTCTATGAATCTAAATTTAAACCATCCATTTGTAACCTAACATCCTAATAGAGGGTTAGGGATAACTTACCAAGTAAAATAGGACTAGCTTAATCCACCAAGTGAAGCTTCAAGGTCCAACTTCAATTCTGTCCAAAAATAGGGCGGAACCGGTCTTCATAGTTTCATGTAAAATAGTCCCCAATTTCACTTCTAAACTTCAATCCATCACAAAACCAACTTGATAAAACATTGTTCTATATGTCTAAGAAGCTCGCCAAAGATTCCGAAGAAAATCGACGCCCTCATGTTCTTCGAACAGCTCGGTTCCTCAAGGTTAGCAAACACCCGGAATTTGTCCAAGTAAAATCTACCTCAAATTAGCCGTGAAAACCCATCTTAACCCTACCAAACTTGTAACCACAGCTCATCAAAGCCTAATAATATGTCTTAATAGTATGCCACTGAAAATTTGAAGCAAAAAGAGTTCTTTCACCCAGCAAAATTGAGCTTTTCCTAAAAATAGATTTCTAAACTGACCCACCTGTCCCTAGAAAGATAACACGATAAGATTTCTAATGAAAGTGGTTTCACCTTAATCCAAATTCAAACGAAGAAGTTATGGCCGAATCCGTGAGGCGGTTCGGACAGGGCACGAGTTGGTCGAGCGAGCAAGTTCTGTCAAGAGGAAATGGAAGGAAAAAAAAAGAGAGAGAGAGAGAGAGAGAGAGGTTGCACAGTGAAGAGGAGATAATTATCTTCTTTCAATATTGACTTTGGTCAAGCTCCAATAATAGAAGGTTAACCACCCCAACTTGACACTTGTCCTTTTGTAAATAAATTTCCAAACTTCATTTGACTTCCATTGACCAAGATCTTCAACAGCCTTGGGGTTCCAAATGACCAAAATGTCCTCCTTGACTCTCAAGGCAAGAGTAAGGGTCGAGGGACAAAATGGTAATTTTACACTAGTCGTCCAAAATTTCGATTTTTTTTTTCAAATCGAATTACCATCAACGAGGCGACGTCCAAATTCCTATCCAATGTTGGAATTCTTTATTTCCATTTTCCCGATTTCGAGATTCTATTTCCCGATTCATTTTCTTTCGAACGTAAATTCAGCTTTATCTCAAACTCGACGAGCGACTTTGCAACGATGTTATGCATATCGACTCAGTGAATTTCATCACTCTTAGGCTTACTTTAGTCATGGCCATTTTGGTTGTCATGTAATTGCGAAGATTTATCACTAGTTCCTTAGGTCTCGGTCATTAGAGTTCGATTTAGGAAAATTTTGTAAATTACACATTGGTTAAGCGGAATCACCCGCGCTCCAATTGTATAACGCGAGCAATGAATTCCATAATCGCCCTTAGATTGGCCTTTACCGATTCTAAATATTTTCTCGGCAATCCTTATGGTCAAAATGCCAATTCTTATTCGAGTTTCCTAGGTCCACGTACTTGTCGTGCATTAACCTTTCCCTTTTGGTCGGTGTACTCGGGATTGATCGGATCCAAGCGAAATAAAATTAAATTACATCGATAGATATTCTTCATTCAATAGTCTCAAAATGGTAGGAAATTCAGAATGTCACATTGGTCATTGAGAAACCAGGCCTAGAAGAGATGCAGACTAGGTGCGGTAAAGCTTCCTCAACCCACATCTCGGTGACATGTTGCCCTGCACGGTCCGTCCCGAGGGCACTTCCTCATAGTAGATAATATAAAAATGCTGGTCGGTAGGGACGCCGAATCGAACCTCGACGCTCCATCACTTGGGACTTGAAATGTTAACAACGGGGTGAGAAATAAATCTCAATGAGTCAACGCCTCAGCCTAGCTAGGGCGTTGATTCACTCAAACGTCCTAACAAAAAATCACGTCATCGGAGAGTAGATATCTCAACCACATGCAAGCTTACCCTCCCGAAGCCACGCATAATACAATGTGGAGGCGACATAATAGTCAAACCAACCAATCTAATCCATTGGCAAAGCATCACATCACTTGCATGCACCGGGCATCATACGTAGTCCATTTATTAACTAGTGTCCCCCACGATCGGCGTGGTCGTTACACATGACAAGTGTAGCCCCCAACAATACAAGCGACGGTATCTACTAGCGAGGATTAGGCATCGTCCCTTACTTTTGGTGACAAGTGATCGAAAGCTATGTATCTAGTGCGAATAGCACGGCATAGCGGACAGGCATTCCAAAAAGGAGCATCAATCCGTCACAAGCTACGATCGGTATCCGACAATCCATGTGATTCGTACGACCGGCACGGGCATATATTGAAGTGAATCGGACAAATTGCGTGGCTCCGAACATTTAATGCTCATACAACCGGCATGGTTTACTTCCACCATATGACTACTTAAGCACATTTGACAACCAACTAGTTCATTTCTTTGAATTAGGTCGAATGCTCATACACGCATGTTCAAATACTTGGCCCGAGGCCGTTTCGTACTAAAACATGTAATTTGATCCCATACGTGGTCATATAAATGCACAGTTCAATTGACTTACAACTCGAGCAATCGGAGGCGATCAACCCCCAATCACCACCCACAATAATCAATAGTCAATTTCAACATTTAATTCCAATAATTGAAGAGACGATTAATCAATTGAAGCCGGTCAATTTCGATAACAACTTCAAATTCAATCGACAATCAATCGTGCGCTTGTCTCTAACCTATCGCTCGCGATCAACCAATCACCATCAATCAATTCTAATCATCAATTAGCCACGGAAAACCTAGCTAATCAATCTAACTTAATCAATTATGGCCATTTACCCTAAACCAAGTCTCTCGTCTAATCCGACCATAATTGAGCTACTTAAACGTCCTAAAATCTAATTCCAAACGTAATTAGCGTCCTGACCGAGAGTTATAGGCTAACTCACAAATAAAACTAGCTCAAGCGGTCTCGACGACAATAACAAACTCGACTCGGCTCGGCGACGATGGAACGGCTTGGCGAACTCTCGATGCTCACACACGTCAACCTCGATCTTCGGGCTCCAAACTCGGTTAAGGGTGATCCGTGGGACGGCAACACTTCGGGGCAGTGGCATGGGCTCAAGGGTGGCGGCTGATGGTCGCCGGAACAGTGTCGGCCGGAGGTTGAACAATGCCGTTCGAACAGAGCAAGAGTCGAAAGTAGGGGTGCAAGCGAACAGGGCTATTTTATGGGGGCTCGGGCTGTTCAAGGCTAGGGGAAGGGTTGGCCAAAGTCGAGGGGTTTTCAAGGTGGCTGCGGGTAGCACCGGCGACGGTGGCCGACGGCCGAAGGAGCTAGGTGTGAAATAGGGCAGCGTAAAGTTGAGCAGAGGAAGTCCGGCTAGGGTTCGAATCGAGCTCCACATGTATCGATCGGCTTCCATTGGTTGTGGGGGATGGCAAGGAGTGAAGTACGGTTGCTGGGGGTGGTTGGAGAGTGACGGAGCGAGGCTAAAGTAGCTGCAGCAGCCACGGGGGCTTGGGCGATGCGAAACAGGGCAGCAGTAGTTGGGGTCTTTAGGGAGCAGTCCGACGGCTGCGTGGAGGCGTGCAAAGGTCGTGGTGGTGGTTGAGGGTCGGGTGGGGTGACGGAGTGGTGGTCGGAAGTGGCCACAAGGGCGGGTACAGCTCAAAACGGCCACCGAGGTCAAAACAAGGCAAGCGGTTCGAAGAAGCTTTTGGCGGCCTATGGGCCGGCAGCAAAGGCGAGGTGGCGATGTCGGCTAACGGCAAGGCGGCGAGGTGGTGGTGGAGTCGCTCAAGCTGTTGGCATCGCACAAGAAAGGCTGAAGAAGGAGGGGGAGGCGTTCGATTTCGGGGGCGGTGCCCAAGTACACGGGGAGGAAGAGGGCATACGAGAGAGAGAGAGAGAGAGAGAGAGAGTGAGTGACTTGGAGTAGGTGAGGGATTGAGCAATGACTTGACTTAGTGTGTGGGATACTTGACCAAGTGTGGGACCCACTATGGTTTTGAAATTTTTTGGCATTTTGTGCATAAAGGTGAGAGGCAAAGAGGTAATTCAATAAATTGGGACCGATAGGATTTTTGGCTCAATCGGTTGGGGATAGTTTGGTCTTTTCACAGGCTAGGCTTGGCCCGGACTATGCTTAGGCGCGAGGATTAAAAATCCTAAGTTACGGCGCCTACTATTTTTCGAACTTAATCCAAACCGAATGACACTTCGGCAAACGTCCAAAATTCGTAACTTACATCCTTACGATTTGAAATTTTATACCGACTGAAATTCAATATTAAACATTTTTATTGAATTTCGGCATTTACGAGGGTCTAATTTCCAGGACGTCACAGTAATTTAAGAAAATTGATCACGAAAAATCTAGTAATTACCTCTATTAAGGATAAACTTTTCCAAATTTCTAAGATACTTCTATATGTCTATCAAATTAAAGTGAAACGTGAAAGCTGATTCGTTAACCTTGTCTTTCCTCTCCTAGCTAACTGTGAAGCAGTAAATCCTCTCATCTCTCTGTGCTTTCCTCAAATTGAAATTAGGAAATCAAGAGTTCCATTTAGAATTCTGATTTCAAACCGCAAGTGCTGAGTTTCGTGACTTGATTACGAAATATTCCACTGAATTAGGTGAACACCATCCTAAAGCTCTTGGTTGAAGGTTATGCGGATAAATCTAGAAAACGAAAACTACACTAAAGCTTCTGAGAATATAAAAAGCTCAGATGTGTAAAATTACCTCCATGAGTATCCTGATTAAAGCTAGAAACTTGATATTTATCGCTTGCCCTAGCACCTTCCCTTGTATCCTCAACATGGCCTTGAGATTGATCTACCACTGCTTTCATCGGTTGAAAAGTTTGCTGATGGGAAGGTCAAAGCCTGATTGTTCCTAAATTGTTGAGTATTTCTATATAATAAATGTTGCTCCACACCCTTTGATTTGCTACTGTTGAGGGTTGCTCATCACCTTGTCTTGATTAGCTTTATCTCCTTCTAATTCCCTATATCTATGCAAATACCTTCTTAGCGGACCAGCATAATTGTTGAAACCCAGCATCTCCATGGCGCAGCAAATATCATTACCGTTCATGGTCCTCCTCCTCTCCTTCCGGCACCTCTTGGACACTTCGCCGGTCACAAAGCTGATGAACTTTGAGTCACATTCTTGCATCGTTTCTTTAGCTTCCTTTGAGATTTTCGCGTTGGGAGGGAGGGCCTGCTTCATGATCCGCCCCACGTTGGCTATTGGGAGCAACCTGTCTTGCTCCTCGATGCTTCCTTCGTCGACACCGATGTTATCTTCCATTTCTAGAGGCTCACTCACAAAAGTACAAGATCCCCGTTGAATTTAGACACTGTCGTCCAATCTCAAAGGTCTGCCTTCTAACATATGCAAATGCACGAAGTTAGGCATCCGACTTAATATGCATTTAACTTATGATTTTATGTCTTGTATAGATGATGACGGATGGGTTCGGCACAAATGGTGGGGTAGATAAACTCAGGTAGATACCATGGGGTCGGAAATACTAATTATATAGTTGTGATTCCACGGCATATTGATTGTGATTCTTCACTGTATTTTACACCTCTCAGTCCTCGTATTATAAGTGGATGATGAGACAGAATGAGGAGTTAATTTCTCAAGTTTTGGTGAGTTTTGAGGTAGACAAGTAGCCCCAGCTTTCGTCCTTTTTCTCTACGAATAAGCTTACTCCGAGTAAGTAATTTGATTAGTGATTAAAGCTTAAGTGGTGATTATTTGTAGTCCACCCAAGTTTTAGATCGCATCAACTACTACTAGTCCGTTATAGAATCCGAATAACCAATAAGTTAATAATTATGTGGCATTTACTCTAGCTTGTGTCATTGCATACGGCATCAAAACCATAAGAACAATTTAAATTGCATGAAATTTAGAGGGTTGTGGGGTTTGAGTTCTTGGGACTGTGTAGCTAATGACAATTAGATCAGCATCAAGTTCAACTCAAGTAATATTGCCTTGCATGATTCGGGATGCTCTAATACTTCTTTATCTGTTCTAATTGATTTTTCACACTAATATTGCCTTCTCATTTTCTGATAAACCTTATTGCTCATGTTACGTATGAAGAGATCAAGGAGGTTTTGTGGTCCATGAATGGGGATAAGCACTAGGATCAGATGGCCTTTTGGTCTCATCTAGTACTTTGCTTGGGTTGTTAAATCAGCAACCGCTTCTACAATTGTTGATTTTAGGCCTCTAGCTTGCAGATTGAGTAAGCTTTACCTCATTTCATCAGCATGAATCGTAGAAATGTACATCTCCAAGGTGCTTGGTTGAGGCTGATAAAACCTTTTGACTTATTGAAATGGGATTTCCTTCTAAAGATTCTGCAAGCAATTGATGTGCCTATTTCTTTCCCGGGCTCAAGTTGTGAATCATTTCTGCCTCTTTCTCCATTAATGTCAACGGTTATCAAATTTTTTTTTTTTTGCTGGTAAAATAGGGTGACACAGGATGATCTCCCTTTGAAGCAGGGACAAAGCGTAAAGAAGTAGGAGGTAACACAAGTGAGGAACTAAGGGATATGATACTCGCCATCCATAGGAATCCACCTTAGAGATAAGAGTAGAAACAAGAAATCCTTCTTGTTAACAAGCCAAAGGCTCAATTAATGCATCAATCAAAACAAGTCTCACCATTCTCATTCATCCTAGCATCCTTATATCATGGAACAGCCCTCCAAGCTTGGGTAACGAGACTCAAAGATGAAATACAAAATTCAATAGACTCATGGAAAATAGAAAACATAATAAATTCCTCGGCACTAGAACTTTGACTCTTCAGGGAAGACAAATCACAATTACGAAGGACTCTGAAAATCTAAACATCATTCAACAACTCTTGAAAATATAAGAAGTGATTAATGGCCTTCGATGTCTTCAAGGAATGCTCCAGCACTAGATGCTTCGCTGCGTGAAAACTCGTCCCCGAGTTTCCTTCGTCTTTTTCTTCATGGTAAGGAGAAAGATCGGCAATATTAAATGTTGCAAAAAACAACATACTCTCTAGGGAGTTTGATCTTATATGCATTGTCACCTATCCTCTATAGCTCTTTGAAAGGTCCATTGTAATGACTTGGGCTACCACTCGCAAGATATTATCCGCTTTAGACACAAAGTCCTCATGACTTTAAAACGCGTCTCGCAAGTTAAGGAGGCCAACACCATATAAGTAGGCCCAAGACTCCCCCCTAAACAATGTGGGACGAAGATATGTGCACACTCCCTCGCCGAGATTTCCCATACTCTTCCCCTTAGCGGTACAGTGTCCCCGTCGCACCGTGTATTCCAAATGAGCACCTACCGTGGCCCACATGTTGTCGGGAGTTGGCTCTAATACCAAATTGTAACGACTTGGGCCACCACTTGCAAGATATTGTTTGCTTTGGACACACAATTCTCATAGCTTTAAAACACGTCTCGCAAGTTAAAGAGGCCCAACACCATATAAGCCAGCCCAAAACTTTCCCCCTAAGCGATGTGGGGCGAAGAGATGTGCATACCCCCTCAACGGGATGTCACATCCATCGACTCTAGGCTTTAATTTTCCATGACGACCTCGAGGAAATCGTTCCTTCCGAAGATGAAGCCATACCAAATCTCCTTCTTTGAAAGCCGCAGGCCATCGATGCTTGTTTGCTCTTTCTTGATACTTGGCATTGTGCCTTATAATCCTTTCTCAAATCTACTTATGAAGCTTTTTCAAATAATCAGCATGTTCCTCAGCATCTCTGCTAAAATGATGAGTGATGGGAAGTGGAGCTAAGTCCAATGGAGTAATAGGATTTTTTCCATACACAATTTCAAAAGGACTCTTTCCTATTGTTTGGCTTGAAGAACGGTTGTAAACAAATTCCGTTTGAGCCAAAGTGAGGTCCCATTGCCGCAAATTACTTCCAATACCTTAAAAGATTTCCCAAAATTCAATTAATAACTTCGGTTTGCCCATTAGTTTGAGGATGATGAGAAGAACTAAATTGAAGAGTTGTGCCAAGTTTTTTCCAAAGTGTGTGCCAAAAATGACTCACGAATTTGGAATCCCGATCGAAGGTCATCGTCTTTGGAATACCATGAAGCTTCACAATCTCTTGGAAATAAAGATTCGGCACATGAGTAGCATCCAACATCTTGTTACATGGCACGCAATGCGCCATTTTGTAGAATCGATCAACAACCACCATGATTGAGTCTTTACCCCTTTGAGTTTGAGGTAAACCAACCACAAAATCGGGACTCACATCCTCCCAAGGGGCTGTTGGTACCGGTAATGGAGTACACAAACCGGTATTTTCAGCATGACTTTTGGCAATATGACAAGTTCGGCGTTGGTTCACATGCCGTATAACATCTTTCTCCATTCGAGGCTAATAAAAATTTTCTTTGACAAGAGAGTATGTCTTGTCTCTTCCGAAATGACCCGCTAAGCCTCCTCCATGAGCTTATTTGATAATGGCTTCTCTCAAAGATCCTCTCGGTATGCATAGACAATTATTCTTAAAAAGAAATCCATCTTGCAACAAAAATTGCTGAATCGGACCTTTGGAACAATCTTGCCAAATCTTATTGAAATCCGGATCATTTTCATAAAGCTCCTTGATCATATCAAAGCCTAAGACCTTCACTTGCATAATATGAAGCAAGGAATACCGATGGCTCAATGCATCCGCAATGCGGTTAAGAGCTCCAGCTTTATGTTTGATGAAAAAAGTGAAAGCTTGAAGGAACTCAACCCACTTGGCATGACGATTGTTGAGTTTATGTTGAGTATTCACATACTTCAATGCTTCATGATTTGAATAAAGAACAAATTCCTTGAACAATAAATAATGTTACCAGTGATCCAAGGCTCGAACAATAGCATAAAATTCCTTATCGTAAGTAGAGTAATTCTTACGGGAATTATTTAGCTTTTCACTAAAGAACGCAATTGATTTTTCTTCTTGGCTAAGAACCGCGTTGATTCCGACATTAGGAGCATTACAATCAACTTCAAAGACTTTATTAAAATCTAGAAGTGCAAGAATAGGAGTCTCGGTTACCTTTCTTTGAAGGAGTTTGAAGCTCCGTTATGCCTCTTTAGTCCATTTGAAATTCCCTCCCTTCAAGCATTTAGTAATAGGAGCAATGATGGTGTTGAAATGCTTGATGAATTAGCGATAAAACGAAGCTAAGCTATGGAAACTTCGAATATCATGTATCGATGTCAGCACTAGCCAATTTAAGATCGCCTCCACCTTGCTTGGATCCATCTTGATGCCCTCTTTAGAGACAACATAGCCTAAGAAAATGAGGTTATCGGTAAAGAATCGACACTTCAGAAAATGAGGCTATCGGTAAAGAATCGATACTTGTTTAGGTTAGCATACAATTTTTGCTCTCGCAAAACTCTGAAAATTTGGCGAAGATACTCCAAGTGTTGCTTTTGAGTCGAACTACATACAAGAATGTCATAGAAATAAACAACAACAAAGCTACCAATAAACGGTTTAAAAATATGATTCATGAGGAGCATAAATGTACTAGGAGCATTAGAGAGGCCGAAAGGCATAACCATCCATTTATAGAGGCCATCTCTAGCTTTGAAAGCGATTTTCCATTCATCTCCAGCTCTCATTCGAATTTGATGATATCCACTTTGAAGATCAATTTTGGAGAAGATAGTAGCGCCATGGAGTTGATCGAGAAGATCATCGAGTCGAGGAATAAGGAAGTGGTACTTGATAGTAATGGTAATTTTGTTTACCGCTCCACTATCAATGCATATACGCCACGTATCACCCTTCTTCAGTACAAGAAGGGTAGGAACAACACAAGGACTCATGCTTTCCCTCACCATACCTTCAGCCATGAGCTCATCGACTTGCCGTTGTAGCTCTTCATGCTCCTTAGGACTCATTCGGTAAGCTACTTTATTAGGAATAATGGCTCCCAAAACAAAATCAATATAATGCTGGATATCTCTAATAGGTGGAAGACCAGGTGGAATTTCTTCCGGAACAACATCTGAAAATTATCGGAGAAGAGGTTCTACATGAGTAGGAATATCATAATGTTATTCATTCTCCTCTAACATTACAAGAGCATATGCCTCCATGGAATCTTCCAAAGCTTTATCGACTTCGATTTAGAGAGCAAATTATTTCCCTCCCCAATAGGTGGTTTATGAATACTCTCCATTTTGGATGGATCCAATATGATCTTAACTCCATCTTTCTTTGAAAGCATAAGTATTTTTGAACCCATCATGCTTTTTTTTCTATCAAATTGCCAAGGCCTCCCAAGAAGCAAATGTCAAGCATCCATGGGAACGATGTCACACCACACTTTATCGGTATATTTTTTCCCAATAGAAAATTGAACGAGATATCGTTTATCGACTCGTACCTCATTTCTCTTGCGAAGCCAAGAAAGCTTGTATGGCTGTGGGTGTTTCTCTGTCTTGAGGTCAATTTGTCCACCATCGTTGTTGCCACGACATTTTCACAGCTTCCTCCATCGATGATAACATCACACACCTTTCCATGAGAGGTGCATCGAGTATGAAAAATGTTGTTATGAAGCCACGCACGGTCTCCATCGGGAATTAGCATTCAAGATCGATGAATGATTAGAGACTCTCCTTGGTCTCGATAGATAACTTCATCTCCATCCTCCGTTTCTTCATTGGAACTATGGGAGTCTTCATGATTGTCTTCTTCAAATTCTTCTTCTTCTATGGAGACAATCTTAGGATTTGGACAATCGGAGGCAATATGTCCAAACCTTTGGCATTTGGAACATTTGACTGAGTTGAAGCAATTGGAACTCAATGGTCCACTATTCTTTGACACGGATTTTGAAGCGAAAGCTTTTGCTTTAGGCGAGAGAAGAACTCTCCCCTTCGGAATTGCTTTCTTTGTTTCGAAGATCGCGAACCAGCACGAGCCTCTTTAAGTTGCCGTTCAACCTCAAGAGCAAGTTGACAAACATCATTATAAATCCAATAAGGTTGAAGTTGGACAACATTACTGATTTCTTATTGAAGTCTCGCAAGGTACCAAGCAACAATTTGCTCCTCGGACTCGGAAACGTCACAAAGCATCATAAGGTGATCAAATTCTGTGGTATATTACTCCACGGATAGCTCCTTTTGCTTCAAATTGTGGAATTGGAGGAAAGTATTCTTAGTTCATTGGTAGGAACTTCTTCTTCAATTCTTTTCGTATCTTCTCCCACGTGACGATACGACTTTTTCTGTCATGAGATCTTTGCTTCTTCACATGCTCCTACCAAATAGACGCGTGCTTTTTAAGTTTAATGGTGACGAGCTTCACCATTCGATCATTCGATATGTTTTGGTAGTCGAAAACTCTTTCAACCGTGTGTAGCAAATCCATGAATTCTTCGGGTTGAAGTTTCCCTTCGAATTCAGGAATGTCAACCTTCACATATGAATCTCGTTAAAATCCATGAGGTCTTCAATGCCGACGTCGAGGAAGTCCTTCCTCACTTGAAGCATCACTTCGAGTACTAGTGAAAGGGTTGATATCTTCTTTGTTAGAGGGAATACCATCTGAATCGCTATGCAGATCATCACATTCCAAAGGTTCATAGCTTCACAAATGCTCCTACAGTTCCTATACTTGTCTCCTTAAATCATCCACCTCCATGTCTCATAGGTCTCTTTGTCGAGCTATAGGAGACTCAACATTTGGTCCACATCGATGACGACCAGCCATTGAACTAAAGCTTCGATACCAACCGAAGTTGGGAGAAATCATAGAAAAGTAGGAGGTAATACAAGTGAGGAACTAAGGGATATGATACTTGCCACCCGTAGGAATCCACCTAAGGGATAAGAGTAGATACCAGAAATCCTTCTTGTTAACAAGCCAAAGGCTCAATTACTTCATCAATCAAAACAAGTCTCCCCATTCTCATTCATCGTAGCATCCTTATATAGGCAAACATGGAACAAGTCTTGAGTAATGAGACTCAATGATAAAATACAAAATTCAATAGACTCATGGAAAATAGAAAACATAATAAATTCCTAGGAACTAGAACCTTGACTCTTTAGGGAAGACAAATCACAATTACCAAGGACTCTGGAAATCTAAACATCATTCAACAACTCTTGAAAATATTAGAAGTGATTAATGACCTTCGATGTCTTCAAGGAATGCTCTGGCATCACCCTTCCCGTTTTCTATTTGTACCACCCATCCTATTCCACATTTTCAGTTCATTACCTTTGTTTTGCTGATGATTTGAGAATTTTCTTTCAAATAGATGATGTTGCATTTTTAAGAGAGATTCTTTCTATTTGCAAGACTTCAGGATTATGTCTAGCCTTCAAGTTAACCCCTCCCGACTACCGCACTATAAGATGATCTGATAAGGCAAATCAAGGTCAAGAAGCATAAAAGAAATGAAGTTTTTACTCTCGAATGTTCTGAAGAATAGGTTCCCTATTTGCTTCAAATTTGTTCTTTTAGTAGAGATCAGCTTCTAGTTAGATACCTTGGAGTACCACTCATATCCCATAGGCTTATAGATATAAATTCTAAGCATTCGGTAGATAAAATGGTGCAGCCTAGGATAGGCTATTCGAACAAAAGGATCGGGAGAGGAACTTACACACGCGGACAGTAATTATAGTCTTCGATGGTTGCTCTTCTAGGCCTCCAAGGAAGTTGATAGGACAACGATTCTTCTAGATCGATGACTGCAACTCTTCAAGGATGCAGATTTTTTTTGAAAACCTCCGACTCTTCAAGGACGGAGTGAAAACTCTTCTAGGTTTTCGGGGTGGTATGAACTCTTCAAGGTTCGGGATAATTGCATAAAGCAAATTTTCATTAATCAAGATTGTCACGGATACAGCAATTAGATGGCATTTTATAGCCAAAGAGATGCAAATGAAAATACTAAAATCAAATCTAGAAACCGGAGAACATTAAGAACATAGAAACCATAAGACATTAAAGTTCTTAGAAACTAGAAGCCATAAAGAAAGAGATATTTCCCAACGTCTTCGTAACTATCCCAAGGTGTCCTCAAGCTTCCAATGCGTAGGAAATGACAAAGCCTCAAGCTTCCAATGCGTAGGAAATGACAAAGCCTTTATTACGGGGTGGACTCACGGATGTGGTTTCCGATTTGTGTTCTTTCGATATCGGTAGGACTTGTCGAGCTTGAATGCGGGCTGATCTTCTCGGCCGAATGAGCTTGTCTTCGATGCGGGCTGCATCATCCTCCCCTTCTTTAAAAGAATTCGTCCTCGAATTCATGTCATCATCGGTTGAGTCACCCGCATAAGGTGTTAAGTGCCGAACATTGAATACATCATGTATCTTCATGTGAGAAGGAAGCTTCAATAGATATGCATTAGGATTGATGCGCTCAAGAACTTCGAGGGGACCAAGCTTTCGATCACCGAGCTTGTTGTAGCTTCCAACGGGATGATGCTCCGGGGCGGATAAGCCCAAACAAAATCTCCTGGTTCGAAGATAACTTCACGCCGCCGCTTATCGATGTTCATTTTGTAGGATTCAGTTTTGCTCTCCATCCTTTGGCGCACATCTTCATGAATTGTTCTCATTTGAGAAACAATATCGCCGACTTTACTACTCGACCTTGCAGTAAAAGGAATTGGTGCAAGATCAATAGCAGTGTTTGGTTGTCGTCCATACACGATCGAAAAGGGCTATATCCAAAGGGTACGATTCACAGCACAATTATATACAAATTCGCCAAGTGACAACCGCGTTTCCCAAGAGCGGGGATTATCATCGATCAAAGTCCTCAAAAGATTTCCCAATGTTCGATTGACGACTTGACCTGCCCATCCGTTTGGGGATGAAACACGCGACTATATTGCAATTTAGTACCGACATTCTTCCATAGTTGCCGCCAAAAGTGACTAAGAAATTTAGTGTCCTGGTCGAAGTAATAGTCTTCGGAATGCCATGCAACTTATAGACTTCCTTGAAAAATAATTCGGCAATACGGGAAGCATCCATAGTTTTGCGGCAAGGAAGAAAATGCGCCATCTTTGAAAATCGATCAACAACAACAAAGATCGAATCCATACCTCTCGAGTGTGCGTGGTAGTCCAAGAACAAAGTCCATAGAGATATCTTCCCATGGTACTTGCGGAATCGGCAAGGGAAAATAAAGACCAGCATTAGTAGCTTGTCCTTTCCCAATTTGGCAACGTCGACACCTCATCACATGTCGATGTACATCACGTTTCAAATGAGGCCAAAAGTATTTGGCTGAAACAAGTTGCACGGTCTTGTCACGCCCAAAATGTCCTTCGCAGTGAACTTCATCGATCACCCTTTGCCGAAGAGAACAATCGGGCACACATAAACGATTTCCTTTGAAAAGAAAACCATCACATTCAAGTGAAGTCAGCAAGTTTCTTTTCTTGTGCTTCGGGAATGATTTTGGAAAAATAAGGATCTTCATGATATAACTCTTGGAAAGAATCAAATCCAAGAACAGTAGATCTCATTGTATGGAGTAAGCTCTTCTTTCTACTAAGAGCGTCGGCAACCTGATTCGAACTCCAGCCTTATGCTTAATGATGAAAGTGAACTCCCTGGACGTATTCAGCCCATTTTGCACGCCTGGAATTAAGCTTTTGCTGCCCTGAAATATACTTGAGAGCTTCATGATCGGTGTACAAAATAAACTCACGATGAATGAGATATGGCCTCCAATGTTCAAGTGTACGAAGCAAATGGCATAGAACTCCGGATCATAGGTGCTATAACGAAGTTTTGCACCGTTCAACTTTTCGCTAAAGAAAGCAATGGGTCGACCTCCTTGACTTAGAACTCCTCCTATACCGAACCCGATGCGTCGCAATGCACTTCAAAAACAAGATCAAAGTTAGGTAATGCAAGTACCGGGGCTGTGCTCAATTTTTCTTTGAGCTGTCCAAAACTTTTTCGAGCCGCACTTGTCCATTCAAAAACTCCTTTCTTCATGCACGAAGTGAGTGGAGCCGCAATGGTGCTGAAATGCGCAATAAACCGCCGATAGAAAGAAGCAAGACCATGAAAGCTTCGTACTTCATGCACATTTGTTGGAGTCGGCCACTCTTGAATCACTTTGATCTTGGTATCATCCACCGAGATGCCTTTATTTGAAATATGAAATCCCAAGAAAAGGATTTGCGATACCATGAAGTAGCACTTGTCGGGGCTGCATACAAGCGCTCTTGCCTTAACACATGTAATACTTTTTGAAGATGCTGCAAGTGCTCATCAGTAGACTTGCTAAAAATCAAAATATCATCAAAATAAACCACAACAAATTTTCCCAAAAAGGGCTTCAAAATCCGGGTCATGAACCTCATGAATGTCGATGGCGCATTCGACAATCCAAATGGCATGACTAGCCATTCATACAACCCATCTTTCGTCTTGAATGTTTGTCTTCCATTCATCTCCGGGCTTGATTCTCGATTTGATGATATCCACTTTTCAAATCCAGCTTTGAGAAGATAATCGCACCAGAAAGTTGATCCAAGAGATCATCAAGGCGAGGAATAGGAAATCGGTACTTGATGGTGATCTTGTTAATCGCCCTATCTGTCCAACACACATCCTCCAAGTACCATTTTTCTTAGGTACCAAGAGAGCTGGAACGGCACATGGATGAGGCTTTCTCGTATAAAACCCTTATTCAAGAGTTCTATAATTGCGTCGATGCAATTCCTCATGTTCGATCGGACTCATTCGGTAATGAGCTAAATTCGGTAGGGAGGCTCAGGGCATCAAATCGATTTGATGTCGAATGTCTCTCATAGGAGGGAGACCTACTTGGTAAGTCCGTCGGGAAAACATCCTGGAACTCTTCCAAAAGCGGCTGAACTTGTTGGGGCTTGGAAGAAACAACTTCATTCTCCACACCTATTTTATGAAGTAAAACATACACAATACTAGCCCCTTTCAAAGCACCTTTCACATCCTTCATCGTAAGCAACGTAGGGGATGAAGAATTTTCAACTACGGGAATTTTTAGAGGCTCCTTACTAGGTGCTAATGTAATTTTCTTCCTCCAAACTCAAAAGAGTACGTGTTACGATAACCGTCATGAGTAGTTCTCCTATCAAATTGCCATGGTCGCCCAAGAATAACATGACTAGCATCCATCGGTAGAACATCGCACCATATTTTGTCATAATAAATAGAACCAATGGACAGATTAACAAGGCAGCGTTTGGAAACGGTTACCTCGGTGCCTTTCGTCAACCACGACATTTTGTAAGGCGTGGGGTGCGCCTTCAATTCCAACTTCAGCTTGTTTGCCGCTACTTGAAATTATATTCTCAAAGAACCAGAGTCAATAATTAATTGACATACCTTCCCCTTTATTGTGCGGGCGGAATGAAAAATATTGGTGCGTAGCCACCTATCTCCAATATCATCACGAGGAGTGAGGAAAATTTTTCTCACCATGAGAAGTTTGCCGGAATCAGCATGCAATATTTGTTCGTCAACCGCAGCTTCTTCATCATCGTTTAACTCTTCTTCGAGCGGATCCTCCACATGCTCATCGAATCATTATCCACCAAGAAGGCTCGCCGGCTGGTCGATTCTTGTTAACTCGACAATTGCTAGCACGATGACCCAACTCCCCACAAGAATAGCAACGCATATCGGATGTTGTTGGTTGCTTCGAACTGTTGGGTTGAGTGGAAGACTTGCTAGTGGTTTGCGTTGTAGCCTCAGCAACTTTGGTTGTCCCGGTGGTACTCCTAGCAATTCGGCTCGATATGATAGACGATCGTTGCCTCCTAGAGCGAGAACGCTCTACTTTGAGTGCCCGTTGATGTGCATCTCCTAAGTCCCAAATGTCGAGGAGTTCCAAGGCATCTTGGATGTGAAGTTGAAGACCATTCAAGTACTTGTTCACAAGCACCTCCTCCGGATCCCGGACGTTGTTGCAAATCACCAATTCGTTGAATTCGTTGGTGTACTTGGTCCACCGTTCGCGTACCTTGTCTTAGATTTTGGTACCGTTGGTAGAGCTCCCTTTTGTATCCTTTAGGTAGAAAATATTTTCGGATCTTGTCCTCCATTTTTCTCCATGAAGTGATCGGGCGCTTGCCAACAGTTGGCGGGTTTGCTTCTCACGCCTCCACCAAGCGATGGCCTTGCCTCGGAATCGCATAGCGATGATCCCGACTCGACGATCCTCCGGAACACTTCGATGCTCAAAAACTTCATTCACAAGTGTCGCCCACCAACAATTTCATCAGGAGAATCATTACCCGAAAATTCCTGGGACATCTTTTTTTTACTTCCTTTTCCCACTCCCGGTTCGCGAACGTTCGTACGTGATGTTGAGCATTCCTTCGACCGCGAAAAGATTGAACACTCTCCGAAGATGAAGAGTCACCATAGGAATCTTCGGTCCTGGAACGGGGTGGAGGATTGTCCGCTTCCGCCCTCAAACGTTGAACTTCCCGCGTCAACTCATCAATTTGTTGTTGCATGTGTTGCTTGTAAATTGTCGACGAGCGTGTGCACTTCATCCAATGGGATGGTTCGGCCGCCTCGACGCCCGGCTTGTCTTGGGGGCATTGTTCTCTCCTCCAAAGCTCGATACCAAAATGGTGCAGCCTAGGATAGGCTATTCGAACAAAAGGATCGGGAGAGGAACTTACACACGCGGACGTAATTATAGTCTTCGATGGTTGCTCTTCTAGGCCTCCAAGGTAGTTGATAGGACAACGATTCTTCTAGATCGATGATCGCAACTCTTCAAGGATGCAGATTTTTTTTGAAAACCTCCGACTCTTCAAGGACGGAGTGAAAACTCTTCTAGGTTTTCGGGGTGGTATGAACTCTTCAAGGTTCGGGATAATTGCATAAAGCAAATTTTCATTAATCAAGATTGTCTCACGGATACAGCAATTAGATGGCATTTTATAGCCAAAGAGATGCAAATGAAAATACTAAAATCAAATCTAGAAACCGGAGAACATTAAGAACATAGAAACCATAAGACATTAAAGTTCTTAGAAACTAGAAGCCATAAAGAAAGAGATATTTCCCAACGTCTTCGTAACTATCCCAAGGTGTCCTCAAGCTTCCAATGCGTAGGAAATGACAAAGCCTCAAGCTTCCAATGCGTAGGGAAATGACAAAGCCTTTATTACGGGGTGGACTCACGGATGTGGTTTCCGATTTGTGTTCTTTCGATATCGGTAGGACTTGTCGAGCTTGAATGCGGGCTGATCTTCTCGGCCGAATGAGCTTGTCTTCGATGCGGGCTGCATCATAAAACTAGAGCTAGATTTACATCCTGGACAATGGAAAAGTTGAGATACCCCTGGCAGTCTTCAACTCATTAAGGCCGTTGTCTATAGTCTTGTTAATTTTGGGTGCCGATTTTCTTCTTCCAAAAAAGGTGAGCAGAAATGTAGTTCTTTCAAAAGGCCAATAGGGATACTAAAGATGCCGGTTTGAATTGGAAGCAAGTTTGTCTTCCTAAACATGAAGAAGGAATTGTGCTAAGGAGAATGGACCTTTGAAACATTGCTTGCATCATCAAACATGTTAAGAAAATTATCTCAAGTATGGTTCTCTATGGATCGCTTGGCTTTACAACTATCCTCTAGGCAAAGGTAGTGTTTGGTCTACCTCTCCCGATGTGAATTCAGCTTATGCTTGGAGGAAACTAGGGAAACGTAGTCTACTTTCAAGCCTTCCATTAAGTACTTGATTGGTAAGGGAAAATTTATAGATCTTTGGACGGATAATTGACATCCAAATGGAATTACTTAGATGCTTATTCTAGAAGATTTATCTAATACACTGCCTTGTTTC
The DNA here is from genome assembly GCA_021437795.1 of Rhodamnia rubescens. NCBI lineage: Eukaryota > Viridiplantae > Streptophyta > Magnoliopsida > Myrtales > Myrtaceae > Rhodamnia > Rhodamnia rubescens. The sequence goes on from JAILYA010000112.1 coordinate 490,253, forward strand.
TTGATTCTAAAGTGGCTGATATTAGTTGTGATCCTGCTTAGATGTAGCCTACGCCTAGGTTTAATCGCCTAGCTTCTACACAAGCAACTTTATGTGGCGTATTTCCAAATGTTAGAGAAAATCCCTTATGATATTTTGAAGATGACAAAATAATCAAAGGCTACTAATGTGTTTATTGGTTGAGTAGACCCAGGTGAAAGAAGCATGAGCCGTTATGCGGATGGTGTATTAATAAAACGTCAAAAGGTTATGAGTTATCTATCAATGGTGAACAAGGCATTGGGCATAGAGGTGTCTATAAGTTTAAGGTACCTAAGTAGAAGGTGAACAAGCCTAGAAAAGAAAGTTTGGTAAAGCATGGAAGGACCTTTGATAAGTGAACAACGAGGTAGAGCTGCAATTGCCAATATGCTTGGAGGGACAGGAAGATGGAGCTTAAGATCTGTTTTCGTTTATAAAAACTATTCGGACATAGCGAACTATTCGAAACATAAGACCGCTTATGTTTCGAAGTCCGTTTATGGAGATTATTCGGAAGCGTGAGTTATATTGATTTCAAATTTTTAAGACTCATACCCAACATATGTTCGATTCATTGCTATCGTATTTATGGAAGTTTGTAATATTTGATTGATAGGATCATTCTATAATATGATTGATAGAATATCTTTGATTAGAAATTACCTTCCATGGGACAAGAAAACTTTCATATTTGAAGAACTCCACTTATGAAAATCAAAGATTGAGTTATATGGCGACCGAATTTGAGGGGTTTAGATTCAACACCAACGGTCACCAAATCTCTCTAGATACGGTCTCGTTCAATTAAGATTGATGGCATCTAATCAGCGATTGAAGAGCGATCTTTTGAAGACCTATCCAACGGCTAGTGGGGTGAAGGAGTAAAAAGGAGATTCATGGTGCTACTACGGTGTAGGATTAGAATCATAAATTTCAAGGTGCTAGAGTTATTCGATTCATACTAGTCCTCATGAGCTTTATACAATAATCTTTGAGAGGCTTTGTATGAGTGATTGAGAGAGGATTGTGTTATCTATCAAAGAGAGTATCCTCACTTATTGTAAAACCCCATTGATTCATCTAGTGAAATCCAGCCTATCGATCGTCAACGTGGGAGAGTGGACGTAAGCATGATCTAGCCGAACTACTATAATCGTCGTGTGCAATATTCTATATCTCTGAATTTTTATCATTGTGTTTGATAGAATATTGCATACTGGTGTTCATATTCTGAATCTGCGGGCCTAGAAATTGCATACTCATGTTCAAAACTATAACCGCACATATTTGGATTCGGTTTCAATGTATATTTTGACTTAATCCGTTTAATTCTGCATTTTCTAGTCAAAATTATTTAAAATCACCTATTCACCCATATCTATGTGATATTGCTAGATACAACAATTGGTATCAAAGCGGGTTGCTCATCATTTTGAAGTATTTTTACTTCTTAGTTAACGATCTATCATGTCTAGCAATATTTCTTCAGATCGGGTGATGCACGGTTCAACTACAAGCCTCCTTATTTCGATGGAAAGGATTACAACGTTTGATGCAATAAGATGAAGTGGTTATTCAAGGCATTAGACAATCGATGTGGGATGACGTGACTAAATGAGTAAATATAACCACTACCGCAACTTCTAGAAATGGAAACAATGCTCATGCTCCTACCCTATCAAATACCGAAAGAGTAAAAGGACAAGGACTCGATTCCAAAGTTTTTCATGCACTTTTCTACGCGTTATCCACTTCGTTAGATAATCATGTTGCAAAAGAAGAATCAGCAAAATTTTTATGGGACATATTTCGTGTCATTCAAGGAACCGACAGAGTAAAAGAAACCAACCTCTGCATTTTGCTAAGTGATTATGAAGCTTTCAAGATGAAGCTAGATGAGTTAATTGCTGATATGATTAACAAATTTCAAATACTAGCAAGTGGTCTTGCAAGGCAAGGTGCTCTCGTTTCGAACCTATGCGGGTTCGCAAGATTCTTTGAGGACTTATGGATGATTGAAACTACATCAAATCGTCCATTCAAGAATGTCAAACAATCGAGACCATTATCCATTGACAAACTTGTTGGGACTCTATAGTCATACGCAATGTAATGAGTCAACAAAGAAAAAGATACGAAAGGTAAGAGGTCGATTGCTTTAAAATCCAACATTGATTTTGATGATTCAGATTCGAAGATGATGAAAAGGATGATTAAGAGCTTGCTCGCATGGTAAAGAAATTTAGAAAAATGGCCAAGAAAGGAAGAAAATTCAAAGGGAAAAAGCCATTTAAACATACCGATCAAAAGAAGACCTTCGGTGATAGAGAAGAAGGTACATATGTGATTTATTTTGAATGTAGGAAAATGGGACATATCAAATCAAATTTTCCTTTGCTAAAGAAAAAGAAAGGCAAGTATGAGAAGTCCAAAAGGTTTGGGCAGCGAGACTTGGAGTGATACAATGTAACGCCCCCATTTTGCAGCTCGAAATAAACAAGAATTGGATGATGCCCATTAGGAATTGGCCCGGTCGCGGATCTTGCTTGTGCCGAATTTTAGCCGCCGTCTTTTCTCCAATCGTGGGCTACGCTCAAGGAGGCCCAAAGCCTTATAGTTTTTCTTTTAAAAATGAATGGGGCATATTTGGGAGATTTTCGCCCATTCGTGAACAACAAATGGCAGCCATACCCATTTTCTATTGCATTATGCTATCTCCTTCTTAGGTCGGGACACCCGGGGGAAAACGACGTACGCACCTCCGCTCGCGGCTTTGTGGTTGGATCGGCTCTCGGCGATTCTTGGCAACTAGTAGCTCGTTTCCGGACGTGGCAAGGTTTAAGGCAAGTCTTTTCTCTAAAAAGTTTACTAGCCTTCGTCGATGTGGGTCGAATACGGAGGTCCGGCCGAGGGATTGGAGTGGTGGTGGTGGTGGGTCTCAATTTTCCTTGGTGCACGTCGAGATGAGCCCGGGAGGGTCGCGATTGTGGTGGCGCTTCTAAAACGAGAGAATACATCTTGGACCCAAAGATTTGGCTCAATTTCGGTGAGCACAAGCTTGGGGAAAGCTGGTCGAAAATGGGGGGAAGCTCTTGGTGATGGCCAAGTTAGCGATGACGTTCGTAAGACCACACCATGGGTGGCATATATGCATATTTAGCTGTTGTATCTGTAATAGGTGACTTGAAGGATAGCTTGGCCGTATGCGGTGGATGAAATTCCAAATCTCGTAGTTGTTGGAGGTTGACCGTTGCTACGTATCATCTCTCGCTAACTTGAGGAGGTCCGTAGGGGTGTCGGGTTGAACTGTGTAAAGGCACCGCATGTTCCCGGGATCCGTAACGCCGAGGATGATCACTTTGGGTCTTGGTTGCCGACAACAAATGGTTGAAGTTCATACTAGAGGAGGGGAACTCGAGGTAGTGGACTACAATATAAGGAAAAAAAAGAAAAAGAAATAGTTGTGTTGGTGACATTATTAGAACCGCCTATCGATACTTTGGAAATTGGACGAGTGAATGAGATGTGAAATTACAAGAGATGGTGATCTACAATGAGGGTGGCAACGAATGGTGGCCTTGTAATTTTAGGGAATAGGATTCGAGTTACGCAAAGTAGTTATCGTTCAATAGGTTCCCTTGTGACATTATGTAGTCAACGTCCTAGCTCCTAGCTCATCTTATATATATATATGGTAAGGTTACCTTGGCGAGGCTAAGTAGATGAAGAGTTTTTCATGTGCGTGATATGTCACATTAAACTTGGGATAATAAATGTTTGAAACAGAAGACCTTAGCCAAATTTCGAGTATAATACCCTATGAGCATATGTGGACATGGTTTACCATATTCGAATGTGGTGAATCTATTACATGCATTGTATCTATACCGTGGTAAAGTTTATTGTGGAACACGACATGGCATGACATAAATCACGAATTGGTACCATTCATGGGCATAGTCTTACATATCGCAAACAAGAACCGAGTAAGGTTCACGAAAATGAGCTGTGTGCTCGTATGAAATTACCCTATGGAGTGTATGGGGGAGACCCTACTTGTGTGACTAGGTAGCCTCTGCTGTATGACTAGGTCGGTCTCGGAGGAGGTACGAGACAATGCGAGTGCGGACCAACCGGGAATTCTTTGGGAAGACTATGATACTTAATAGCATTACTCATAAACGTGTAGTTTTGGCAAGTCTCGCATAGCATTGCATCTCAATGATCATCCATTTGTGTTCGTGGTACATGTGCGGGAGGAGCTAAATTTGTAGTCACATAATTCTTTCAACAAGGCCTAAGTATCGCCTCACTGCATGACTTAGGTTAGTCGAAGTTTTAGTGATTTGACTTGCCGAGCTTTATCTCACTCCTTTTCGTTGATAATTTTTTTTAGGCAAATGACATGCACTTGTTAAGGTGTTAGAGCCAAGGTTTAAGGTTGAACTACTATAGGTGGTATCGGAGAAGGAGGATCGGGGATCGGGTTCACTACATACGGAATGCGAAGACATCATTTCTTGGTGAATCGATTTTGAAGAAGATGAGGTGATTTGTTCGGATCCTATTCTCAATTATGAAGATCCTTTTGAAGAATTATGTGTGGAACATGAAAAACTTTGAAAAAGATCTCCGAATTAAAAAGAAAATATCTAGATTGAAACAATAAATTGTTATGAATGAGAAAAGGGTCATTGAGTTGGAAAAAGAGAACTCTTCTATTGAGGAAGAGAAGGATATTCTACTAAAGGATATTCCTCGAGATGCCCGTCATGTGAAATGGTAGGCTTGTGAAAGTTTGGGACCTTACTAAACCGAATCGAATCGATCGGTATCACATGCATATTCACAACTTTCCGTGGAGCCGAGAATGGCTTGGTGAGTTCTTACTATTTCTAGTTGTCTTACGATTTGATTACTTGACACTTAGGCCTGGCATGGAGCAGTCCTCTTACCTTAGGCCTAGGGATTTTACTTACCGAGATGCGTATTTGACTCCTTAAAATTTCAAAGTTGTAGGTAGGATGTTCTACTAAAGGAAGAGAAGGATATTCTACCAAAGGATATTCCTCAAGCATGCAATTGAACACAATCGAGATAACCTTTCTCGACCAATTGCGATTGATGCGGGACTGGCCTTTCTCAATCCGTACTCCTCACACGATATAATGCATAACCAAGGGTGATCGAGTCCATGGCCAGCGCGTATGCGTATTCGGTACAACGTTCCGGTGAAACTCGGGCCTTCGGAGAATCCATGGTTAGTTCATATATCAGCACAATCGCAATCAAACCATGAATCAATCCTTAGCCAACGAATCGTTCATAGTCGATGCACGGCCAAACAAGATCAATCTACGCTAGGTTCATGGTCGAACCATACTCGGCTTAAGTCAGTCGCACCATCGGTGTCCTCCTTGGAAGCATAGTTGACGATACCATCCCACTATCGCTTGTAGATAATGCATGCCCAAACACATGAATGAACCATGATAGCCTCTTAAGCCGGTTTCCTCGGTTGGTGGATTATCTCTGCCCGATCGCCGACGAAACTCATCCATTACTTACACTTGAACCGACCCTAAGATTTTGGATGTCACAACTCTCTCCAATTTATAAAATTTTGTCCTCGAAAGTTTGAGACATACCCGATAACTTGAATAAGTACAATTACCCGCGCTTCGTCGTTTTCCTTCTCAAGCATGACACGCTTATCACGAGTGGTACCTTTGGGAAAAACTTGGCTGCCTACCTAGATCTTTAGCGATTTCGTCGTTTAGTAGCATGGTTTCTTTATCGGCTCCAGAGTAAGCGATTCCTAATCGGTCTGTCCAGCCTCTATAGTTATTTGAACTACTTTTAGGCCTATGAGTTTCTTTTCCCCGAATTCGTCTCGACGCACTAGAGTCTTGCAAGCATTTTTCCCGTATGATGCCTTAAATGGCATTCTTTTGATGTTCCATTGAAAACGCGTGGTTGCGACAAACTTGATACATATGTACCATACTATCCCGATGTTAAAACCACGTTATCCTTTAATCCCATGGACTTTCATAACAACTTCAGTAATTTGTAATCAATTGCAAGAACGTCATACAATGTAGCAATAATATTTTATTTTTAAATATGGTTTGGATCGGCAATAATGATATTCCCTGCTTCATCTTTAGTAACTGCATAAATTTGTCCTTGAGTGGCGGTCGTTAAAGGTTTCCTGGTTATATCACTTTGCTTGTGGCTATTGTCTTGCTTTTTACGGTGGTTGCCGTGGACAATCTTTCACCTTATTGCCCTATTGCCTCGCATCTAAAGCAAGCTCCCATTTGGATTCTACACGAGCATCGCCGTGTTGTTTTCCACAAAAGTGACAATCTTCATTTTGAACAACCCTCGGCCCCTTCCTTTTCTTGTTTAGGGCACAAGATTGTTCTCCATGAAGCCTCTCCTCACGGCGAAGGGTCCGGCGATAAAATCGGTCCTGGTTGGCCGTGGTTGCCACGCGCTACTTAGCATACCTCTCTATTAATTGGGCGCGTGCATAAAGCTCATTGTAATCTCTAAGATTTAACGGCACCACTTGGTTACGAATATCATGGCGTAATCCATCTTGAAACCGTTTTGCTTTTGCCACGGTTCCTCAACTAACTTGGGTGCGTACCTTGACAATTCAGCGAACTTTGGTGCATATTGGTCTATCGTCATGTCGTTTCGCTTTGTAGGTGCATGAACTCCATCATCTTTCTATCACGAATGCATTCCGAAAAGTATTTTTCATAAAAGGCCTCAACAAAAACACTCTAAGTCACCATAGAACCAAAGAGGGAATACTGTTCCCTTTATTGCCTTCCACTAGTGATTGGTGTTGCCTTGCAACTGGTACTGCGCTAAAGCTACACGATCGGCATCTCGAACACTCCAAGAATGAGAATATCTTCTCGCCTTCGTCGATCCATAATTCAGCTTCGTCGGGATTTCCACTTACGGCGAACTTTAGAGCTCGTAACCTAAAAAATTGTTCGATTAGCCCTTACATATAACGTCTACCATTTCCACCTCCACTTTCGGACGTCGAGGCATTTTCGGTAGCGTTCACTCCTCGCTGGTGCACCTATTGCTCCATGAAGCTCCTTATTTGGGTTAAGGCTTGCAAAATTCCATCCAATTGGGGATTTTGTGTCGACTTTCCTTGGGTACTCATGGTGTTTTACGGTCAAATAGTTTGCTATAAGGGGAGTCTCTACATCACCGCGACCATTAGTATATAACCAAAAACAAGAACAATCATAACACAATCATCAATCACACGCACTTGGTGTTCCCTAGTTCTAACCCATGACTCCGCGAACCTTATCACTCTAGGTATAACCTCGCTTTGATACCAAAATCGGCCGTAACGTCCCATGGCACCATGGGGGACGACATATGACGTCCCAAGCACATCATCCTCATTTCAACCTGCTTCTTTTACTTTCTTTTCTTTACTAACGAGTGGAAGCATAATCCCTACGAAACTCAACAAGTAAAACACAACAAGAGGAATCACCATAATTTTTGCTAATTTACATTTCATTTACTAGTCATAATGTACATGATATTGAAGTAAGGCTAAGGTATAGGGTTTGCCTAGCTCCCTTAGTGTGGTTGAGGCGACAAAATAACTTTCCTCCCTTGATGCGGCTCGACACGGCCATTCCTAGCCTCGCGGCCTTCCATGACACGCGTCCATTCACCGCCATTGAATCGCCGGCGGCCTGTCGATGTCGCCATCATACCACACATACCTTGCTATGATACGAGACCCAACTCTCGAGCCCCTTCTCCACGCATACGGTAATAAGGTATCGATAGCATAACACATCCAAAATGCAGAGGCGGTGAAACATCCATACCTACAAGTCTAAAATTTTAAGGAGTAAGATACACATCTTAGCAAGTAAAACCCCTAGGCCTAAGGTAGGAGGACGGCTCCATGCCGGCCTAAGTGTTAAGCAATCAAATGGTAAGACAACCGAAACAACAAGAACTCACCCGGCCCATTTTCGACTCCACGGAAAGTTGTGAATATGCATGCGATACCCAACGGTTCGATTCAGTTTAGTAAGGTCCCGGACTTTCACGGGCCTACCAATCTTACATCAATTTTAATTGGTCATGAGAGGTGAACTCGATAGTGTTCGATTACACTATCGGTTTAGGAACAGAGATGATTCCAACCCCAAACCGAAATAAATTGGGTGGCTCCCGACCCGATCGGCAACAAGACACGATCTAGAGCATACCAAGATACAAGCTTGGCCATGCCTCTTGATGTGCTTGGCTCGACTTATTCGGCAAGAAAAGTTGGTCCAAGCCGTAGCTTGTTTAGGCGCCTAAAGTAGAGGATTTGCCTAGATGTTCCGATAATTGATAGGCGACTTTTCCAATTATATAGAATGCCCAAATTACCATTAATGATGATCTTAAGTTAACCAAAGTCATTAGAGAATTTTAGTTGTCATTTCGGATTATTTAAGCACCAATAGAAGAATGACACATTAAAAGAGGCGTGTGGCATGTATAGAAGGCTTCTTGGACAAATGTACAACCCAGGACCGCAGCTCTTTAGATTAGCTAGGTGGCTAAAGATAAACAAGCCACATGGACCAATTGTTATTTGCCTCATTTTGCTTCATAAATTATTAGAAATCATATGGCAAGTAAATCAAATATAATGACGCCATTTGGAAAGCATATGACACAAAATTATGACGAGGTAGAATGCGTAGATAAATGGACAAGTTAAGAAAAAGACACGTGGCATCTATATTGTTCTTATTTAATAAAAATGTATAATTTTCGGCTTAGGGAACAAGAAATAGTATCTAGAATATGCTCAATTTTAAAGAAAAATTAAATGTATAACATTGACTTGAAGAGTAAGTTAGCACATAGAGACAAAATAGGCTTAGAAAATAAGTTGGAATAAGAGAATGACATGTGGAAAGTAAACAAGACGAATCCGGCTTGGAGAACAAGTCGAGCATATAAAATGAATAAAATAAAAATAAAAATGTGTAATTGTGGCTTGGGGAGCAAGTAAAGGGAACCTAGGATCATAGTGTAATATAGACTAGCTATGTGGCAATTTCTAAGAGCATCTCTAGAATATTCTATGCCAAGGAATTATTTAGACAAGACCAAAGAAATTAATATCTCATTAATTATTGGATATGAATGAGTAAAATAAAAATAAAAGAATAAAAAATACCCTAGGCTAGGCGTGAACTTGGAGAGCAATTTATTTAATAGGCCTGTGAAATAAAAAATTATTCTAGAAACATGCCTTGTAAGAAGCATGCCTAGTACCTAGTCTAATATAGGTAATTATAATGAGAATTTATGAATGAGGACATATGGCAAAAATTAGTAATATAAGGAAATTAAATTCCTAATAGGCATGGACACCTAATCAAGTCTAGAAAGCTAGCCCTAATTGGTAGCTAGGTGGAAAGTTTAGCGTAATGACGCATAAACAAACTTAAGAAACTAGCCTTATAGGGTAGTTAGGTGGAATATACAAGCGCATGACACATGGATTATATGATAAATGAGAAACTAATGATTAAATTAAAATAGGAAATTAAATGAGCTAAGAGTGGGACAAGTGGCACATTAGGTCTTAGAGCCTAAGAAGCTAGGATATCCATGTGTGATTATCACTAACTCTTGAAAGAATGAGAGAGGCCAATAATTGAGGAAGGAAAATGACAAAAGTTTGACAATTCAACATGTAATAATTAGACTTAACTATTAAGTGACAAAAGGCTACATGAAATAAATGAAAATTACCGCTATAAATACACTCAAGATCACTTATGCCTCACTTTTCTTCCCTCTCTCATTCGGCCACTCCCTCTCTATCTCATCTCTCTCTCACTCTTGTCCCTCACTTCACCATCGGCACCGCCACCCTCACCACTACAAATCACCACCACCAAACCACGTTCGGAGTCGCCACGCCTCGCATGACACGATCGATCAATCCTTTTTATTTCTTGCATTCATCTACTTGGGTAAGTGATATCTAACCCCTATTTAGGGTGTAAAGCTTTAGCTACTCTAATGTTTGCTCGAAAAGTATATGTTATGTTGGTCAATGACTAAGTGCCACACGATGATCGTGGGAGCTACCTCTAGAACCTTGAACCATTGTGATGCATGCTCTCCTTGGTCTTGCTACCTTTAGTGGTAAGATTACATGATATGATATAATATGTTATATGCCTCATTCGCAAGAATGAGAGGGCCTCGCCCATATATGAAAAGGGTGAATCTACATAACATGATATGATAAGATATTTGTACACACCTCATCTCGCAAGGGTGAGAGCCTTAAAAAAGTGCGCAATATAATATGAAAAGTGGAGATGTGAATATATGAAAATGAATAAGAAAGGATTCGTAGATGATATGATTGCTTGCATTATAAATTGTACCTTTAGCTTGCTTTCCATGTTTGGTTTAGATATTCGCTTCTCGAGATAGTTGTGTCTCACTCCTTATCTTTTTCGCATTTGTAGGTAATGGTTAGTCCCCCTCCTCATTTTGATATTATTATGTTCGTAGAAGTTTTTTGTGTTGATGTCGTGGCCAAAGATTAAGAAGTAACTCTTAGACACTATGTGCCTACCGTATGGGTGGACAAGGGTTACCACTTGTAGATTGAAAAGCAAAGTAAAGATGAAGCTTTTTTGGTTGAGAAAAGTATAGCATGAAGATGGATGGCTCATACCCTAGGCGACAGATCTACATGGAGGAGTTTTCCGAAGCCGAAAGGCAACTTTTTGGGGCCTCTCATCAAACCGGAGTAGCCACCTAAACCTATGATGCATATGTGTTAGAAAGACTTAAAAGTCATATGTAAATGTTATGTTAAGAAATGAAGGATGATATTATGTAGAAATGTCTTTCCTAGTTTGCCTACTTAATGGATAGTTTATAAATCAATCGCTTCCGCATGTGACACATAATTTAAGAAGATGACCATTAATAAGGGACGATTATAAAGATGGTGTAACAGGGGACACTATTTGTCCTCCCCCGCAATGTCGTGACTTCTCAATCCTCATACGGTCTCCGGTTATAAACAGCATAAAGCCGTAGCTCTCTTGAAGGGATTCAAGAGACCAAGAACCCTAAAGGAGCGTATGCCTCCTATCGTGGGTATGAGGGTCGGGTCGGGGACGTCACACATATGAGATTCGTGCTTAAGGAAAATCTCTTTGATTTTGAAAGATATCTTTCCACAATATATATATATATATATTTGTTCATATATATGAATATTCTTGCTATTACCTTAAAAGTATATTTTAGAATTGGCATTTTAATCCACAAATCGAAAGGAGGTATGCACGTGATATTCTTCATTCTTTTTTCAAAGATTATTATCTCTTCGCAAGAAACTGCAGTTTGTAAAAGAATCTTTCCACATGAAACTGGGAAAGTTTGTTTAGAATATGAAGAAAAATGTTTGGAAAGTTTGATCCAAACATTGGAGGAAGATTTCACAATATTTTGGAAGGATAAAAAATTCTCCTCTACGTTTAAAATTGTCGCAAATCGTTGAAGGCATATCAAAATATATTGAGAAAGCTCTTAAAATATCATGTGAAAGGTTAAGTAATTTCCTCATTGAAATAGTTGAAATGGTTACAATTATTACTCGTTTATTCGAAAGGGGCATGATAAATCACGCTAGATATCATGTCTTTAATGCAAATTTGCACATAAAGCTTGTTGAGTTTATGGAGATTAATTCCAAATGAGCTTGAATGAAGACAATCTTCTTTCTCGAATTTCATGAGAAAATGAATGTTGAGGATGACTAGAACCCCGGTGTTCTCTCTATCGAACATAAATCAGCATCTCAACATCATTCTAGAAATTGTTTAGACTCGGGGGAGTTTCGGAAGAAAGAAAATATTCCCTTCTCAAATGCGGGGGAGTTAGAAAAAGTGTACTAGGAAGACATTATTGAGGATACTTAGATCAGTCCTTCCATCCTTAAAGTTGCAATTGAAATAGAAATCGATAATACTATGGCACATCCATTGACCCAAGCATCTCCACCATTTTTGAGTTGCTCAAAGAATAAAATGCTGCTACAAAGAAAAACATCCTATTCAACCGGTGCAACCCGGCGATAAAAGTTACTTGCAAAAGCTATCTTGATGATTTGTAGGCGAAAGGAAAGAAATGATTAGATTCAAGGGGAATCTATTGATCAAATTCAGAAGGAGATCAATCCTAAAGATTCGGGGGAGGACCTTATTCGGAAGAACATAAAAAGCTTCAAGCTTCGTACAACAAGAGATGGTGAAAGCCATTATGTTGCCCAACATCCCTGAAAGCTATGCTCAAATGAGTGAGTATTGATCAAGCATGGGAAGATTTTGTTGAATTTGAGCTCATTTCAATCCCAATCTTGATTACTATTCGGACAATGGAAGAATAGGTAAATGTCACGCCCGGCCTCCGCGGGCACGCCAACATCCCACACAAGTCGTCAAGTACAACCAAGATAACCCGAGGATCCAACGGCTTAACCCTAGAGTGCGATATGATAAAGCACATGCGAAGCGAAACCAAACCCCGGACATAAAAGAAAAAGATATAAGGCGACATAGGACTTAAAAACAACACACATCGTCATACAAATAAAAGGGTCTAGAACAACAAAAGACATCACGGTTCGGAGGAAGGCACTATAAGACCACAAAAAGAAACTCCCAAAAAGAAATCCTTAAGCTAGACGGACTAGTCTTCATCTTCCTCCTTTTTCTTTCTTCGACATCTTCGAGGCATCCTTCAAGGCTTTGGGTCCGAAATGTTGGTCCCACGACGGGGTGAGATAATAATCTCGGTAAATTAAGGCTAACCCTAAACTAGGCTATTGGTACCTCCAGGCACGTTTGAAAAATATGAAAGTTTTGAAAAACATTTCTCATACATGACATTCAAGCAATTGGTATATTAAGGCAATCGAGGCATATTAGGCGGTCAAGTTCGTGTCTTTCGCACTTTCACTTTCCAATCAAAATTTCTCCAGCTAACAGGCATAAAAGACATTCCGAGACACTCCAGCCCAATTCAAGCCATTCAACCATTTAGACTCGGAAACGTATCAAGATCTAATGGGAGAAGCTCCCTCCTCGAACTCTATTTGAGAGTAACTCCCTCTCAATCAAATGGAGTAACTCCCCTCGGGATCAAATTGAGAGTATCTCCCCCTCAATAAATGGAGTAACCCCCTCCAGGTCAATTTGAGAGTACCCCCCTCTCATTCCAATGGATTGGTCCTAAAATAAACGAAAATTCTTACTTTTAAGCCATGTTGTCACCATCATAGACAATGCATATTATCGTGACATCTCATCGCCACTCAAGGCACATAAATTCAATCATAACCAATTCAGCAGTTCAAGCAAACCATTCAGCCCTCACACATAAGTATCTCATCATATTACGTCTCATCCGATATTGAATGCAAAACCGAACGTAAAAGTCCCAAGTGAAACCCATTAGTCATCAATAACCCCAACTCGGAGAGAACAGCCCACCCACGAACAGGTTTAGTCTCACAAAAAATGACATTTTTCCACTGACCTTTTGAGAAAAAAAATTCTTTAATCTGGTTCTTCAATATCTTATGGACGTGTGGGCGAAAACGGTACTCAATTTGGATATCGGATAAATTCAAACGGGCCATTTCAAAATTTGTGTGCATTGAAGATAGAATAGGCAGCTCTCCGCCTCTCACGTGTTTCTCATCAAAATAATCTTTGAAACCCCTTTCTATTTCTACCAAACATCCACCCTTTAGTATCTCAACATCCTAGGGAAGGGTTAGAATCAACTTACCAAGAAATATTTAAGCCAATAAACCCCTCCAAGAAGAGCAACAACCTTCGAATCCTAATCTGTCCTAAGCAGGGCAAATTCTGTTCCTAAGAAATACCATGCAAACCGGCCATCAAATCTTTAATACAACTCACCTATCCTTTGTTAACATGTAATATCATGTCTTAGGGCGACTTACCAACATATTTCGAGGTAAGGCGACGCTTCCACAGCCTTCAAAGGTGTTCGGTTCTCAAACCCGTTGAAGAGGACAGATTCTATCCTAGAGGAAACCCATCAAATTCCTCCATTAAAACTCATCTTTCTTCAACCAAACTTCAAGCTAAACTTAATAAACCCTAATAATACAACTCAAGAAGGTTCCACCTTGATTTGGAAGCAAGACAAGCTTCCCAAGTCTGTCCCAAGGAGCTCACGTTCAGGTTTGCTCCAATTCTGACCTTCGTCCACTCAAACCACGATACGGAAAGATCTACTGGGTCAAATAGAGCTTATAATATGTCTATGGAAAGATACGACCATAAGCTTTCTAATGGCGAAAGAATCACCTCAATCCGTTGTCGGACGACGGAGTTATAGCCGAAATAGTGGGACAGGTTGGTGCTGGTCGCGAGCTTGAGGAGTTTCAGTTAGAGAAGAAAAACACAATTGCAGAGGAAAGAGAGGGCTGTGGTCGTGCAAAATGAGAGAGAAGAGGAAGAAGAGAGAGTGTTTTGGCTTCCTCCATAAGCTAAAAGGAAAGAGAGAGAGGATTAGGTGGGGATTTGACTAGTAATTAATGCAAAAAAACCACACTAGCTTGACACTTGTCCTCTTCTCATTTATTGTCCAAATTTCATTGACTTTATTTGATCCAATCTTCATCTATTTTCAGCAGCAATCATGGAGGATCAAAATGACCATTAGCGAGGCGACGTCAAATTTCTTTTCTAATGTTGAAATTCCTCATTTCCATTTGCCAATTTTGAGCTTCTATTTCGTGGTCGATCTCTCATCAATCGTATTTTCAGTTTATCTCGAACTAACGGGCGGCTTTTGCGGACATTACGCATATCGACTCGTGACTCTCGCCACACTTAGGACGACTCAAGTTAGATGGCTTTGGTTGTCATGTAATTGCGATGGTTCATTACTAGCTCCGACGGTCTCGATCGTCATTGTTCGATTTAGGAAAACTTCGCAAATTATACATTGGTTAAACGGCATCACCCGTGCTCCAATCGTATAACGCTAGCAATGGATTCCTTAATCGTTATTTGATCGGCCTTTAATGGTTCTAAATGTTCCCTCGACAATCCTTATGGTCAAAGCGTCATTTTCTTTTTCGAGTTTCCTAGGTCCACGTACTTGTCATGCGTTAGCCTTTCCCTTTCCGGTCGGTTAACTCGAATTGATCGGAGTCCGAGCGAGATAAAACTGAAATACATCGATAGATACTTCTTATTCCATAGTCTCAAAATGGCAGGAATTCGGAATGTCACAACTCTTCTCCCCTTACAAAATTTCGCCCTCGAAATTTGCACTAACCCAAGTCTACAAAAACAAATTGGGGTACTAGCATCTCATCGCTTCTTTGCTTTCCCATGTAGCGCCTTCGGTGCCATGATGTTTCCGGATCACCTTGACGAGTGGAATTGTCTTGTTTCTCAAAACTTGCTCCTTCCGATCTTCGATTCGCACCGGCTTTTCCACGTATGATACCTTGTCGTCCATTTCGATGACTTCATAGTCCAATACATGCGTCGGGTCCGGTTCATATTTCCTCAACATCGACACATGGAACACATTATGAACTTGCGACAAGTTTGGCGGCAAGGCAAGACGATAAGCTAAAGTTCCAATCCTTTCCAATATCTCAAATGGACCTACGTACCTTGGACTTAGCTTCCCTTTCTTTCTAAATCGGGATAATCCTCGCATAGGTGATACTTTGAGAAAGACGTGATCACCTACTTGGAACTCCAAAGGCCTTCGTCGTTTATCCGCATAGCTTTTCTGGCGACTCCGGGCCGTCTTAAGTCTTTCTCGGATGATCTTAACAGCCTCAATTGATTGCTCCACTAATTACGGGCACGTAATGCTCCTCTCGCCAACTTCATCCCGAAGATATCGGAGTTACGCACGCTCTACCATACGGCGTCTCGAACGGTGCCATTCCGATACTCTGGCGATAGCTGTTATTATATGCAAATTCTACCAAGTGCAGCTTCTCCTCCCATCCACCTTTAAAATCAATGACACATGCTCAGCAACATATCCTCTAACGTCTGAATCGTCCTCTCGGACTGTCCATCGATTTGTGGATGGTACGCCGTACTCAACTGTAACTTCGTTCCCATGGCATATTGTAGACTTTTCAAAAAATTTGCGAGTAAACTTAGGATCTCTATCGACGTTATCGTTACGGGTACTCCATGAAGTCGTACTACATGTCGCATATACAAATCAACATATCTATCCATCATGAAATCCTTTCGCACGAGCGGGGAAATGAGCGAGACTTGGTCAATCTGTCTACTATCACCCAAATTGAATCATGACCTCTCGACTCCTTGGCAAACCAATGATAAAATCCATGGTGATATGTTCCCACTTCCATTCGGGGATCTCCAAAGGTTGCAGCATACCACCAGGTTTACAATGTTGCGCTTTCACTTGCCGACACGTCGGACACTTAGCCACATGCTTAGCCACGTCCACTTTCATCCCATTCCACCAATAATGCTGCCGTAAGTTCTGGTACATCTTTGTGCTACCCGAATGAATACTTGTAATTGCTCCTGTGAGCTTCGGACAAAATCTTTTCCTTAAGCTCCTCATCATTGGGTACACACGGTGGCCCTTGAAACTTCAATATTCCATCTTCGGATACTTGGAAATCGGACTTCCTCTTGTCCGCGTCCATTTCCAAGATCTTTTGTATTTCGAGGTCCGTAGATTGCAATACTTTAATTATCTCATGTATTTCCGGTTCGACTCTCAAAGTTGCCATCAAACTTGACAATTAGCAAACTTCCAACTTAAATTCGAATCTACGAGTCTTTCAAGCACAAACCATCCCTTGACCAACGGATGCGCAATGCTCGACTTTCGACTAAGGGCATCCGCTACCCTGTTAGCTTTTCCAGGGCGGTATAGAATATCACGGTCGTAGTCCTTAAGCAACTCCATCCACCTACGTTGCCTCATATTCAATTCCTTCGAGAGAATAAATACTTCAAGTTGTGATGATCCGTATAGATCCGAAACTTCTCACCACAAAAGTAATGTCTCCAAATTTTTAACGCAAAAACAATTGCGGCCAATTCCAAATCATGCGTCGGATAATTCATTTCATGAGGTCTTAACTAACGCGACGCATACGCCACTACTTTTCCATGTTGCATTAGGACGGACCCGAGTCCCTTTAATGACGCATCACTGTAAATTTCATACCCTCCGGCACCGGACGGAATCGTCGGTATAGGTGCGGTTGTCAAACATCGTTTAAGCTCCGAAAACTCCTTTCACATTTGTCCGTCCATTCAAACCGTGTATCTTTCTTAGTCAACCTCGTTAACGGAATAGTTATAGATGAAAACTTCTCTACAAAATGTCTATAGTAACCTACCAATCCCGAGAAAACTTCGGACTTCGGTGGTGTCGTAGGTCTAGGCCAATTCATAAGCGCCTCGATCTTTGAAGGGTCCACAAAGATTCCATCTCCGGATACTACGTGACCGAGAAACGCTACTTTATTCAACCAAAACTCGCACTTACTAAATTTAGCATAGAGCGAGTGTTCCCTTAACGCCTGTAAGATAATCCGCAAATGTCGTTCATGATTCTCATTGCACCTCGAGTAAATCAAAATATCATCAATGAAGACGATAACAAAGCGATCTAGATACTCCTTGAATACTCGATGCATTAAATCCATAAATGCGGCTTGGGCATTAGTCAACCCAAACGGCATGACGGTAAACTCGTAATGTCCATACCTCGTTCTAAAAGCCGTTTTCGGTATATCCTCCTTTTTGATTCTCAGGTGATGATAGCCCGTCCTTAAGTCAATCTTAGAGAACACGGACGCTCTTTGCAACCGATCAAACAAGTCATCTATCCTTGGCAATGTATACTTGTTCTTAATAGTAACGTGATTCGATTTGCCTATAGTCAATGCACAGCGCAACGACCCATCCTTTTTCTTCACAAACAACACGGAGTGCGCCCCAAGGCGATGCACTCGGGCACGAATGAATCCTTTGTCCAATAACTCCCGCATTTGCACCTTTAGTTCCTTTAACTCATACGAGACATCCTATACGGTGCTTTGAAATCGGTTCCGTCCCAAGGGCTAATTCAATCGAGAACTCCACTTCTCTTTCGGGTGGTAAACCGGTGCAACTCTTGAGGAAACACATCGGGGAACTTACGGACCACGGCTATTTCTTCTAGCTTACGTTCCTCAATTGTCATATCCACCACAATGGCTAAATAAGCCTCACACCCCTCATTCATTAACTTAGTCACCTCTAGTGACGAAACCAAAGGAATTGAGATTCCTCCTCGGCTCCCCACAAATTCAAAACTAGGGTGGTCGATAGGTTGAAATCGAATTATCCTACTACCACAATCCATTACGGCCCCTTGTTTGCTCAACCGATCCATTCCAACAATGACATCAAAATCAAACATGGGCAATACTGCCAAATCTATTCGACTTTCACTACCTCCGATAATTATTCTACAATTCCGGCATCCTAGTGAAGCAAGCACTTTATCCAAAGAAAGGCGTTGTCACATGCAACATAACATCCAATGGTTCTAATTTCATTCCGGTCAAATCAGCAAACCGGACGGACACAAACGAATGCGACGCTCCAGGGGTCAAACAAGGCATAAGCGGCATGATCACGAGAGAGATCTTACCCGTGATCACGCCGGGCGTCTCCTCCGCCTCCCTGCGAGCTACGGCGTATACCCTTCCTTGAGCCGGCCGGCCTATTCGGGATTGACTGCGTGGCGGCTCCAACTTGTGGTCCTTGTTGAACTCGTGGCTATTGATACCGAGGATCGATATCTTGCTATCCACATTCTCTTGCCTTGTGGCCCACCTTGCCACATTTGAAACAAGCTCCGGTTGCCTTGGGCGGGGTCCACTTCCAGTTATTATGACTAGCGAGGCTTCGCGATATTCCTCTTAACTCGGGGAACAAACCTCCTGTTGTTCGCCATAGGACCTTTGCCCAAATTCGATTATCCCTACTCGGGTTAAAGCTGCGGTCCCGAGGAAATTCCTCTATTCCTCATATCTCTTTCAATCATCGGCTCCTGGTATAGATCTCATTATAATCCTTCGGGTTCATTGAGATCATCGACTACGGATATCGGGCCTCAATCCATCTCGGAACCTCCTTGCCCGATCCAGTGAATTCTCCACCATTCTAGGTGTGTACTTAGATAGCCTTGCAAATTCAGCCTCGTCTTTGGTCGACGGTCATTTGATTTCGACGAAGGTTCCGGAACTCGATCAACTTTTGCTCCTGGGCGGCTTCGAGAAATACTTCTCATTGAAGGTATCGGCAAAAGGTGCCCACATCGGTTCAGTCCCTTCCGGGAAAACCATTCCCTTTGTGGCCTTCCACCAATCATTCGTAGTTCCTTGGAGTGGTAAGTCGCTAGGGTTACCTTCTCGGTTTCAGTGCACCCTAACACCGTAAATGCTTTCTCTAACTCTTCAATCTATCGGGAGCTAACTCGGGGTCTCCTCTGCCATTAAACCTTGATGGTTTCAGCTTTAGAAATTGCTCCATCAATTGACCCATAACACGATTTTCAAGGCCTTGCACATTGCCACCTCCAATTCCTTGGCCATTATTTCCATTCGCTAGGTTCACAGGTGCCGTTGCAGCCCACCTGCAGCTTCGGCTTGTTGAAGGGCCGCAGCAGCCCTATCTTGGGCTTCCTTTCTCATTATCTCTTCAATTTGCTCTAAGGCCCTCGGGACTCCATCGACTCTTGGATCCTCGGCCGCTGGTGCTCTCGAGCTAGACGCTCCTCTAGTGTTCCTTCACCGATTGCTCATCTTGCTAGCTTCCACAACACTTGGACCACTATAATTCCATTCGGGAATTAGAGACCTAAGTTACTCACTTAAGTCTAACAACTCCAGGCTAGTTATCACCTCAACAATCACAGCTAGCCATTCATCACAACTCAAACAATCGGAGGCATCACAATAGGAAAATTTCACTCCAAACCTTAGGTCCGGACGCATTCGTGTATTAGCAAAATCGCAACCAGCTTTCCGCATATTAACATATCACAACCAGTCATGCCTGAACATAATGCAAAACACAAGCGCCAATTCATATGTCATGCATTTTGTGTCTAACTCTAGTAAATTTCCCTATAGTCTCACTACCCAACCATCCTATAGTCACCACTCCTTATCACTCCCGGACACCGAAAGATTGGATCGAGCAAACCTCGCTCCGATACCACTTAAACGGGTATGTCACGCCCGGCCTCCGCGGGCACGCCAACATCCCACACGCCCGTCGGTACAACCAAGATAACCCGGTATCCAACGGCTTAACCCTAGAGTGCGATATGATAAAGCACATGCGAAGTGAAACAAAACCCCGGACATAAAAGAAAAAGATATAAGGTGACATAGGATTTAAAAACAACAAACATCGTCATACAAATAAAAGGGTCTAGAACAACAAAAGACATCACGGTTCGAGAGGAAGGCACTATAAGACCACAAAAAGAAACTCCCAAAAAGAAATCCTTAAGCTAGACGGACTAGTCTTCATCTTCCCTCCTTTTTCTTTCTTCGACATCTTCGAGGCATCCTTCAAGGCTTTGGGTCCGAAATGTTGGTCCCACGACGGGGTGAGATAATAATCTCGGTAAATTAAGGCTAACCGTAAACTAGGCTATTGGTACCTCCAAGCACGTTTGAAAAATGTGCAAGTTTTGAAAAACATTTCTCATACATGACATTCAAGCAATTGGCATATTAAGGCAACCGAGGCATATCATGCAGTCAAGTTCGTATCTTTCGCACTTTCACTTTCCAATCAAAATTTCTCCAGCTAACGGGCATAAAAGACATTCCGGACACTCCAGCCCAATTCAAGCCATTCAACCATTTAGACTCAAAAACGTATCAAGATCTAATGGGAGAAGCTCCCTCCCCGAACTCTATTTGAGAGTAACTCCCTCTCAATCAAATGGAGTAACTCCCTCTAGATCAAATTGAGAGTATCTCCCCCTCAATAAATGGAGTAACCCCCTCCAGGTCAATTTGAGAGTACCCCCTCTCATTCCAATGGATTGGTCCTAAAACAAACGATAATTCTTACTTTTAAGCCATGTTGTCACCATCATAGACAATGCATATTATCGTGACATCTCATCGCCACTCAAGGCACATAAATTCAATCATAACCAATTCAGCAGTTCAAGCACACCATTCAGCCCTCACACATAAGTATCTCATCATATTACGTCTCATCTGATATTGAATGCAAAATCGAACGTAAAAGTCCCAAGTGAAACCCATTAGTCATCAATAACCCCAACTCGGGAGAACAGCCCACCCACGAACAGGTTTAGTCTCACAAAAATTGACATTTTTCCACTGACCTTTTGAGAAAACAAATTCTTTAATCTTGTTCTTCAATATCTTACGGACGTGTGGGCGAAAACGGTACTCAATTTGGATATCGGATAAATTCAAACGGGCCATTTCAAAATTTGTGTGCATTGAAGATAGAATAGGCAGCTCTCCGCCTCTCACGTGTTTCTCATCAAAATAATCTTTGAAACCCCTTTCAATTTCCACCAAACATCCACCCTTTAGTATCTCAACATCCTAGGGAAGGGTTAGAATCAACTTACCAAGCAAAATTTAAGCCAATAAACCCCTCCAAGAAGAGCAACAACCTTCGAATCCTAATCTGTCCTAAGCAGGGCAGATTCTGTTGCTAAGAAATACCATGCAAACCGGCCATCAAATCTTCAATCCAACTCACCTATCCTTTGTTAACATGTAATATCATGTCTTAGGGTGACTTACCAACAAATTTCGAGGCAAGGCGATGCTTCCACAGCCTTCAAAGGTGTTCGGTTCTCAAACCCGTTGAAGAGGACAGATTCTGTCCTAGAGGAAACCCATCAAATTCCTCCATTAAAACTCATCTTTCTTCAACCAAACTTCAAGCTAAACTTAATAAACCCTAATACTACAACTCAAGAAGGTTCCACCTTGATTTGGAAGCAAGACAAGCTTCCCAAGTCTGTCCCAAGGAGCTCACGTTCAGGTTTGCTCCAATTCTGACCTTCGTCCACTCAAACCGAGCTACGGAAAGATCTACTAGGTCAAATAGAGTTTATCATATGTCTATGGAAAGATAAGACAATAAGCTTTCTAATGGCGAAAGAATCACCTCAATCCGTTGTCGGACGACGGAGTTATAGCCGAAACAGTGGGACAGGTTGGTGCTGGTCGCGAGCTTGAGGAGTTTCTGTTGGAGAAGAAAAACACAATTGCAGAGGAAAGAGAGGGCTGTGGTCGTGCAAAATGAGAGAGAAGAGGAAGAAGAGAGAGTGTTTTGGCTTCCTCCATAAGCTAAGAGGAGAGAGAGAGAGGATTAGGTGGGGATTTGACTAGTAATTAATGCAAAAAAACCACACTAGCTTGACACTTGTCCTCTTCTCATTTATTGTCCAAATTTCATTGACTTTATTTGATCCAATCTTCATCTATTTTTAGCAGCAATCATGGAGGATCAAAATGACCATTAGCGATGCGATGTCAAATTTCTTTTCTAATGTTGGAATTCCTCATTTCCATTTGCCAATTTTGAGCTTCTATTTCGTGGTTGATCTCTCATCAATCGTATCTTCGGTTTATCTCGAACTAACGAGCGGCTTTTGTAGACATTACGCATATTGACTCCGTGACTCTCGCCACACTTAGGACGACTCAAGTTAGATGGCTTTGGTTGTCATGTAATTGCGATGGTTCATTACTAGCTCGACGGTCTCGATCGTCATTGTTCGATTTAGGAAAACTTCGCAAATTATACATTGGTTAAACGGCATCACCCGTGCCCCAATCGTATAACGCTAGCAATGGATTCCTTAATCGTTATTTGATCGGCCTTTAATGGTTCTAAATGTTCCCTCGACAATCCTTATGGTCAAAGCGTCATTTTCTTTTTCGAGTTTCCCAGGTCCACGTACTTGTCATGCGTTAGCCTTTTCCCTTTCGGTCGGTTAACTCGAATTGATCGAGTCCGAGCGAGATAAAACTGAAATACATCGATAGATACTTCTTATTCCATAGTCTCAAAATGGCAGGAATTCAGAATGTCACAAGTAAATGTGTGTTAGAACTTGCTAAGTCCTACGCAATCCAATTAGTACATCTTCCATTTCTCTTACTTTTTGTCATTACAAATCTCTAATCTTTATTATCGCTTTATTATGAAAAAAGGAAGTGAAATTTATTCGTGCTCATTTGATATATGCTCACTAACATACATGATGATTGATTTAGAACATGAGCTATATTTCGTATCTTTTATGTTCAGTTTAAAGTGTAGAAGATATTGCATCTCGAAGATATTATGTGAACATGAGATGTTTTGCATCCGAAGATATATTCTCTACGTGGTACCCTTTTCGTTATTATGGCTTTTTTATTATGACAAAAAGGGGGAGAGAATATATATGCATATGTGTCGATTGATTATATATATATTTGTTTATTTAGTGCATAATATTGAGCTGCGATTATGTTTTTATATATCATTATGCTCAATTTGTTCGCTATCTCCTAATTACTTATGTGCACATCTCAAAGTGGAGATTGCATTACGTGCTTATTTTGCCTTGATCTAAATTCTTATTTTTGGAAAATAAGCGTATTTCATTTACTTTTCAACCATATAGAATTGAATATCATTGAAATGTATTTGCACATATGCATATTTAGAGATTGTTTTGTCATCATCAAAAAGGGGAAGATTGTTAGAGAAAATACCTTATAATGTTTTAAAGATAACAAAATAATCAAAGGCTACTAATGTGTTTATTGGTTGAGTAAAATTAGGAGAAAGAAGCACAAGCCGTCATGCAAATGGTGTATTAATAGAACATCGAAAGGTTATGAGTTATCTATCAATGGTGAACAAGGCATTGTGCATAGAGGTGTTTACAAGTTTGAGGTACTTAGTGAATAAGCCTAGAATGGAAGTTCGGTAAAACTTAGAAGGATCTTTCAAAGGTGAACAATCGGGTAGAGCCGCGATTGCCAATATGCATGGAGGGACCGGAAGATGGAGCTCAAGACTGGTTTCGTTTATGAAGACTGTTTAGATACAACGAAATATTTAGATATAAAAGACTACTTCTATTTATGAAGGTTGTTTAGAAGCTACGAGCTATATTGACTTCGGATGTTGAAGACCCACGCCTAACATATATCCGTTACTCTGTGGTATTTATGGAAGTTTGTAATCTTTGATTGATATGATTATTCTATAACATGATTGATAGAATATCCTTGATTGGAAATTACCTTTCATGGGACAAGAAAACTTTTGCATTTGAAGAACTCCACTTATGGAAATCGAAAATTGAGTCGTATGGGCGATTGAATCTAAGGGGTTTAGATTCAACACCAACGGTTACCAAATCTCTCTAGATACAGTCTCGTTTAATCAAAATTGATGGCATCCAATCGGCGATTGAAGAGCGATCTTTCGAAGACCTGTCCAATGGCTAGTTTGGGGATGAAGGAGTATAAAAGGAAATCCATGGTGCTACTACGATGTAGGATTATAATCATAAATTCCAAGGTGCTAGAGTTATATAGATTCGTACTTGTCCTCGTGAACTTTATACGACAATCTTTGGGAGGCTTTGCAAGAGTGATTGAGAGAGGATAGTGGGATCTATCAAAGAGAGTATCATGACTTATTGTAAACCTCCATTGATTCATCTAGTGAAAATCCAGCCTATCGGCTATCGGCGTGGGAGAGTGGACGTAAGCTTGATCTAAGCCGAACCACTATAGTTGTCGTGTGCAATATTCTCTATCTCTAAACTTATCGTTGTGTTTGATAGAATATTGCATACTCGGGGTTCATATTCTAAATATGCATACCTAGAAATTGCATACTCGTGTTCGGAACCAACAATGCACATATTCAGATTTAGATTCTATATACAACTTGACTTGATTCTTTTAATTCCGCATTTTCTAGTCAAAATTGTTTAAAATCACCTATTCACCCTCCTTCTAGGTGATATTGCTAGATACAACACCTAAGTCATCAATAAAGAAGTATGCACCTTGCCAAAGATTGGTATATTGAGATCTTCTGATGCATGAAAGCTTATAAGAAATCATGGACCAAAAATCAACTGCCATAGATTCATGTGTTTTTCTCAAAATGTGCCTAAATTTGCACTTATAGCTTTGATGGCAATCTCAATAAGCTGCCTACTCCTGAAAGTATTGCTAGATGGTATTCTTCTCCAAATGGTCTTTTATGTTTGTGACGTATTCAGCAAAATAAATATAGAGATCACCTATTTTCCGAGTGTCGCTTCAGTGCCTGCTATTTGGAGGAAATGTTGCTCCCATGTGATATTGACAGATCTCCTTGCAACTGGGATAATGAGTTTGTATGGATAAAACAGGCGACTCGAGGTGCAAGTGTTGGGCATATTCTTCTCAAACTTGCTTGGAATGGATGCATCTAGTAAGTTTGGAAAGCCAGGAATGAGCTGCTGCATAACCGGATCATTTCTTCCATAGATTGTGTCGCTAAGGAGGCGTCTTTTGCTGTTAAGTGCAGCTCTGATGGCCCTCCGGCATTTGACGCACAAAGTGAATTCTTTGGTCGCTGCATTGTTCTCTGTTTGCAGCTTGAGTTTTTCTTTTTTAAGCTCTATTGCTACATTTTTCTCCTGTTATGACCGAGTAGTGTTTGTCCAGTCATTCTTGCTGATGAAATACAACTTACCCTATCCAAACGAAAACTATGGTGTAGTTCAAAGATTGCCAATTGATCAAAGAGCAAATCTTGCATTCTAGTTCAAAGTTTGCATTTATTTAATTCTTGTCCGATGAAGTCCATTGGCCTCTCATTCTTGGTACAAAATACAAACATAGAACATATTCACTCCCGCCAAGAAAACTTCTGTATTGTCACTACCACAACAATAAATATTATATTAATATTTTCATAAGCATGATGTTACTGAC
The DNA here is from genome assembly GCA_021437795.1 of Rhodamnia rubescens. NCBI lineage: Eukaryota > Viridiplantae > Streptophyta > Magnoliopsida > Myrtales > Myrtaceae > Rhodamnia > Rhodamnia rubescens. Next base: position 516,450 of record JAILYA010000112.1, read on the forward strand.
ATATTATTTTATCCTTTTTTAAATATATTTATTTGTGTCATTTCACTAGTGAAGAAGGTTCATTGTATGTAGCTGAAATTATTTCTAGATTTGAAAGATTCCCCAATATTTGGGAGAAGAACACCGAAATATCAAAAGTTGTGTACGGCGCTCACTTTGGTGCCAAAATTTTCTCCCGGATCATTTAAATGCCAAATTAAGAAAAAAACGATCACTCAAGTGCCTCGACTAGATATTTTGGCCAAAATTAGTACATGTCATTTATAATTAAATTTTTAATGTAAGGTAGCATTATTTTGAAAAACATTAAGTCCATGTGGACTTCTCAACTTTAAAATAAATCAAAATAATTTAAAATTTTGATAAAAGATAATTTTTTAAAATTAAATTTTTTATTTAAATTATATCAAAAAATAATTTAAAGGGGGAAAATTAAATAATTAAAAAAATTAAAAAATTGCAAAAAGGAGGAATTAAATTTAAAAATTAATTTTTTTAATTTTTTTTTAAAATTAAAAAATTAAAATGTAAAGTTAAAAGAAAAAGCTAAAACAAATTATCACCGCCTGGTTCATTCCCCCACATTTTTTGTTTAAAAAATTATCTTTTTTTGGGTTAAATTTTTGAGACTATTGTTAAATTTAGTTTATATAAAATTTGTAGTTAAAAAAATTAGTTTTTAGCATTTTGTTGAATCTAATTTTATTTTTAATTTTTAAAATTATGGATTTAAAATTTTTATCTTTTTGAAATTAAGGGGAAGGATTAGATTAAATTTTTAAATCTAATTTTATTTTTGGAATTTTTAGCTTTTTTATTTTTAATCTAATTAAGTTTGCATTTTTTTTTTTTTTCAAATTTTATCTTTTTTATTATTGTTTGGACTTACGGCGAGTCGCGTCAGCTTTAAAGATTAATAAAAAAATGCCACGCCGAATTTCCGGCCAAGTAAATCGAAGTTGGCATTTAAGTGATTATTTTTTCAAACATTTGACGCTTAAGTGATCCGAGGGAAATTCTTCGCACTAAAGTGAATGTCATAGACAATCTTTGGGACTCATGGTGTTCTTCTTCCCCAAGATTTCAAGAAAACATTTTTTTTTCTTGATTGACATGAGATGAAGTATCTTTTTACGTGATGGGACAGGGCCCCCTATCGTGTCTCTACCCTCTTATTTTTACATGTCGGCGCCCACACCGCTCCGCACCCCTAATTGTCTATCATATCTTTTTCTTCTTTGATAGTGGAGAATACCCTTTATATGATTTACATCTAAGGAATCTCGATATCCGGACAACCCTATGAAGTATTTTAAAGACTTATTTAGGTCCCTCTCTTTATAGTATACGTAACTCAGATAAAAATCATTTCACCTTTTGCTCAAGGTAAAAAGCCGTAAAAAATATCAAACCATGACATCAAAAATCTAAAATTTATACTCGTGTAACACATTAATCGTAATTTTTTCTATGACACCAAAAATGTCAAAATTGTACTTGTGTAACACATTTACCTTTTTTTTTGTGAACATAAAACTCTAAACTTGTACCCATTGACACATTTGCCTTCTGTCAAGAGTCCGTGGATGATGGAAGATAAATTGTGCTAAAGTGGTGCCCACGTAGCAAAAATATGACAACTCGTTGTATGTTTTTTGTCCTTTTCTCCCTCCCATAGACGTCTTCTTCCTTGGTTTGCACTTGGCCGACGTATCTGTCGCCGTCCTCACCGTTATCATTTCCAATAAGCTTGCCTCAGGGAAAAAGAAAAAAGGAGGAAGGATGAAGCGAAAAAAGAAAAGAAAAAGAGAAAATAAAACATACAATCAGCTTACATATTTTTGCCACATGGGCAAACCAACCATTTGCCTTTTGTCGCTCACGCAAGTAGCCATAAAAGACTTTTCATGATGCTAATTGGTGGAATCTCACTGGAATGTAAATGTATGACATGGATACAAAGTTAGGCTTTTTAAGTGTAAACAAAGTTTGGGTTAAATATATCACACATGAAAAATTTAAAATTTCTAGTGTCATAAAAAAGTTTGGCTAAATTTATCACATGGTTACAATTTTAATGTTTTTAGTGTCACAAAAATAAGTTCGGAGTAAATTTGTTATATGGATACAATTTTGAGGTTTTTAGTATCACAAAAATAAGTTTTTGATAAATGTGTCACAATAGACATAGTTTATGATTTTTGTGACTTTTCCCTTTATTTTATATGTCTTGCTCGACAGTTTCATCAAATATTGGTTGCATCAACGACTAGTACCTTACATATTTACTACATAATAGTTACACAACAAATTTTTTTGGTCAGAACATAATAAATTGTTTTCCTTACAATAGCAGTTGTTCAATATCAGGTAATCCATTATCTATTACAGTCATACCGGAAAACTTTCCCTCTACGTCAACCTCTGAGTCCTACTAGTGATTGAAAATTAAAAAGCGACGTACATAACAATATAAGTCCATATTGATTGTTATTCGTAATAACAATTACGTTTATAGTGTCGCCAATTAGTAATTTGGCAATCACCCACTTATATGAATATGATTAATGATTTCACTTAAATGATCATTTTTATATCTATAAATAAATAGTTATCATAATTACATTGGTGAATCTCGTTTTAACATTTCATAATATAATTATATGCCATATATGAATCACTCTATAGATCCCAATACAATAATTTGGCATAATTATAACGACTTAATTAAATGTTAAATTGGATTATATACCTCACAATTTGATATGATATTAATCATAACAACTATAATATTATTTGTCGCATAATCAGTGCCTACTTATAGCGTTTATTTCAGAACTGATCTTTAAACCTGATGTTTAGAATCAACTGGAATCCACAATTTCCTCAATATACGAAAAGAACCTTTTCTTTCATTAATTTTATTGACCATCATGTTCGGATACTGAGAGAAGCACATTTCGAGCTCAACGACAAGGTCTCCGCCGGGGGAGTCGTCAAGATAGCATCCAGCCCAAGGATCCACCGGATCTCAGGTCTCTGTCGGTCTGACACGCAGGTCGTCCACTGCATTTCCCTGACATTCGCGCTCAGTGTGTCAAAAATGCACCGGCGTTGCACTCGGTGCTTGTTGTCATCGTCCTCTTGATCAAATCCGAATAAACAAAGTCGCTCTCAAGGAACGGTTTTTGTTCCGTCGCACGTTCCCCCACGAGCTCATCTACCGATGGTGGGTCAGATGCGGGTATAGAGATTCGAGGCTGAAACGTGAATTGTTCGAGGAGATGTGCAGTGAACCATCGGAAGGAGTTCATAAATGAGGACGGGCTCAAGTTCAATGTTCTGCCTTTGCCGGAGAGTGATCAAAATGGAGAGGCAGTGACTAGTGAGGAAGCGGAGAAAGAGGTTGAACTGGCGGATGTGGCGCTTAAAGAAGGGGGCAATTTATACATAACAGGTGAGAGCGAGATCATGGCTTCGAACCGGTCCGGCATGATGAGGAAAGTGCTTATCAACTAATTTGTTCAAGCAATTCTGGATGCTTGCGAGGCAGCCGAATGTCACATTTGAGATCCCGCGGAAGCGGCTCATCAAATGTCTGGATCGCTTTGCGAGATTTAGGGATCGCAAATTGGGTTGTATGTTGTTGATCATGATGCTAGAAGAGCATATGTAATTGGCAAACAGAGGAGAGTCTCCTTTGACATTGGCCATGCATTTCTGTGTCTCTTTAAGAAATATTTATGATTCAATGAATTCATGCCCTTTCATGATATTATAAAGAGATAAAGCTATGAATGATTCTTGAATGACTAAATGAATGTGTTCTACCCTAGATTTCTAATCATGTGATCATGTCTCATGTTTCATAAATAACTCCTACAAATCAAATGGTTATTTATCACCCGAATCTTTTTCCTTTTTGTAATTTAAAACTCGTCAAGAAGAAAGCACCTCTCACACATAGAGGTGTCAAATGGGTGGGTTGGGTCGGGTTTGGGTCGGGTCGAATATGGTCCGACCCATATTGACCCATTTAACCCGTTTTGACCCATATTCATCCAATGCAAATTTAATGACCCATACCCGACCCGACCCATACCCGACCCGCATTACTTAAATACTTATATATTCAAATAAATCATGGAATATTTATTTCTTTTAATATATTAAGAAAAATGATATTGCTAAAATATGCAATTGAATTTTTTTTATTTTTCTGAAAAATTTAAATTTTTTTATTTTTAAAAATAATTTTTTATTATAACCGGCCGCATAGCACCTCCGCTGCCGCGCCGACCACCGTCCGCTTCCCGCCGCTGTTGCCTTCCACCTCTGCCACCTCCGTCTTGTCGCCCACCATTACCACCGCCCGTCCACCACCTCTACCCGCATTCTTAGCGTGTGCATATATTTCACGTATAGATTCATATAACTCAAAATCCTTTTAAATTTTTCCATTATCTTTGAAGTTTCAAATAATATTTGGGATTTTGACAGACAAGTAAAGGAATGCTTATTAACAACGGCTATTGGCAGCCAAAGCAAGGTGACCAAGGCAAGGAGAGAAAAAGAAAATAAAATAAAAAAAGAAATGAAAAGAAAAATTACTATAAAAATAAATTATTAAAATATTAAAAATGGAATTTTTTAAAAAATATTCACAAAACTTATTTATGATTCACTTAAGATGGTTTTCTTTGTTAACCCATTTGTGACCCATTTAAAACCCATTTTGACCCATAGAGTTTCTAAGTAACCCATTTATGACCCATTTAGGTACTTAAGCCAACCCATTTTTGACCCACTACCATCAAATATGGGTCAAATGTGGGTTCTAGACCCATTTTGCCACCTCTACTCACACATAAGTAAGAAATGAAACTAACACAACAGCACAAATACTGAAATCATTTTTCTTGGGGGAACCTTTTTTTCCTATGTAGCCCCAACCAGTTTCTTAACCAATAATTATAGCTGACTCAAGCTCCTCGCTTTCGTGTAGAAGAGCACATTTTAACTACTCACATCAGTTCATGATATGATAATCTGGAATGGTTTTACACTTAACTAGGTAGGACACTCATCATCAGGCCAAGAAATGATGAATTTTCTTCCGTGAAGGAAGGTTGAGCTCACTATTCATGAAAAGCAAACTCCAGCCATATTGAAACTCACACATAAAAAAAAAACTCTTAAAACTCAATTTACATACGCAACTTTTTCATGTAATGTTCTCTTTTGTACTACAAGTTAACGTCCATGATAGATAGCAATTGAGATAGGGCTCGCGAAGAGGTGTCTTTTGAACGGGTATCTTCTTATCCATAAATAAGATAGATAACTTCTAGGTCCAACTGATGTTAGATTTCTAATGACGGAATGTACGTTCATTCATTCTCTCTCTCACATAACACAAACAATGGCATTAATCGTTACTTTGATAATCGATCGTGTCACACCGCGGGTCTTGATCATGCACGTGAGCATCCCTCGCTACACTAAAAGAACGCTCGCTCGTAAGCTAATCCAGGATCTCGACGGCGTTGGAACAAACTAGAACAAATGATCAGGCGGAAGCACACATCTCCGAACGTACATAAATTATACAACTGACATTAGAACAACACAATACAAACATACTTATATTACAATTTACAAGTTGAATACAAAATACGTACTTAATACAACAACGATATGTAAACGTAGTTCGACGAGAAAGTAAGTACCGAAAGACAGACCCAATGACGGATCGGTAGACATCACGGCCTTCGACTTCATACATCAAAAGTAGACCTCAAGCACTCGCATATTAATACATATAAACGGGTATGAAGGAACATAGGCCAAAGACCGGGGTAGGGTCAATCACTAGAGTAGACGGACTCCTCCGCATCATCCTCTGGGTAGATCTTCATGTCGAAACGAGTACGTCGGCCACCTCCACCTAGTCGTCCTCATCCACTATAATAATAACATCCTCCTCTGGCTTGGGCTCGGGATCGGGAAGTCGGGCTCGGGGGCGATTGGATCAAGTATAGGAGTAGGGCCATCGGGATCTCCCTCCAATGGTCCAACGAAAGCCCAAGAGGGTAACTCATCGAGCGGTATCTCCGAGGGTTTAAATGGACCAAAACGCCTACCATTATCCTCAACATACCAGGTCTCGAACCAATGGGGCACCCTATGTACCCCTCCCTCGTCAACCCATACAATGCTACCGTACCGCATCCAGGTCTTAATTGGTCCTACAGGAAGTTAACCACATGGATATCTATGTCCTTGGGTAGTCTAAAATGTCATGCCGGCATCTTCGGGTGTGGGATCTCGAAAGTTTACCCCACGGGGCAAGACAAATAGTTTAGGTAAGTCGAACTACCCCTAGTCCTGGTTTACAGGTACCACAAAACATTGGCAATAAACAAACATGTGAAAAGAATTTTGAACGATAAATCCAATAAACCAAAATAAGAATCGATCAAATTCACATAGACCAGCCACAACTTGAAAATCCACATCGGAGGTAAATCACGGGCGGAATAGACACAGGGTAGAGCATGGTAGTAATCAAATGACCGAACAAACGGCGACAAACTCGATTGCTGGTCGTCTTTTGGTAACTTTTCCATTTATTAGACTCGGGATCCCAACAAGCTAGTCTCTTTGGCGTGTCTCGATGACGTCCGTCTACGAGCATGCTTGTTCTCATCTACTCGTATATCGGTTCAAGCAAAGGCCTCGGACCTTCTTCGTACTCCAATCACCACCTCGAGCTTCCACTAGCCATTAACAAAATTTCACTTGATTAAAAGGGACAACCTCGCTCTTGACACAATTTTCAGTCACTTTCTTGATCGATCACCGGGTGGCTACGAAAACAGTCCAATTCACCTTGACGGTCAAGATTTCACTTCAAACAACATTTGGTAACTCAAGATCTCAAGCGATCGGGTATGTCATTATTCAAGTCTCAACCGTTTAACCACATTTCGAGCATTCTCGGACTTGACATAGTCGGCCCAACATACCATGCACAAATAATGCCATAAAAACATGTATAAACTCATTTTCTTGCGAAACCGAGCACAAGGCAAACCAAGTATGTGTTGTCCATGCAAGGACCGAACCTACATAGCCACGGGGCAATAATTTGATGCTCGTTTAAGGCGAAACCTCACGCCACCAGCAAGCAATTATGAACACAACTCAAGATAATAAGCGACATCTACCACTTTACACTATGAGATCACTCCACTCATGCACTTTAGCTTCCCCGAAAAACTAGTCAAGGGTTAGAACAACTTACCTAGGCCTCTAAACGACTCAAAAACACCACTCAAGGTTAGCAAATTCACCGCACGGCTCACGAACTCTAACGGGCGAAACCGGCTGCCTACGCACCTCACGGTCTCGGACGTCTTTAGGGCGCTACAGAGATCACATGCACACAAGGTCAGTTCGGCTTGAAAGAGGACTCACGGAAGAAGAAAATGGCGGTGGTTTGAGGTCACAACGACGTTGGATGAGGGAGGTATGCCCGTTCAAAGACGGCGGTATGGCGACCGGTGGGGTTAGTGAGTGACCTATCTTCCTTGGCTACTACGGAACGCGTCCGGTTGAGTTAGGAGGTGATCCAGATATTCACGAAAAGAGGAGAGAGATAGGAAGAGAATGGCGGTGGTTGAGGTCAAACCGACGTCGGATGAGGGAGTTATGCTCGTTCAAAGATGACGGTACGGCGACCGGCATGGTGGCGGGTGAGCGTGAAAGTGGGAGCCGAGAGGGAGAGAGAGAGAGACGAAGAGAGTGAGTGAATGAGAGAGTGGAGAGTTCAAATGAAGAGGAGAAAGAGGGGGTGAAGTGTTCGGCTAGTAGAGATATGGATATGATGGGAGTAGGTGACCCACTTTGTACTTGTGAAGGATAGTTGACAAAAGAGGGTGATGGTTGTCAATCAAGCCTATCAATGTCTTGTCTTCTTTCTCTTCAATTTGGGCTGACCAAGGGGGAGTTAAATATCAATCTCGCCCTTCCCAAGTCCAAATGGGTGTAAGAAATCTCGGGGCAAAAAGGTCATTTTTCCTATGAAGTCCAATTTTCACTTTCTAATTCTTATGGAGCACTATCCAATCTTTATCTGTCTTCGATGAGACATCATCCAATTTATTAGTATTGGAATCCTCAAATGTCCGGTCTCTAGTTTCGAAGTCTACTTTGCGTTCAAAATCGATCGATTGGAAATTCAAGACATCTCGGATCGACGGGCGGTTCTTAGGAGTTACGCGTATCGACCCATGATTTATATCACGTTTAAGAATTATTCGAACCATGGCGACCTTGGTTGTCATGTAATTGTGAGGGTAATTGCCAGCCTCAAATGGACGCGATCGTGAGAAATCAGTTTAGGGTCATTTGCAAATCGCGCTATGGTCCAGCGGTATCACTCGCGATCTAATTACATAACACTAGCAAATTGTTCGATACTCGATCTTAGATCGGCCGGTGATGGTTCAAAATATACCCCCGGCAATCCTTATGGTCGGGGTGTTAGTCCGCGGTCGAGTTCTTTAGTCCACGTATTTAAATCCTAGTCACCATTCCTTTTTCGTCAATCGATCTAGAGAGATCAATTCTGAACGAGATTACTGAAATACATCGATACTCATTTTATTCATTCATAGACTTCGAAATGGGGTCGAAATTTAGAATGTAACGGATTGCATCTACATTGTAGAACATGAATATTTTCCGTTGTGATTATAGTTGGACCACCGTGAGTCGAAGATTCGATCGAGGACGCGTTGGCGATTCAACAAGTTCTTAGGCAATTCCGCAATCAAATGTCAATAAAGATTAGTTGAATTTCTCGATGTTAAATTCTAACATTGGTATCGAGCCTTGGTCGAATCCCCGCATTGATTTTGGTTGAGTTATGGCATGATAGATACAATCAAATTGCCAAATGAATGAATGAATGCGGACCGAGTATGAAAAGCGAGTCTCGACATTGTGGACCATTCGGTTCAATTTGTTTCGTGGATTATTTATCCGGCGAAAATTAATTTTCAACACATGGTCGGACTCATCTCGTTGAGACGAGAAAATGAGTGATCACACGACTAAGGAGGAGGCCATATAAGGCCGCATGAGTAGCACGTGCCTCGACAAAGATCGTGTACCGCGGTGAAACATTGCATGTGCGGGAAAATATATCCAATAGAAGTTGCTTTTGATCATACCATCGAACTCGTTTTGTCGATACGAGAAAAATGAGTGGTCACACGCCTCGAATGGCTGCCGAACGTAGCCGCACGCGTCGTTACGGTGTTTGGGCATAAGATTTACGCTCTAAGAATGGAAACAATAAGACTCAACTCGGTTTCGTCCCGACCCGTTTGACTCATTAACCGATGACCCAACTCGATTGACCCATTAATCGCTGACCTAGCTCGATTGACCATTTGACCCAACTTAGATTTGACCTAGTTAACTGTTCATCGGTTAAACGTTGATCGCCGCACATGCAACAGTCTTCGAAATGCGCATGAGTGCATATGAACTCCGATCGTGGTGTTCTTGGTACCTACATGTTCGTATTGAAAATCTCTACGTCGTGGTATATTTATTTTATGTTTGATGCTTTTAAATTTATAAAAATGTATATAAAACCCTAAATGCATGTAGTTTTTGGGGCATTTTTTGCATTTTTATCTGTATTTCCATGTGGTTTTGAAAATATAGAACATTGCTTACATGTAAATGACCACTTTATGATAATGTATTGCATGATACATAGAGAACATGTATAATAATTTACATGCTTGCAAGACTCAAAGCAACTCAAACAATGGTAGGAGATTATGTTATCTTGTATTCCACTTTTGATTTTGATAGATGTGTGAAATATTTGTATTTTAGTTTACATCGGACTATGTCTTTGTGATTACACAACAAAGGTGATTTTTTTCGAGTGGGAGTTCGTAGGTTGGAAGAATTCGATGAAATTCTCACCTAGAACTTAAATTTTGCATGAGTTGAACTAAATAATCGATAATGAGAAAATCGCAACACGTAGTAGAATGGAAACATAGTGAACTTTCGTTTTAGTTTCTTTTATTGAATTATCATTTATTTAGATTTTTTTATCCAAAATAAATGTATGTTATTGTGAATAATGTGCTAGTATTTGTTCTTGCTTATTCTCGTCAATATATAATTGTCATTTGCTATGACTTCAAGATCTAAGACCATTGTGGCCGATCTCAAAGAAAGGTAGGGAACCGAACGGTGACAATTATGATATGTGGCACCGAAAAGTTCAAGATATCCTTAAAGAGCAAGAGATTTTGAAAACTCTCAACCACACCTTGGATGAAGAGATCACACGGAAGAGATCAAGAAGCTTATCAAGCTTAAATAAAAAAAATAGCATTGCACGCATCATGTTGCTTGAGTTGTATGCCCGATGATCTCATGTGTGAGTTTGAAGGTTTCAATAAAGCTCAAGAAATTTGGGCTACCCTAAAAGATAAGTTTGGGGTACGTCTCGCTAATAAATTGAGGAGGCTTACCAATTATCAAACTCGATACATGAGCTCAAGACAAGCAAGTCATACTCTAAATGATAAACATCAAGTTTATGCTGGTATAAAGCATCTTCCTAATAGTTCGGAGCATATGAAGATCAACATGATGCATAATGAGAATATCATGACAATTGATTATACAACATGTCATTTGGAGTAAGCGGATGGGCGCCTGGAGGCCACTAGATCTTTTACATATATGTTTATGTTGCTGAATTTAATTTGCATAAAGCTTTGGACTACAAGCGTAAGAGGAGCTATAAATTCAACAACAAAGGAAAGGAGATTGGTCGAGCACCCAAGAGAGCTAAAACCCTCCGATGCAATAAGCGAAGTGGGAAAAAGGACAAGATCAAGATGAAATGCTACAATGTCACAAGATGGGTCACTTCACCATGAATGCATTGAGCCAAAAGGAGTAGCAAATTACTCCATCGTTGTCGCAATGCTCTTGCCTCTAGCAAGATAATGCTTGCCGAATCACATACTATGTGGACTATGGACCCAGAGCAAATGATCATGTATCTATAGACCGAGGAGCATTTATGGAGTACCATCGATACCGCATGGAAATATATGAATATATGTTAGAAATAACTCTAGAATTGAGGCGAAAGGTATCGGCACATGTAAATTGAATTTGCGTGGTGGTCAAATTCAATTCCTACATAATGTCCTCTATGCTCCTATAATTTGGCGAAAATTGGTCTTTGTTGTTGTCCTTCTAAGCATAGTTATGTTTTGAGTTTTCATGGTGATTATGTTAATAATAAGTTTGGAATAGTTTATTATGGTTCTAGCTATGTACTAAATGCTTTATGATTTGCGATATTGATTTTGATGTGTTCAATGTTAATATTAATAGTTGTTTTTTTCTTTAGTTGCATCTTCCAAAGAATGTGAATATTGATGCAAATATTTGGCACGCTAGATCGGGTCAAATTGGGTTAGAAAGAATGAAAAAATTAGCTAAAGATTTTAGGGTCACTTGCTAATATCGATATGTTGAGAAAATCTTCTTTCTTAATATTTTGATTATGAAAAAACTATTATCATTTGTAAAGAATCTGTTTAATGCAAATAATATTTATATTGCAAAAATGAGCAAGTGAACTAAAGATTATATTATTCCAAATCTAGTGTTTAGACTCAAAGTGAAGTTGTCACTTATTTGCTTGTGAGATAGTTAAAGTATTGTATTCATATGGAGCATGATATCGCCCTCAAGGCTTGATCTTAAGAAGATTTATGTGACATGTCAGCAAAGATTTTATTGGAACTCGTAGTCATTGTTCTACTGCTTCGTATTCAAAAAGTTTCTACTTTAAGACCGCTTTGAATTATGCTCGATTCTACAACATGTTTCTTACGATTCTGAAAACCCATGTTTAGAAGGTTTCCGGTTTGACCGCTTTATTTATGAAAGACTCGTAATATTTGATTGGCAAGACTATTTTCCAATCGATCAGAAAAAATATGTTCGATTAGATGTTACCTTCCGTAAATAAATTTTGTTGTAGATTTGAATTAACTTTACTTATGGAAACTAAGGATTTAGTTGTGTGGGTGACTGAATCAAGAGTTCAAATTCTATTCCAATGGCTACTATATCTTTCCGTATACAATCTCGTTCAATAGCGATTGATGGCATCCAATCAATGATTGAAGAATGATCCTTTGAAGACCTATCCAATGGCTAGTTTGGGGGCAAAGGAGTATAAAAGTAGGATCTTTGGTGACTAGCGAGAGAGATTAGAACTTACAATTCAAGTGCTTGAGTTATTTAGATTCATATACTTGTTCTTGAGAGCTATAAGTTTTATCTTTGAGAGGTTCTCTAAGAGTGATTGAGAGTGATATATCTTGTAACCTCTATTGAATCATCTAGTGAAATCCAGCCAATCTATCGTCGCATGGAAGAGTGGATATAGGCTTGCTAAGCTGAATTACTATAAAGATTGCGTGCAATTCTCTCTACTCTAAACTTTCTTTACTATGTTTAAATCTCTGCACTTGATATTTTGAACTTATATCTAAAACTATCTCGCTTTGTGTTTTGAACCTGTTTTATTCAATATTAAGTTTTAAACCTATTTAGAATCACATATTCACTCTCTCTAGATGATATTGCTAGATAAAACAAACCACCGTACGTTGATGTAAATGATTACAACATGTAGTGCAACAAAATGATGTGATTCTTCAAGGCATCGACGATCTAATGTGGGATGTCATTGTTAATGGAGTAGTTTCTATTGTCACAAAGAACTCCTTCAACAGAAATGAAACAAATAACCACGCCAATGCCACTACAACATTGTCGACGCTGAAAAAGGAAAAAGACAATGACTTGATTCCAAAGCGGTTCACGCACTTTTCTATGTGCTATCCATTCCTTTATATAATCGTGTTGTACATGAAGAATCGCAAAAGCTATATGGGACAGACTTCATATCACATTTTAAGGATCTAACAGAGTGAAAGAAACCAATCTTAGCATTCTTCTAAGTGACTATGAAGCTTTCAAGATGAACCCCAATGAGTTAATAGCTGATATGGTTGACAAATTTCAAATCCTAGCAAGTGGCCTTGCAAGGCAAGGTGCTCCTATAGCAGAACCAATGCAAATTAGAAAAATCATTCGAGGATTGACGGACTATTGGAATTACATTAAGCTATCCATACAAGAATGTCAAACAATTAGACCTCTATCCATCGATGAGCTTGTTTAAACTTTACAATCACATGAGACAGAGCGAGTCGACAAAACATGAGATTCAAAAGGTAAGAAGTCTATCACTTTAAGATCTAAAATTGACTATGAATTGCTAGATTCGGAAGACAAAGATGAAGACGATAAAGAGCTTGCACTCATGGTGAAGAAATTCAAAAGGATGGCACGAAAAGACAAGAATTTCAAAGAGAAGAAGTCATTCAAACAGAATGATCTCGGGACTGTCTAGCAACGATAAGCAAGAAAAGAAAGATGTGATATGTTTCCACTCTAAGAATGTATGACACATAAAACCAAAGTGTCTACTTCTAAAGAAGGACAAAATCAAATATGAGAAATACAATAAGGTATTGAAGGCAAAAACTCGAGTGACTTTGAAGATAGTGAGGATGACTATGCGAACATATGTCTCATGGAAAAGGTAGATTCAGAATCGACTCAGATTAAATTATTGAGGTATGTCCTTCGAAATACCCGATGAAGTTGCAGAGTATATTGATGAATTATGTAAGAATAACAAAGAAGCTCTTAAGAAGGTTTCGTCGAAAAAGAACGTTTCTTTTTTGAAACAAGTTGCTTCTCAACAAGATAAAATTGAATTATTGTAGAGGGAATTTCATCAAATCAAGAAAAACCGTGATTTGATTTCAAAAGAAAATGATTCCTTGAAAATCGAAATTGAAAGCATTTCAAAAATAATTTTTCAAAGGTCAAAAACTTTGAAATATATTATTTCTAAACAAGTTTCTTTCAATGACAATTTGATTTAAGTCTCAAAATAGGTTTCCTGAAACAAATGACAGAATTTTGCGAAGGCCTTCCAAATCTCGCATATGAATAGTAATTTTATAAATAGTTTACAAAATCATATGTGCGAAACCGTGGCGGCTTTAATCATATCGTAGACAATTGTATGGAAGTCTAGAGACCTACTAATAGAAAGTTATCAACTGCGACTAACTTAGAAGGACCCAAAGAAGTTTGGGTACCAAAGAAATAGTAAGTTATTTTTTTTACTTGCGGGTACCAAGGAAGAGAAAGGATAAATAGTTTTTGGATAGCGGATGCTCAAGTCACATAACTCGGCGTTCCAAAACAATTTATTCAACTATGAGAATATAATGGTAGAAGTGTGTCCTTTTGGGGGGGACCAACAAAGGAAAAGTCATTGGCAAAGGAACCGTGAAGATTGAAAACTTAACGATAAATATCGTTTCTTTAGTCAAAGGACCGAATTACAATCTTATCTCTATAAGTCAACTCTATGACTTTTGTTATTAAATTTATTTTCAAGATACAAAATGTTCAGGTGTTAGTAAAGACATGAAACAGAGCTTTCTTGGCCGACATCATGGAAGCATTTATCTTGTTAATGTTGATTCTAAAGAAATGAGTGCCATGTATCCATCAAAGGTGAATCTCCACTATGGCTAAGGAAGTTAGGCCATATCGGTATTAAGCATCAAACGATAAATGTCGTTTCTTTAGTCAAAGGACTAAATTACAATCTTATCTCTATAAGTCAACTCTATGACTTTGGTTGTTAAATTTATTTTCAAGATACAAAATGTTCAGGTGTTAGTAAAGACAAGAAACAGAGCTTTCTTGGCCGACATCATGGAAGCATTTATCTTCTTGATGTTGATTCTAAAGAAATGAGTGCCTTATATCCATCAAAGGTGAATCTCGACTATGGCTAAGGAAGTTAGGCCATATCGGTATTAAGCATATATCAAAGCTATTCGCCAAAGGTTCGAGGTTTACTATAGACAAAGTTTGAAAAATCGAACTTTGTTCAGCTCGCACTCTTGGTAAACAGGTAAGACGTCTCAAAAATATTATTTCCAAACAAGTTCCTTTCAACGACAAATCTGATTTAAGTTTAAAAAAGGAAAGCAATCTAAAAAAGGTTTCATGAAACAAATGACAGAATTTTGTGAAGGCCTTCCAAATCCGCATATGAATAGTAATTTGATTAATAGTTTGCAAAATCATATGTGCGAAACCGTGACGGCTTTAATCATATCGTAGGCAATTGTATGGAAGTCTAGAGACCTATTAACGAGAAAGTTATCAACTGCGACTAACTTAGAAGGACCCAAGGAAGTTTGGGTAGTAAAGATATAGTAAGTTATTTTTTTACTTGCAAGTCCTAAGGAAGAGAATGGATAAATAGTTTCGGATAGCGAGATGCTCAAGTCACATGATCGGCGTTCCAAAACAATTTATTCAACTATGAGAATATAATGGTAGAAGTGTGTCCTTTTGGGGGGAACAACAAAGGAAAAGTCATTGGCAAAGGAACCGTGAAGATTGAAAACTTAACAATAAATGTCGTTTCTTTAGTCAAAGGACTAAATTACAATCTTATCTCTATATGTCAACTCTATGACTCTGGTTGTTAAATTTATTTTCAAGATACAAAATGTTCGGGTGTTAGTAAAGACATGAAACAGAGCTTTTACCGGCCGACATCATGGAAGCATTTATCTTCTTGATGTTGATTCTAAAGAAATGAGTGCCTTATATCCATCAAAGGTGAATCTCGACTATGGCTAAGGAAGTTAGGCCATATCAGTATTAAGCATAAATCAAAGCTATTCGCCAAAGGTTCGAGGTTTACTATAGACAAAGTTTGAAAAATCGGAACTTTGTTCAGCTCGCACTCTTGGTAAACAGGTAAGAAGTCTCAAAAATATTATTTCCAAACAAGTTCCTTTCAATGACAAATCTGATTTATGTCTAAAAAGGAACGCAATCTCAAAATGATTTCCGAAACAAATGACAGAATTTTGCGAAGGCCTTCCAAATCTGCATATTAAGAGCACTTTTATAAATAGTTTACAAAAATCATATGTACGAAACGCGTGGCGGCTTTAATCATATTAGAGACAATTGTATGGAAGTCTAGAGATCTATTAACAGAAAGTTATCAACTGCGACTAACTTAGAGGGACTCAAGAAAGTTTGGGTACCAAAAAATAGTAAGTTATTTTTTTACTTGCAAGTACGAAGGAAGAGAAAGGACGAATGGTTTATGGACAAGTGGATGCTCAAGTCACACGATTGGCGATCCAAAAAAATTTATTCAACTATCGGAATATAATGATAGAAGTGTGTTCTTTTAGAGGGAATAGCAAAAGAAAAGTCATTGGCAAAGGAACTGTGAAGATTGTAAACTTAACATTAAATGTTGTTTCTTTAGTCAAAGGATTGTATTACAATCTTATCTCTCGTAAGTCAACTCTAAGACTCTGGTTATCAAATTTATGTTCAAGATACAAAATGTTCAAGTGTTAGTAAAGACAAGAAACAGAGCTTTACTCCCGACGTCATGGAAGCATCTATCTTGTTGATGTTGATTTCGAAGAAATGATGTCACAACCCGACCCTCGCGAGCTCGATAACATCCCCTCGGCCATACTTACGTACGGTTCTCCGGGATCCAAAGGCCAACAAATATATCGCGGAAGCACAATAATCCCCGTACATAAAACAACAACGCTACGATAACTTGGGATAATAAAAACATACTTATGTACATATATACATTGTTGTTATAGACTATCAAACCTAGGTGCTTGGGGCCATCGTACAAACCTAGGGCTTCGGGGCCACTTGTATAAGCCCGTAACCAACTATAACAAAAAGGATATGTGGTCGAAGCCCGCTACACAAACAAAATAAAACACTCTACAACAGTCGAGAGGCCAACTACCCTAATCCTCGTCGACACTCCAATCTACTACCTCCAGCTCCTCCTCTTCGGTCTCATGCAAGCGCTCCGCATCGACGGCTCTAAAACCTCTCCATCTTCTCGCCGGTACCACGACCTCCGGGACAGGCTCGGGGTAGTCAAGATTATCATAAGGGCCGGCGTCGGGATGTATCACTATGCCATCTAGAGGGGGTGAACTAGTAGGATCTCATTCCCCAAGCACCAACATAGGGAATATCAAAACCCGTCAACGGTCCCATCACCATATCCAAGTGGCGGTATGTCCATGCCACATAAGTATGGGTCTTCCAAAAGAGTTCTCCAATGTCCACCCTAATTGTAGTCACATGCCTATAGTACGTCTTGTCCTCTCCTACTGGGTACTCGGTTACTACGGTTTCCATATCCATCGGAATCCCGAACCTTGGAGGTGGTTCGTTCATTATTGCTGCGAAGGATGCGTAAAACCACAAACCCACGACGGGGTGAGATAAAATCTCGGTAATCTAGCCCCTAACCCTAGGCTAGGGCTCTAGTGCCTCCAAACAAGTTTTAAAACAACAAAGCTCGACATATCCTTCTTCACCTCAATAATTCAACCAATAAATCCTTGAATATTCCATTTTCGTTCCGAAAATTTCCACACCTTCTCAAATATTCTACGTTACACTCATATTGATATTTCACGTCTCGACCGGAATAATAATAACCCACGTTGCTCTAAATCCCGCGTTTCACGCCTCAAGGCTATCGTCTAAAATTCCACATTACTCCGAATATTCTACGTTATTCCAAAAATATTCCACGTGACTCCACGACATCATACGAGTCCATAACATTGAGCCTCGGACCTTTAAAGAACACGGCTCCATAAACTATATATATATATATATATATATATATATATATATATATATATATATATATATATATATATACAAGGGTCTCGACTCATAGGAATACGACCTATAAATCACGGTCTCGGACACATAGGAACATGACCGGATTAAGTCTCGGACAATTAGTCGAACATGACTCACTTTGGTCTCGGACGACTTAATTGAACACGACTTTCATACTTTCTCGGTCTCGAGACAATCGACGAATACGGCTCACTTTGGCCTCGGCACGACTTGATTGAATACGACCTTCATACTTTCTCGGTCTCGGACAATTAGACGAATACGGCTCACTTTGACCTCATACGACTTGATTGAATACGACCTTCACACTTTCTCGGTCTTCGACAATCGGACGAATACGGCTAACTTTGGCCTCGGATCGACTTGATTGAATACGACCCATAAATCTCGGTCTCGGACACATAGGAACACGACCGGATTAAGTCTCGGACAATTAGTCGAACACAACTCACTTTGATCTCGGACGACTTAATTGAATATGACTTTCATACTTTCGAGAATAGACAGGACCCGCGTAATAACGCCTCAGGGTCACTATCCCGCGTTTAACGCCTCAGGATATTATAATACTCATAACCCCGCGTTTAACGCCTCGGGGTATAATAATAGTAAAGCCCGCGTCATAACGTCTCGGGCTATAATTCGTCAATCCAACATCGAGCCCGCGTCATAACGCCTCGGGCAACATATGGTCTTATAAAGTACAAACCCCGCGTCATAACTCCTAAGGGTAAAAATTTCACATTTCATCTCTTTCATTCCACTTAAGATCATATACCACAATAATTTTCCGATTGCTCGTCCGATACCACACGATCCTTTAAATACTTCCGATCAATCAATCCTTGCCACATGATCCCGCTAGATTCCTTGATTAGCGAGATCGAGACCATTCGGTCTCACCAATTTTCTCCAATAAAAGATTGGGACCATGCGATCTCTCCAATGTTTCTCGGTTGCCCAATCGAGACCACTCGATTAAATTGTACCGGCAAACGCTCGATGGGGACCACGTGATTCACTCACGTAAGAGAATTAATAAATCGGGACCATCCGACTAGATCATACAAGACCAATGGCCAAATCAGGCCACAAGATTAATTATGCTACCGCAATAATTAATCTACGCCACACAAAATTAATTCTACTAACGCAGCAATTACTAACGGCCGTACGTTCAAAATTAGACTAACGTACAATTAATTCACGACTATAGTACTAAACTATAGTAATACCATATTTAATTAACACCATGGCATAACAATATGTTGTCACATAAAAAGTAACTATAGTTAGAATATAATCTAACCATGGTTCAAAATTAACTAGAGTCAATAACTAACCTAACCATGATTAAATAATAGCATAAAGTAATCATGGTCCAACTTTGACCATACCCAAATCCTCTTGACTTCACTATTCACTTCAAGAACATGATTTCTCTCTCCTCCTCCCCTTCATTCTCGGTCAAGGCATGAAAATGGCCAAAAACAACCAATTTTTCAACCAAATCTACTCAATCTCAAGTCCCTTAGCAACCTAGATACCTAATCAAGGTTTAGGAACCAACTTACTTGATTTCTAGCCAAATCCTTTGGTGAAAATCAGCTAGAAACCGAAGCAAAAACTTCCTCTCTCAAACCGGGTCAGATTTGCCTCGTTCGGACCTTTGCCCCTTCAAATGGACATACGGGAAAAACTACCCAGCCAAATCGAGCTTATAATATGTCCCTGAAAAGCTAAGACAATAAGCTTTCAAATGGTGGTGGTCTTACCTCAAACCGACATCTGACGAAAATGTTATGGCCGAAACAGTGGAGCTGTCGGGACAGGGCAGCGGGTTGGGCGAGGGAAAGAAGTGAGAGAAAATTGTGTGCAAATGAAGAAGATGAATATGGTGGATAGATAAGCTAGGCTAGGATATTTTTGGATAAAAAGTTTGACTAGAATTCTTGGTCTTAAAAATGATGAGACAAAGACTTGTGGGTCCCACCAATAATTCATCTCCTTTCCCATATCCAAATCCAGATTTCACTTTTCCCGAACACTTTGGGGCGAATCGTGAAATACACATGCTTGGGATGAGGCGACATCCAATATATTAATATTGAAATCCTTGAAAGTCCGACGTTCAATTTCGAAGTCCAATTTATTTCAATTGTTGGCATTCTTTATTGTCGGATATGTGATTTCGAGATCTCATTCAATCATTAGCCCGGAAGAGGGTCGAAATTCAAAATGTCACAATTCTTCCCCCTTACAAAAATTTCGTCCTCGAAATTTGCAATCCTCCAATCATCTCGTCTTAAGGGGTACTAACGCCTCATCGCTACCACGCTTTCCAAAGTAGTTCTTGTCGTCACTTGACACTTTGATAACGTCCTTACAAAGAACGGTTTTCATCCTTCAAAGCTTGTTCCTTTGGTCCTCAATTGTGTTCACCTTCCTCTTCAATATAGAACTTGTACACTCGTCTATTGAACTTCAAGGTTTTTATCCTCAACTTTGAGGTTTCTTTTCCAAGTACTCAAAAGTCTGGATTTCCTCCCTCGCTCTATTCGTTTCCATGACTCTTAGAAGTCCGGTTCCATTCATCGTCACATCTCAATTCCTTTTCGACCTTCAGCTTGATGTTTCAAGTAGCCATCAAACTAGTCAATTGATAAACTTCCAATTTAGAAGTTGAATCTCTTATTCCTCGAGGTGAGGTCTCGTCCCTTCGTTGCCAAATCCAAGACGCTCAATTTTCGATTGTATGCCTCCGCTACTTAATTCACCATTCCTAAGCATTAAGGGCATCACGGTCATGACCGTTCCTTGAGTTCCCCCTGGGGCGGTCAATATTTCTAACTCTTGTAGTTCTCATAGTTGTGAGGTCATTTTTTTTTGCACAAGCAACATTCCCATCTCCGTAAACAATTTCATCCACTTGCTCTACGTCTCGTCCTCGATCCTTTTCATCAATGGAATAATTCTTGTGAGGAATCTTCCTACGATCCGTCTATGACAATCCATCAATTCCAAGAAACTTCAAATTTCAATAACTCACATCGACCTTAATCGATCCATCATAACTTTCTACCCATGAAAGATTCATAGGGATCCCCTCTCTCGGACTTCACACAACCAATGAATTTCACCTTATCATACCCAAAACTCACACTCTTCACACTTAGCATACAATGATTGTTTCCTCGGGGTCATGCTTCTCGTGACTCCTTAAACGAGTCCGACCATCGTCTTTAAAGATGATAACTATTAATTCAATTATTCCTTGGATACACATTCCGACTATTGTCGCTCTTGCTACTAGGTGTCGATTCGTTTAAACCGTCATTCGTACCATCCACTTAAGAGCTTATGCTTTGGCTCTCTGTCTTTATAGATTTCTAGTTAGACCATGCTGCATTTTGTTCATTTTTATTACTCTCTCCTCGGGAAGCATCGGTGCCTCAATCTCTTGGTTCTACAACTAGTTAATGCGATCTTATCCTCATTTCATTCATTCAAATGAACATCGACATTTCCTGAAATTCAACATTGTCTACAAGACAGGTTCCTTAGAATAATTTTACGGAGATCATTCGAGTTTCGCTTCTTCTTTCTCAATCTAGACATTCAATCTTAATTCCACGACAATTAGAACTTTCTCTTCCTTCCACATTAGGTCTCTTACCCTATGAAGGAAACTATACACTTCAGTGGCATTCTTCTACTTCAAACCCACTTTGTCCTTAGAGTCCACGCCAATAGCGATGTTCTTACTCCGGATTCGAGATGCCCCCATACTTGACATTCTCTTCTAATAACGCAGTCTTCTTTTAGTGACAAGGTTCAAAGGAGTCGAGGTTCTTCCTCGGTCTCCGCACATCCACACATTGGATATCTTAATTGATTGAATCAATTCACTTTGCGGTTATAATCCAAGTACCCCTTTTTCCTTACTCATCCGTCCATGAACACTGGGAGTAGTCGGGACTCTCGAGTCCATTTACTTTCCTTTCCATTAACGACCATCTCATGATCTAATCGCCATTTAAAAATGACACCATATCCTTTAGGATGATAACTCACAATACCACTTCTAGTGGTCCCAATTCAACCTCACTCACTTGCATATAGATCAACAAAGTCGACAACCGACATAACATTTTTCATAATTTTCCCCGTGACAGAAGAAACGTCAATCTTTCATTACGGGCTCTACGCCAAGGTAATAGCCACTCCTCACAGGCACATTCCGTGCTCCACAAGGGAAAATTCCCTTACTCGCAATTCATGAACGAAAATTCTCTTGCTTATTCCTCTTCCGATCATCCACTTCATTCATTACAACCCATTACCATTCCTCGAATCAAGAGTAACAACTAACCATAAGGCTTTCGAATTCCAATCCATGCGGGAACTTCACGTCTCATTAATAGGGTCATTAACCACCCTTAGTACACCTAGACAACCTTGAGAACTCTGTCTCGCATTGGTGGATCACCTTCGGATCTTTGCAAAGATATGAAAGTTCAGACAATCCTTGTTCTCGAGTATCTTTAGAAAGATACTTTCTATTGAGCGACTTGCGAAGACAATCTAGGAAGATATCATGCCTTCAAGGAAAAACTCTTCCTTTAGTGATCTTTCACCAATCATCGACGGCCTCTTAAGGCTAGTAACTACCAGGGTCATTTTCTTTTCATCCGTGCACCCAAAACCTCCGAGGTTTCCTTACACAATCCCCAATCCAGAGGAAGGCGGTTTCAAATTCACTCTCTCTCCATCGAACTTAATCAATCTCATTCCTATGCATCCTTCCACAAGCTTTCTTTCCAACGATTTTCTTTTCCATTCTCTATCGTCTTTCCTACGATCTTTACCATTTACTTTGCTAACAACACAATCAACGGTAGTAGTCTTATCTCGCTTTGAGAAACAATGGCAACTCCTTCTCGAGTCCTGTCTACCCATCGAATTTCAAATTCCTCTTAAGGTTCTCTTGACCCCTTCAACTCTAGGGTCTTGTACAATTTACAAGCTCGGGCCAAACGCTCTTCTAGCGCTCGTCCTCCCGTTTTTCATCTTTACTCATTTCTCGAGATTCCTTTCGGTTCCGGAATCTTCTCATATCTTGCATACTCGAGCCAAATGCTCCTCTAGTGACCTTACTCTAGTCGTTCGACCTCATTAGGTTCTTATGGCACTTGAACCACTACAATTCCCTCCAAGAATTAAAGACTTAAGTCATCTACTCGAGTCTAGTAGTTTCAAGTCTGCTCATCTCATTATCTGTCACCGTAATTAACCACCCAAAGTGGTTCTTAGGCAACCGTGTGACGCCGATTTTTCCTGTCATTTCGAGATCTTTGACTGTAAGATATCCGTTGAAGTATTTCAGTTATATCTCGCTCGAATCGATCAATCGCGAGTTAACTAACCGAAGGGGAAAGGCTAACGCGCGTGACGAGATACGTGGACCTAGGAAATCCAATTCGAAAACGGCATTTTTGACCATAAGGGTCGTTGAGGGAATATTTAGAGCCGAGGTTGATCGAGAACGATTAAGGGATTCATTGCTAGTGTTATGCGATTGGGATGCGGGTGATGCCGCATAACCAACGTATGATTTGCGAATTTCCCTAAATCGATTTATGACGATCGCAGCCGTCGGGGCTAGTAATAGACCCTTGCGATTTTATGATACCCAAGATAGTCGTGATTTGAATTTTCCTAAGTGTGATGAGAATCACAGAGTCAATACGCGTAATGTCCGCAAAAGCCGCCCGTTAGTTCGAGATAAATTGAAATTACGGACGACGAGAAATCGATCAAGAAATGGGATCTCGAAATGAAAAAAAATGGATTAATTGGACAAGGGAATTCTTGTCATTTGATTATTCCCTTTATATCAGCAGAAATAGGAGGGGCAAAATTGGAAGGAAAGTGTGATATTATGTGTACAATGCCAAATGTCATTAATCCATGGTGCTTAATTAATGAAGTTGACACCTAAGGGAAATTGGGATAAGAATGAGCCATCTTCTTCTTCTTCCTTCTGCATATGTACGTGCAAGAGCAGAACAGCACCACCATCACCTCCATTTTCTCCTTCCTTCACTCCCTCACACACAGAAACAGTCTGCCCCGACCAGTTCTGATCGCCAACTTCCCGGCCGTCCAACTCTTCAACCGTTGATAACCAGCCAGTGAACCACCTACCACTGCGAAGATCCGCCTATTGTCGAACCTTTCCAGGTGGAAGTGCACCGTTTGAGCCACTGTGGGATTCAGGACGGCCAATCTCCCGCGAGTCGCCGGAAACTGACTCAACCGGAGGTAGGCTGCTGTTGGTATTTTATTGGACCACCAAATGGACGAATTTTGAGCTCATATTTTGGTGACGTTTAGTAGACATGTATATGATGTTGCTGTAAATCGTTGGACGAAAATGAATGAAATCTTGACCTTGAACCACTGTTGTGTTCAAAGGAGCAGAAACTGTCCAATGGCGGATCAGAAGGAATTAGCGCCAAACGAAGACCAACCGGTGTCACCTTGAGCCAAAATTTTCGGTGAGGCCCCTTAATACATATAACTTGGTGTTAGCAAGTATATTGATGGATAAATTGAAGGATTAGGTTGAGTTGTGGACTGTTTGAGCTGGATTGAAACAGAACAGGGGGTACCCTGTTTCTGTTCTGTTCTTACTGAGTTAGAGGGGGCTGTTTGTGATGGAATTGAGATGTAATTTGATCCTTGAGGCATGTTAGGGTGTGGAGTGATATGTTGAGGAAGTGTATAATCGATGATTTGGTGTTTAGGCGAAGGATTATTGATGAATTGACTGATTTCTCTAGGCTGCTTGCTGCCCTGTTTCTGAACTGGAGGAATTGAATTGTTTAAGGGCCAAATTGAAGTCTTTTAGTCTTGAATTTATTTGTGGGATGTCTTAAGATAGTGATTAAGGTGTGGTTAAAAATTGGGCGCAATTGGAGTTCGATTTGATTAAGTTTTGGATTGAATTCCATAGGCGCGACTTGAGTTGTTGCTGGCTGGTTAGAGGAAGAAGAATCCATTTGGCTTTGGCACTTGGAACAAAAATTGTGAGTAATTCTTACCCTTCCTAGAATATAGACATGTTCACGGATTTAATAATTGTTGGAATATAATATAGTATGATGGGGTTCGTGGATTGGAATTGTTGGATATGAGATAGTTATGTAATTTTTGGGCCAATGAGGTGGCAAAGGGGACTTGAGGTGTAGAATACGCGGGTCCCACGAACTATTAAGCCCGAGGCGTGCTTACGTGGGCGGATTTATTGAAATTGAGATCCTTTAGCTCTGAGGCGTTTTGGGACGAGCTAATGTGTTGAGTTTGAACCGAGCCTCGAGGCGTTTTCTTACGCGGGCGGATGAGAGTGAAAGCGATCGATGCCCGAGGCGTTCTTACGCGGGCGACTTGATTTTGTTATTGAAATTCGTATAATGCCGGTGCGACTATTTGAATCTATATTTGATCAATTGTTATATTTGAATGTCTTTCATGCCGAGTTTTCTAAATTGTATGATGTTACTCAAGTAGAGTTTTCTACCATGCCATGCTGTTGCATTTCCTTCCTTTATTTTGTCCCCGAACTAGTAGTCTAGTTAGGGTTAGGGTTTACTCACCGAGATGTCAATCTCATCCCTATGTGGGATCCTCCTTCCGTAACCCCGACATTGAAGATGTTTCCAGTCCGATTAGGCGATCCAAAGGAGAAGACGGTAACTTTTGACGAGTTTCCAGAGAGTAAAGGTGTAGTATACGTTAGGAAGTGTACTAAGGTTTGGGTAGACTTAGGAGCGGGACAGATGCAGCCTTTTCAATTTGAGTCTTGGTTCCTCCGCTTGGGAGATGGCGACTTACAGTGGTCCTCTCCGACCCGAGGATGTCCCAAGAGAGGTTGTTCCAGAGTGGTGCCACCCGACTCGTCCCGAGATACAAACAGACGTAGAGTTATCCATGGACCGGTTCTAGGAATATATCGGAGAGGAGCCCTACTCCAGTAGACGATCCGCGTGTAGTGGTAATCTCGGACTCGGAGGCCGAGGAGGATACCGAAGGTGAGACAGGAGGAGGAGATTGCAGTAGACGGACCCGCACTATGTACCGACGACCGATGAGGGACGAGAACGGCGAGGCCGCTTGGGAGTCCTTCCGTCTAGTTGGATATTCCGGTTCGCTTTGTTAGATCCTTTTGAGGCCCAAGTGGTTTCCTTTTGGGGCTTGTTCTCTTGTTCCTACTTTTGTTCTTTTGTGGGTGCTACATCTGGTCTCGTTGATGTATGTCACATGACCGATGTTGTATATAGTTGTGAATGGTTGGTCCTACTCTTTTGTCCACTCGTTCTCTTGTCGGGGTTTTAGTTACCTTACGTGTGCGCATTACATGTTTTATCGTATGCCTTTATGTGGTATCCTGGGTTAGTATATTAAGGCTTAGGTGGATGTACGTTCGAGGAGGATTGTGGGACGTGACATCCCCGTTTGGTTGGTATCAGAGTGAGGTTAGCTTAATCCAAGGTGATTGAGGATTGGAGTAATAAGGAGGAGTAAAATGTGGACAGTGGGGTAGTGAGACCTTAAGGGGACCTCTTAGAGTCAAGTGTGTGTGACATATGAATTGGCGCATGTGTTTGGCATCATGAAAGTGACGTTTTTATGATGATTGAGTACAACCAAGTCTTGTATCGAGTACGTGCATTGAATATGGGTGTTTACATAATAAAATGTAGATTATTTCAACTGGATTTGAAACGTGATTGTGTATTCTGGAATGTTATACTTTTGAGGTTGTCCAGGAGTGTTTGCTTTGAAGTGATGTTGCTAGCTGTGTGGCATAGAATTCTTAGATTGGAATGGTTGTTCTTAGTCTTTAATTCCGTGGTGGAATTAAAGTGGTGCGAGGAGTATAAAGATGAGGGATCGACACCGTGAGACGCAAAAGACCCAAGTGTTAGGGCTTTTAGCGCGAGGCCACCCGCAACGAGAGAATCCTGGAATGAGCGACGTATTGAGAGCCTTGGAACGGATTGGAAATCGATTGTGAGGCAGTGCTCAAGACGGGGATGCTGCCATAACTCAAGCGGTGGGCGCCGCCTTAACCGCGATGAATGCAACGATAGGTACAAATGCAGAGGGTGGTGGTAGTGGTAGCAATGGCCAAGGCGCAGGAGCTAGTAATGCACAAGTTAATGTAAATGCTTTGGTCAAAGTGTGGGAGTTGGCAATATACCAGGTAATGTCATTACACCTCGAGACATGGGCCAATTAGTGGAACAGGTTTATGAAGTTGAGACCACCCCAGTTTAATAGAATTGGTGACCCGAGTTAGCGCCCGGATGGATAGAGAAACTCGAGAAAATTTTTGGAGTCTTGAGATGTACGGATGAGGAGAAAGTGCTTCTAGCAATGTACCAACCGGATAGTACGGCAAATGACTGGTGGAAGGCCACGAAAGACGGAGTATTTCCTGAAGGAACCGCCTTGAGTTGGACTACATTCACGGAGGTCTTCAATGATAAGTATTTCTCGGAGGCCGCACGAGAAAGTAAGTTGGTGGAGTTCCAAAACTTACGTCGGGGTCATTTGATCGTTGATCAATATGAAGCGGAATTTGCAAGGTTGTCTATGTATGCACCATGTTATGTGGAGGATCCTCTAGAAAAGATGCGGAGGTTTCGAGATGGGTTACGGTCCGAACTTCGTAGTCGAGATGATTGCGATGAACCCGAGAACTTATAAGGAAGTTTACGAACGGGGCCGGATGATAGAACGAGATATGAGAGAGAGGTCAACTGTATCGGGATCGCGGTTACATGTCCGTGAGACAATCGCCGATGGGGTAAGAGACCAATGACTAATCCTAGGCGATTTGTTCCCTGTGAGGAGAAATATTGGCAAACCGCCGCTTCAATCAAGCTTGAACCGTCGCTTGTGCGGAAGAAGGCATGGAAACGGACCTTGCCCGATTAAGACGGGCGCGTGCTTTAAGTGTGGGCAAGTCGGCCATCAAATGAGATTTTGCCCCAACCAAGCTCAAATGGCTAGACCCCCAAGGACCGAGGCCACAGACAAGACCTTCACCGCTGCCGCTGAGAATGAAGTAGTTCGACCGCCACCTCGGGGGACGAGTTTATGCTATAGCTCGAGGTGAGGCGAGAGAATACCCCGAAGTGGTCACAGGTATGGTTTATTTATGTGACCAAGTTGCTTATGCGTTATTTGATCCTCGGGCTTCGCACTCCTTTGTGTCCGCTCGATTTGCTGATATGGTCGGATTGGATTTGAAGTCTTTGAATGTGACTTTGCATGTTACTACTCCGTTAAAGGATAAAGAGATAGTTTCGTTAGGTTGCGCGAATTGTAAGATAGTTATTGATGGTAGAGATGAGAGGATAGACTTGGCGGTATTACCTATGTATGACTTTGATGTGATCGTTGGAATGGATTGGTTGAATAGACAAAAAGCTGTATTGATTTGTGGTGAAAGAGTAATTCGTTTTTATCCGGAAGGTCGCCCTAGCTATGAGTTTAAGGGAAGTCGTGGAGGGACTTCCATTCCTTTGGTTTCGTCGCTCGAAGCGACAAAGATGTTAGATGAGGGATGCCAAGCTTATTTGGCTACGGCAGTTGATACGATGGTCGAGGAACCGAAATTGGAAAATATAAGCGTAGTGCGAGATTTTCCCGATGTTTTTCCTCAAGAATTGCCAGGATTACCACCCGAGCGTGAAATTGAGTTTGTAATTGAGCTAGCCCCTGGGACGGAGCCAATATCGAAGGCGCCTTACAGGATGGCGTTATCGGAGTTGAAAGAGTTGAAAGTACAGTGCACGAACCGCTTGACAAAGGATTCATTAGGCCTAGTGCATCCCCATGGGGAGCACCAAGTGTTATTCGTGAGGAAAAAGGATGGATCCTTACGTTTGTGTATAGATTACGAGGCAATTGAATCAAGTGACTGTTAAGAATAAATATCCATTGCCAAGGATCGATGATTTATTTGATCAGTCGGGGGACCTCGAGTGTTCTCCAAAATAGACTTGAGAACGGGATATCATCGGTTGAAGATTAAACAAGAGGATATTCCGAAAACGGCTTTCAAGACGAGATATGGGCATTATGAGTTTACGGTAATGCCTTTCGGATTGACTAATGCCCCCACTGCATTTATGGATATGATGCATCGAGTGTTTAAGGAATACCTCGATCGTTTCGTTATAGTGTTTATTGATGATATTCTAATCTACTCAAGAAGTAACGAAGAACATGAAAAGCACCTAAGAATTGTTTTGCAGACTCGAGGGAACACTCGCTCCATGCCAAGTTTAGTAAATGCGAGTTTTGGTTGAACAAAGTGGCATTTCTCGGACACATAATATTTGGAGAAGGAATCTCCGTGGACCCTACGAAAATCGAGGCGGTGATCAATTGGCCTCGACCAACGATAGTTACCGAGGTTCGAAGTTTCCTGGGATTGGCTGGATATTATAGGCGCTTCGTGGAAAAGTTTTCATCTATAGCTATGTCAGCGACGCAGTTGACTAAGAAGCTTACGAAGTTCGAATGGACGGATAAATGCGAGCGAAGTTTTCGCGAGCTTAAGCATCGTTTGACGATCGCGCCGGTTCTCACAATACCTTCCGGGCCTGGAGGCTTTGAGATTTATAGTGATGCGTCATTGAAAGGATTGTGATGTGTACTAATGCAGCACGGAAAGGTAGTAGCTTATGCTTCGCGACAATTAAGGCCTCACGAGTTAAATTATCCGACGCATGATTTGGAGTTAGCTGCGATTGTTTTCGCCTTGAAGATCCGGGAGGCACTACTTATGTGGCGAAAAGTTTCAAATTTATACGGATCACCGGAGTTTGAAATATTTGTTCTCTCGTAAAGAATTAAATATGAGACAGGCGTCGATGGATGGAATTACTCAAAGACTATGATTGCGACATCTTGTACCATCCCGGGAAGGCGAATAGAGTTGCCGATGCACTCGTCGAAAGTCTAGTATGGCACATTTAATGGTCGGAGGATGGTCGATATTGGAAGGATTGAGGGACTCGAGTTTAAATTAGAAGTAAGTCGACTAACGAGCTTGATAGCGACTTTGAGAGTTGAACCGAAGTTCAAGAAAGAATAAAAGTTCTATAGTCCACAAACCGGAAGTTCAGAAAATTCTTAGTTTGGATGCAACGAAGAGGAAAGATGATTTCCAAGTGATCGAGGATGGGATATTAAAATTTCGCGGACGTTTATGTGTCCCTAAGGATGAAGAGCTCAAGGAAAGAATATTGTCGAAGCTCACCGGAGTAACTACAGCATTCGCCCGGGTAGCACGAAGATGTATCGAATTTGCGTCAACATTATTGGTGGAACGGTATGAAGGTGGACGTAGCCAAACATGTGGCAAAGTGTTTAACTTGCCAGCAAGTAAAAGCGCAACATTGTAAGCCTGGTGGATTATTACAACCTTTGGAGATTCCGGAATGGAAATGAGAACACGTAACGATGGATTTTGTTATGGGATTACCGCGAAGTCAAAGGGGACATGACTCGATTTGGGTGGTCGTGGACAGATTGACGAAATCTGCGCACTTCATTCCGGTGAGGAAGGATTTTGCAATGGATAAATATGCGGAGTTGTATATGTGGTATATTGTACGGTTGCATGGTGTGCCTATAACAATTACCTCGGATCGAGATCCTAAGTTTACGGCGAACTTTTGGAAAAGTCTTCGGGATGCCTTGGGAACTAGATTACAGTTTAGTACGGCGTATCATCCGCAGACGGACGGACAATCGGAAAGGACTATTCAAACACTTGAGGACATGCTGCGAGCGTGCGTCATAGATTTTAAAGGCGGATGGGAAGATCAATTGCATTTAGTAGAGTTCGCGTACAATAACGATTACCAACAAAGTATTGGAATGGCACCATTTGAAGCACTTTGTATGGTAGAGTGTGCGAGAACTCCTTTATCTTTGGGATGAAGTGGGAGAACGAAGCATCACGGATCCAAAGTTGGTAGAACAGTCCGTCGTGACAGTAAAGATAATTAGAGATAGATTGAAAACTGCACAAAGTCGCCAAAAGAGTTATGCCGACAAGCGACGTAAGCCCTTGGAATTTCAAGTTGGTGATCATGTTTTCCTCAAGGTATCACCTATGCGAGGTATATCTCGGTTCGGAAGGAAAGGAAAGCTGAGTCCGAGATATATAGGCCCTTTTGAAATTTTGGAACGGATTGGGACTTTAGCTTATCGACTTGCCTTACCGCCGAATCTGTCCCAAGTACACAATGTATTCCACGTGTCGATGTTAAGAAAGTACGAGCCGGACCCGACACATGTGTTGAATTACGAGACTATAGAACCGGACGATAAAGTTTCGTATGTGGAAAGACCCATCAGGATTGAAGAGCGTAAGGACTACGTCTTGAGGAATAAGACGATATCGCTAGTTAAAGTAGTTTGGGAGCACCATGGAACGGAAGGCGCTACATGGGAGAACGAAGAGACAATGAGGCGTCAATACCCCCATTTCTTTGAATAGTAGTTGTGTACTAAATTTCGAGGACGAAATTTTTGTAAGGGGGGAAGAATTGTGATAATCGATTTTCTTGTCATTTCGAGATCTTTGACCGTAAGATATCCGTTGAAGTATTTTCGGTTATATCTCGCTCGGATCCGATCAATCGCGAGTTAACTAACCGAAGGGGAAAGGCTAACGCGCGACGAGATACGTGGACCTAGGAAATCCAATTCGAAAACGGCATTTTGACCATAAGGGTCGTTGAGGGAATATTTAGAGCCGAGGTTGATCCGAGAACGATTAAGGGATTCATTGCTAGTGTTATGCGATTGGGATGCGGGTGATGCCGCATAACCAATGTATGATTTGCGAATTTCCCTAAATCGATTTATGACGATCGCAATCGTCGGGGCTAGTAATAGACCCTTGCGATTTTATGATACCCAAGATAGTCGTGATTTGAATTTTCCTAAGTGTGATGAGAATCACAGAGTCAATACGCGTAATGTCCGCAAAAGCCGCCCGTTAGTTCGAGATAAATTGAAATTACGGACGACGAGAAATCGATCAAGAAATGGGATCTCAGAAATGAAAAAAAAATGGATTAATTGGACAAGGGAATTCTTGTCATTTGATTATTCCCTTTATATCAGCAGAAATTGGAGGGGCAAAATTGGAAGGAAAGTGTGATATTATGTGTACAATGCCAAATGTCATTAATCCATGGTGCTTAATTAATGAAGTTGACACCTAAGGGAAATTGGGATAAGAATGAGCCATCTTCTTCTTCTTCCTTCTGTATATGTACGTGCAAGAGCAGAACAGCACCACCATCACCTCCATTTTCTCCTTCCTTCACTCCCTCACACACAGAAACAGTCTGCCCCGACCAGTTCTGATCGCCGACTTCCCGGCCGTCCAACTCTTCAACCGTTGATAACCACCCAGTGAGTCACCTACCACTGCGAAGATCAGCCTATTGTCGAACCTTTCCAGGTGGAAGTGCACAGTTTGAGCCACTGTGGGATTCAGGGCGGCCAATCTCCCGCGAGTCGCCGGAAACTGACTCAACCGGAGGTAGGCTGCTGTTGGTATTTTATTGGACCACTAAATGGACGAATTTTGAGCTCATATTTTGGTGACGTTTAGTAGACATGTATATGATGTTGTTTTAAATTTTTGGGCAAAAATGAATGAAATCTTGACCTTGAACCACTGTTGTGTTCAAAGGAGCAGAAACTGTCCAATGGCGGATCAGAAGGAATTAGCGCCAAACGAAGACCAACCGGTGTCACCTTGAGCCAAAATTTTCGGTGAGGCCCCTTAATACATATAACTTGGTGTTAGCAAGTATATTGATGGATAAATTGAAGGATTAGGTTGAGTTGTGGACTGTTTGAGCTGGATTGAAACAGAACAGGGGGTACCCTGTTTCTGTTCTGTTCTTACTGAGTTAGAGGGGGCTGTTTGTGATGGAATTGAGATGTAATTTGATCCTTGAGGCATGTTAGGGTGTGGAGTGATATGTTGAGGAAGTGTATAATCGATGATTTGGTGTTTAGGCGAAGGATTATTGATGAATTGACTGATTTCTCTAGGCTGCTTGCTGCCCTGTTTCTGAACTGGAGGAATTGAATTTTTTAAGGGCCAAATTGAAGTCTTTTAGTCTTGAATTTATTTGTGGGATGTCTTAAGATAGTGATTAAGGTGTGGTTAAAAATTGGGCGCAATTGGAGTTCGATTTGATTAAGTTTTGGATTGAATTCCATAGGCGCGACTTGAGTTGTTGCTGGCCGGTTAGAGGAAGAAGGAATCCATTTGGCTTTGGCACTTGGAACAAAAATTGTGAGTAATTCTTACCCTTCCTAGAATATAGACATGTTCATGGATTTAATAATTGTTGGAATATAATATAGTATGATGGGGTTCGTGACTTGGAATTGTTGGATATGAGATAGTTATTAATTTTTGGGCCAATGAGGTGGCAAAGGGGGACTTGAGGCGTAGAATACGCAGGTCCCACGAACCATTAAGCTCGAGGAGTGCTTACGCGGGCGGATTTATTGAAATTGAGATCCTTTAGCCTCGAGGCGTTTTGGACGCGGGCTAATGTGTTGAGTTTGAACTAAGCCTCGAGGCGTTTTCTTACGCGGGCGGATGAGAGTGAAACCGATTCGATGCCCGAGGCGTTCTTACGCGGGCGACTTGATTTTGTTATTGAAATTCGTATAATGCCGGTGCGACTATTTGAATCTATATTTGATCAATTGTTATATTTGAATGTCTTTCATGCCGAGTTTTCTAAATTGTATGATGTTACTCAAGTAGAGTTTTCTACCATGCCATCTTTGTTGCATTTCCTTCCTTTATTTTGTCCCCGAACTGGTAGTCTAGTTAGGGTTAGGGTTTACTCATTTGAGATGTCAATCTCATCTCTTTGTGGGACCCCCTTTCCGAACCCCGACATTGAAGATGTTTCCGATCCGATTAGGCGATCCAAAGGAGAAGACGGTAACTTTTGACGAGTTTCCAGAGAGTAAAGGTGTAGTATACGTTAGGAAGTGTACTAAGGTTTGGGTAGACTTAGGAGCGGGACAGATGCAGCCTTTTCCATTTGAGTATTGGTTCCTCCGCTTGGGAGATGGCGACTTACAGGGTCCTCTCCGACCCGAGGACGTCCCAAGTAGAGGTTGTTCCAGTGGTGCCACCCGACTCGTCCCGAGATACAAACAGGACGTAGAGTTATCCGCGACTGGTTCTAGGAATATATCGAGAGAGGAGCCCTACTCCAGTAGACGATCCGCGTGTAGTGGTAATCTCGAGACTCGGAGGTGCGAGGAGGATACCGAAGGTGAGACAGAGGAGGAGATTGCGAGACGGACCCGGGACTATGTACCGACGGCGATGAGGACGAGAGCGGCGAGGCTCTTGGGAGTCCTTCGTCTAGTTGGATATTCCGATTCACTTTGTTAGATCCTTTTGAGGCCCAAGTGGTTTCCTTTTGGGGCTTGTTCTCTTGTTCCTACTTTTGTTCTTTTGTGGGTGCTACATCTGGTCTCGTTGATGTATGTCACATGACCGATGTTGTATATAGTTGTGAATGGTTGGTCCTACTCTTTTGTCCACTCGTTCTCTTGTCGTGGTTTTAGTTACCTTCGTGTGCGCATTACATGCTTTATCGTATGCCTTTATGTGGTATCCTGGGTTAGTATATTAAGGCTTAGGTGGATGTACGTTCAAGGAGGATTGTGGGACGTGACAAAGCAACTCTCAACTACTTGCCAATTATCCAAGGGTTTCAAATCACCCTTAACCAAGGTGACTACCTATCAAGCCAGCCCTCAACGAGGCAATTTCTCGGTTAACCGCCAATTATTAAGCAAGCCTCAACTAGGCCAACATCAAGCAACCATTCAAGGCATTACTTCAATGAGTCAATCGCTCATATTTTAAGTATAAAGGCACCTGTTCCTCTAATACGAACACAATAGGCTATCACACTCTCGGAAGATATCGTTCAACGGGGTATGAACCCCTCTCGCCGTCTAATCTCTCGGTTAGACCTTGGCCATAACAATCACATGATATCAACTATATAACAGCATCCATTGCCCAGCACGAAGCTTTTAATCATGCCAATCCCAAGCGCCATCACAAATGCCAAGCAAAATTTTGAAATTTCACCTTGAGAATCAACTCGGTGCAACACGTCTCTTAATCAAGATCGGACTTAACCCGATACCTAGACTTTCCCTTTCAATTTATGGCCTGGTTCATTCCTGCCTCCTTGCTATCTCGTAAGCTCTGTCGGGAGCCGCTCCTTGTCCGGACCTCTCTATCCCGGCGATCACTCCCCGCCCTCATCGACCTGGTCGTTGCGGGTTGTCCAAAGTCATACACCTACGGAGAAAGCCCCGTTCTACACGTTCCATACCATGCTTCATTACGGTTTATAGGTATCCCGTCAACTTGTCCCATACCAAGCGACAGTTTATTAAGTCCGATAGTGATAAGCTCATGCATGCACATTCATCGACTTTCGTTTTAATGCCACAAACACTGCATCGCATGATTGTCCTCGTTACTCGACGTACCATAATTGCTTCCGGATCAATTCTTATCCACAAAAGATCTCTAATTCCACCAATGACCGTCACCTCTCATAGATCCATTGCCTATGTTCTAGCATATTCTTCAAGTCGAGTCATTGACAAACCATAATCATAGTCATATAATCCAACTAACCATTCACTCAAAAGAAATCCTCTATTAGTCTCAACCACATGTACAACCTCAAATTCTATACTTATGGCTCCTCAATAACCCGCTTGCTCACTTATAAACCTCAATAATATCATCACCCAAGTTTACCAATAAAACAAAACGATACTAGAACCATTAGAATACAATACAAGTTCAAGCCTATAATCCTCAAGATTCGAAATCAATGCCTTATCCTAAGGGTCCCAGGTATCTAATCGTCTCCAAGTCATCACTCCTTATTACTCCAAGTCTCAATCTCATTTGATCGAGCCGACCTTGCTCGATACAACTTAAACAGGGGATGTCACGACCCGAACCCTGCGTGCTTGATAACATCCCCTCGGCCATACTTACGTACGGTTCTCCAGGATCCAAAGGCCCACAAATATATCGCGGAAGCACAATAATCCCCGTACATAAAACAACAACGCTACGATAACTTGGGATGATAAAAACACACTTATGTACATATATACATAGTTGTTATAGACTATCAAACCTAGGGCTTCAGGGCCACTGTACAAGCCCGTAACTAACTATAACAAAAAGGATACGTGGTCGAAGCCCGCTACACAAACAAAAATAAAACACTCTACAACGGTGAGAGGCCAACTACCCTAATCCTCGTCGACACTCCAATCTACTACCTCCAGCTCCTCCTCTTCGGTCTTAGGCATGCTGCTCCTCATCGACGGCTCTAAGACATCTCCATCTTCCGCCGGTACCACGACCTCCGGGACAGGCTCGGGGTAGTCAAGATTATCATAAGGGCCGGCATCGGGATGTATCACTACGCCATCTAGAGGGGGTGAACTAGTAGGATCCCATTCCCTAGCACCAACATAGGGAATATCAAAACCCGTCAACGGTCCCATCACCATATCCATGTGGTGGTATGTCCATGCCACATAAGTATGGGTCCTCCAAAAGAGTTCTCCAATGTCCACCTCAATTGTAGTCACATGCCTATAGTACGTCTTGTCCTCTCCTACTGGGTACTCGGTTACTACGGTTTCCATGTCCATCGGAATCCCGAACCTTGGAGGCGGTTCGTTCATTATTGCGGCGAAGGATCTATAAAACCACAAACCCACGACGGGGTGAGATAAAATCTCAGTAATCTAGCCCCTAACCCTAGGCTAGGGCTCTAGTGGCTCCGGACAAGTTTTAAAACAACAAAGCTCGACATATCCTTCTTCACCTCAATAATTCAACCAATAAATCCCTGAATATTCCATTTTCGTTTCGAAAATTTCCACACCTTCTCAAATATTCTACGTGACCCTCATATTGATATTTCATGTCTCGGTTGGAATAACAATAACCCACGTTACTCTAAAGCCCGCGTTTCACGCCTCAGGCTATCGTCTAAAATTCCACGTTACTCCGAATATTCTACGTTATTCCAAAAATATTCCACGTGACTCCACGACATCATACGAGTCCATAACATTGAGCCTCGGACTTTTATAGAACACGGCTCCATAAACATATATATATATATATATATATATATATATATATATATCGGGTCTCGGACTCATAGGAATACGACCCATAAATCACGGTTTCGGACACATAGGAACATGACCGGATTAAGTCTCGGACAATTAGTCGAACATGACTCACTTTGGTCTCGGACAACTTAATTGAACATGACTTTCATACTTTCTCGGTCTCGCACAATCGAGACGAATACGGCTCACTTTGGCCTCGCATCGACTTGATTGAATACGACCTTCATACTTTCTCGGTCTCGGACAATCGGACGAATACGGCTCACTTTGACATCATACAACTTGATTGAATACGACTTTCATACTTTCTCGGTCTTAGACAATCGGACGAATACGGCTAACTTTGGCCTCGGGCGACTTGATTGAATACGACCCATAAATCTTGGTCTCGGACACATAGGAACACGACCGGATTAAGTCTCGGACAATTAGTCGAACACAACTCACTTTGGTCTCGGACGACTTAATTGAACATGACTTTCATACTTTCGAGAATAGACAGCACCCGCGTAATAACGCCCTCGGGTCACTATCCCGCGTTTAACGCCTCGGGGATATTATAATACTCATAACCTCGCGTTTAACGCCTCGGGGTATAATAATAGTAAAGCCTGCGTCATAACGTCTCAGGCTATAATTCGTCAATCCAACATCGTGAGCCGCGTCATAACGCCTCGGGCAACATATGGTCTTATAAAGTACAAACCCCGCGTCATAACGCCTCGGGATAAAAATTTCACATTTCCTCTCTTTCATTCCACTTAAGACCATATACCACAATAATTTTCCGATCGCTTGTCCGATACCACACGATCCTTTAAATACTTCCGATCGATCAATCCTTGCCACATGATCCCGCTAGATTCCTTGATTAGCGGATCGAGACCATCCGGTCTCACCAATTTTCTCCAATAAAAGATTGGGACCATGCGATCTCTCCAATGTTTCTCCATTGCCCAATCGAGACCACTCGATTAAATTGTACCGGCAAACACTCGATGGGGACCACGTGATTCACTCACGTAAGAGAATTAATAAATCGGGACCATCCGACTAGATCATACAAGACCAATGGTCAAATCGGGCAACAAGATTAATTATGCTACCGCAATAATTAATCTACGCCACACAAAATTAATTCTACTAACGCAGCAATTACTAACGGCCGTACGTTCATAATTAGACTAACGTACAATTAATTCATGACTATAGTACTAAACTATAGTAATACCATATTTAATTAACACCATGGCATAACAACATGTTGTCACATAAAAAGTAACTATAGTTAGAATATAATCTAACCATGGTTCAAAATTAACTAGAGTCAATAACTAACCTAACCATGATTAAATAATAGCATAAAGTAACTAGAGTTAGGCATAAAGTAACCATGGTCCAACTTTGACCATACCCAAACCCTCTAGACTTCACTATTCACTTCAAGAACATGATTTCTCTCTCCTCCTCCCCTTCATTCTCGGCCAAGGCATGAAAATGGCCAAAAACAACCAATTTTTCACCCAAATCTACTCAATCTCAAGTCCCTTAGCAACCTAGATACCTAATCAAGGTTTAGGAACCAACTTACTTGATTTCTAACCAAATCCTTTGGTGAAAATCAGCTGGAAACCGAAGCAAAAACTTCCTCTCTCAAACCGGGTCGATTTGCCTCGTTCGGACCTTTGCCCCTTCAAATGGACCTACGGGAAAAATTACCCGGCCAAATCGAGCTTATAATATGTCCCTGGAAAGCTAAGACAATAATATTTCAAATGGTGGTGGTCTTACCTCAAACCGACATCTGACGAAAACGTTATAGCCGAAACAGTGGAGCTGTCGGGACAGGGCAGCGGATTGGGCGAGGGAGAGAAGTGAGAGAAAATTGCGTACAAATGAAGAAGATGAATATGGTGGATAGATAAGCTAGGCTAGGATATTTTGGGATAAAAATTTTGACTAGAATTCTTGGTCTTAAAAATGATGAGACAAAGACTTGTGGGTCCCACCAATAATTCATATCCTTTCCCATATCCGGTCCGATTTCACTTTTCCGAACACTTTGGGGCGAATCGTGAAATACACATGCTCGGGATGAGGCGACATCCAATATATTAATATTGAAATCCTTGAAAGTCCGACGTTCAATTTCGAAGTCCAATTCATTTCAATTGTTGGCATTCTTTATTGTCGGATATCGATTTCAAGATCTCATTCAATCATTAGCCTGGAAGAGGGTCGAAATTCAGAATGTCACAATTCAGCATAATCTTTACTCTTTACACACCTCAAGAAAATGGGTGGTGGAAAGGAAAAAATAATTTTTGCAAGAAATGGCAAGGACGCTTCACATTTCACATTTAAGGCGAGCGAGTCTCTATAGCTTGCTACATTTTAAATCATGTTTCTTTCGGCACCAATTTTAAGAAAAACCTTTATGAGCTTTTCAAAAAAGAAAACCTAATATTGCATACTTTCGTGTGTATGGGTGCAAATGCTTCATTTCGAAGAATGTTAACGATCATATTGGCAAGTTTGATATGAAATTAGATGAAGGGATATTCTTAGGATATTTAACTACAAGCAAAGCCTATAGAGTCTACAACAAAAACTCTTGTGTGGTTGAATAATAAGTGAATGTCAATTTTGATAAGAATTTTCAAAATTAGAATGATTAATCCGAACATGCCCAAGTTCTCACATTTCCTCAAAGTTCGAGCCGTTGAGAGAATCAAAAGAATGACACTTCGAAGAGAATGTTGTTTCCGAAGAAGTTCGTAATTAAGAAACAGATCATCAAATGACAGAAATACTAGAAGAGATGCAGCATGAACCCGAATATCCAAGTGCTACTCAAGATTATAATGGGAACCTTGAATGATGGAAACAACAATTCAGTCATCTAAAGGAGCATATAATGGGAAGCTTGAATGATGGAATCAAAACTAGATTAAAGTTCAAGCAAGCAATGACTAACAAAGCACTTATTTCTGAAGTTGAACCAAAAGGGATTGAAGAAGCACTTGCCGATGAAAACTAGATCAACACAATGCAAGAAGAACTTCATCAATTCAAGATCAATGATGCCTGGGAACTAGTATCAAGACCCAATAATCATTCAAGAATAGGAACAAAATGGGTATTCGGAAACAAGCTGGATAACAAAGGGAAAGTCGTTAGAAACAAAGCAAAATTAGTGGCAAAAGATTATTCCCAAGAAGAAGGAATAGACTACAATGAAACCTACACACCGATTGTCAAGTTAGAACCATAAGGCTACTTCTTGCTTATACTTATTACAATGATTTTAAATCTTTTCAAATGGATGTGAAGAGTGCATTTCTAAATGGATATA
The DNA here is from genome assembly GCA_021437795.1 of Rhodamnia rubescens. Classification (NCBI taxonomy): domain Eukaryota; kingdom Viridiplantae; phylum Streptophyta; class Magnoliopsida; order Myrtales; family Myrtaceae; genus Rhodamnia; species Rhodamnia rubescens. The sequence continues at coordinate 557,113 of JAILYA010000112.1, forward strand.
TTAAAAAAGAAGTTTATGTTGAACAACCTCCCGGCTTCAAGAACCTAGAGGAAAAGATCTCGTCTATACATTGAAGAAAGCATTATACAAATTAAAACAGGTACTACGTGCTTGGTACCGAGAGGTTAAGTAGCTTTCTATCCGAACAAAAATTTTATTAAAGGTAATGTTGACACTACTCTCTCCATTCAAAAGCAAGTGTAAGGGCATTCTACTTGTTTAGATTTACGTTGATGATATTATTTTTGGTTCTTCTAACAGACTTATGTGCAAGAATTTTTCAAAAGTACGCAGATGAATTCAAGGTAAGCATGATGGAAGAACTAAGATTTTCCCTTAGATTTCGGATACATCAAACAAAGAAAGGAATATTTATCCATAAGGAGAAATACGATTTGGAAATCGTCAAGAAGTTTAGCTTGGAAAACTGCAAAAAGACAAGAGACTCCCATGTTACATTCTTCCAAACTTGATAAAGATGAATAGGGAAAAGAAATCAACCCAAAGCTTTATCGCGGTATGATTAGCTCACTTCCGTATCTTACAGGTTTCAAGACCCGACATTCTATACGTTGTCCGCTTATATGCGGGATTCCAGCCAAGCCCAAGAGAATCTTATCTCTCACCCATTAAAAGAATTATCAAGTATATAGGGACTTATCCCAAATATGGCTCATGGTACTCTAAGGAATTCGATTTCATTTTGAGAGGCTATTTAGATGCGGATCTTGCTAGATGTAAGATTAGCGGGAAAAATACTTTTGGAACTTGTCAACTTATGGAAAATATGACGATTTCTTGGTACTATAAAAAGTAAAGCACAATTGCACTCTCTAAAGCGAAGCTGAATATGTATCTCTAGGAAGTTGTTGTGCTCGGATTCTATGGCTAAAACAATAACCGAGAGTTTATAGAGTTGAAGATGCTAGTGTGGAGATCAAACGTGACAATACAAGCGCAATAAATCTAACCAAAAATCCCATTCTTCATTGAAGGGCAAAGCACATTGAGATCAAACATCATTTTATTCGTGATCATGTTCGGAATGGAGATTTTTCACATTCAGTTTGTTGAAACGAAAAATCAACTCGCAGAGTTATTCACCAAACTTCTTGATAAATAGATTTTCAATTTTATTCGAAACGAATTAGCTATTATTAATCCTTTACCTAAAGCTATGTTAGAAACAGGTCACTTGCTATAGTTCAGAAGAATAATTGTTTAGAAGCAAAGTCCAAAAGCACAATTTCTAGAACATGTGTTCGAAGCAGAAGTCAGTTATTTCATTATTGTCTAAGTGTTAATTTCATGACTTTGCTAGGATTGAAGGTAAGTTCTCTCACAATCTTGTCATGTATTGTTAATTGATATTGTATATTTTATTCTTGGTTGATTTGTTTTGGTTTTTATTCGAAATTGATTTTATTTTCAAAAATAACCGTTTTACAGTTTTTGTTTTTTTCTATTTCAAAATGTGAAGTGACACGAACCGTCACTTCCTCTATTTTTGAAAGAACACTGTTTATGTCGAACCATTACGGTTTTCTCTCAAACTCTAAATCGTTCGAATCACTCTTTTACTTTCTCGCTTTTCTTCTTCAAAATCTCATCTTCATTTCATCTCAAAGTTTCAAACTTTCTCATCCATGGCTCTGAAATCATCCTCCTCTATGAAGAAAGTTGCAGAGGAAAGTGAAAGGCAATGGAGAAAATCGTCAAGGTTGACAAGGGAAAGGAGATCTTGCGACTCTACTCCGATCGATGTTTCCGGGTCGAACATGAAGATAACGAGACATTGCTCAAAGGAAGTTAGGCTTGTCTAAAATCGAGTTTGATGAAGAGGGTAGCGTTGGTTATTAATATCAAACCTCTGTATGATTCCCTCAAGTCTAATGGGTTAGGAGATGACATGATTAAGAAGCTACTTGGACATTCATAAGTTTGTTAGTGAAGAGGATTTTCTTGCAATTCTAGAACTGCCTATACAAGTCGTGACACCTCTTGCTACAAATGATCTTGAAAGTGTATCACAAAAGAGCAAAGAAAAAGTTGTATCGTATGGTGTACTAAAACCATAGAAGACTCCGACAAAAGGAATTGTCATTACGAACGAGTGGAAGATGATAGTGACATCGAAACCAAGGGAAGGTTTGATGATGACGACGGCGTTATAGTAAATAACTTCAAGAAGAAAAAAGCGTTGTCGGGGACAAGAGTTTTAAAAACAAGCTTTTTCTCGATCGAAAATATCTTGACGGTATAAGGCTATGAATGAAAGAGGTATTATGCCTCACGGGGTATTTGATGTGAAATACTTTGATAGTGTTGTTATTCCTATAAGAAAACATCTCGAGTAGATGAAGTTAAGGGATTTTGCAATGCCGGAGGAACCATCTTTCTTGACATGGTGGTATACTTTTACTCAATCTTGGCCTTCAAAGATTTCAACTCTCTGTTTTACAACATTGACGATAATCGATATCATTTGCAAATCTCTGAACTTGCCAAGTTGATGGATGTTGAGGCAAGGAACTTCAAGCCCATAGACATACAACCCGACGCTGCTTATAGTTTCTTAACGGGAAAAGAAAAGTATTCCAAAGAATCGAGGCTCATATTGCACACAATGACTTCCCTTTGAAGCACATTATTATGCATAAGGATATGATCGAATGTCTATGACCAAAGGCTTCTTCGAAGATAGATATCTTGAAGTATGAAGCCAAGTTGATGTGGGGCTTGATGACAAGGTATGAATTCTCTCTAGCTCACATTATTCTTCTGTTTATGTACGGAATTGTACGTAAATGGAAGAGATAGTTGTCATATGCGGGGTTAATCTCTCGGATTCTGAATTATCACAATGTTAAAATTCCAAATGAGTTAGCTCAAAATCGAGTCAAGTCATGGTTACTAAAGAATCTATGATCCAGAAAATGGGATTTAAACCGACTATTGGAGGATGGTTGAACAAGAACAAAGAAGTTGTTTAGGTGGAACTAGAGGAGAAGAATGCGAAAGCGAAAGATTTGCCAAGAAAAGGAAGATGTTACAAGGAAAGGAAAAGAGGTTATTGAATCCTCAAAGGGATAGGGTCCATGGGAAGATGATCTAAAAGATAAGGAAGAAGCATTTGTCATTAAAGATGCTTTGGGAGACCACATGAGCAGGGGGCTCCTTTGGACAAAGAAGAGGGCTTTTATAAGACTCATGATGGTGAGGAAGCAAGAATTTTGTAGATTGAGAGAAATCTATAGAGAGAAGAGAGGATGAGCTTTATTGTGAACATCACGATGGATTATGGGATGCACGAGATAAATGAGATAGAATTTAGAACAACCATAAATGAACTGGTTTCAAGTCCGAGAGATGATGATTCCCTAAAATCTATTGACATGGAGGTTGACAAAATGGATGAATTTCTTGTGGTTGGTGTAGAGTTTACACCAATGACTCTTGTTGGACCAGTAGTGACTTAAGAGAAAAAGAAAGATGAATCTAAAGCCTCAACTATGGATCGAGGTAAACCGAATCTATTGCTCATATGGAGTAAACTATCGATAAAGGAAGCAACCCAACGAAGTTGAAGCTAATATTCGGGGAAGCAACCTTAGTGAGGGAATATGTTGTTGCTGATGTTGGAGAAGAAATGCCAAAGGCCTAAGAAACTCTTGTAGATGACCCTAGAAAGGAGTTTTCAAAAGCAGCCCTTACTCGGACTTAGGGGGAGATCAATCTACAATGAGTTCTAGATTCTTCTAATAAAGAAAAGGGACCAACACTTGATGAAGGAACAACCACAACTCCCGCAAGGAATTTGACACCAACGTAAATACTGAATGCTTTTATCAAGAAACTACTTGGACATGAAATCTTCTCGAATCTTATTCAAAAGGATATGAAAAAGCTCCGGATCGAAGTACTACGAGAGGATGGATGCGAATGAGAAAATAGTCGAAAAGAAGTTGAATCACTTTTTAGAAAATGCTAGATCAATATTGCCGCCTCTTTTGTCTTGAGATGTTAAGCTTGGGAACTTATACTTTGGTTAGATATGAAAGAATTACTTGAGAGTCCCTTGAATTGGAGGTTTTCAAAGACATCACTATCGCTTATTCTTTGGTTCATCCAAAGAAAATCAGGCCTAGCTTGAAAGAGAACAACATGAGGGTGATAAAGAGCCAGTGGGTATCCCCTCTTCGTCTACAAAACCACCTCTACCTCCTACTATTTGAAATTATTTTTCAGAATAGCTGTTGGTTGATGTGTTTTTTGTTAAATGTTGATGTGAATTGCATTAACTTTTATTATCGCGTCCTTATTATGGGCTAATATTCCTTTTACTTAAATAAAACTTGGTTTGTGTGCTTTTTTGTTGTTTATCCCTCTTACTGATGACAAAAAAGGGGAGAAGTATCTCTTATTTAATTGTAGAACTAGAGATATAAATTCTACGAAAATCGTTCTTACGGAAAAGCATACGTCATGAACTACATATTTGAACAACATACATTACTCGGTGATATCATTTACAATATATACCTTGTTCAGATGCATATTGTTCAAATGCATATCTACATTTCGAAAAGATTCACTTGGAATAAAAATTTACATCTTTGTGAAATCTTTTCTACGCATATAATTGTATCTATCTCTTATCAAAATCTTTGAAAATCTATTTTATTGAGGAAGTTTTGTCATCATAAAAAAGGGAGAGATTGTTGAGAAAACCGTCCTTTTGAATATTTTGAATCGATAAAACTATCATCTTTTATAAAGAATCGGTTTAATGCAAATAATATTTATATTGCAGAAATGAGCAAGTGAACTAAAGCTTATATTATTCCAAATCCGGCGTTCGGACTCAAAGTTGTTGGGGGTAACATTATCATCTAGAGGGGGTGAATAGGTGTTTACAGAATATTTTAATAAAAAATTGCGAAATTATAATTGAATAAGCTCAAGGCTTGATCCTTAGATGATCGGCACACGTAAGATTGCAAAACAGGGCAGTGTGCACGGTTTTATTATCACAAGATATAATTAGAAATGAGTAAGGGATAGAAAAACTGGATAGTGGATTTATAGTAGTTTGGCTTTGTTCGAGCTTACGTCCACTTCGTCACGCGTGGCGCCCAATTGGTGGATTCTACTAGTTAATTGTTCGGGAGGTTACAACTCGGTGACACTGCCTTGAGGCGAATGACTCCACATCTAATGCTTAACGCTCGTGTGTACACCTCTAAGTATTATAGTGAATAGATTAAGGAGAATATGTAAAGTTGAAGTTGTCTCGATCTTGAAATTTAGAATCATATTCCCTTTTACGCTAACCTCTATTCTCTCGACTTTAAGATGTCATTTATACTCCTCCACCTCCAACTATTCGTTGCAATGCCTCTAGAGGATCCCTCTCCAAAACTTCCCATTTAGATGAGATTGTATTTGATGTGGACATCGAGCCATATCGAGGTAGAGGTGTTAGGGACCCGTTGTCCTATCTACTTGGTCTAACACTCGAGCGAATCGAAGCAATTCAAGTAACCTGTTGGTGTCATGGCTCGTGATCTTTGGAGTGGAGGCCATCTTAGATTGAGACATGAAGAATCTAGGACTTCTTGGCGCAACACAATCATTTGGAGTAACATTAATCGAGCTATTGACTCGGGTCATTGATCAAGAGGAAGGGTCGGCGAACTCCGAATGGGCTCAAATTTGGTCGTTTGCATGAAAATGGGCTGCCGATCCATACTCACCACTATGTTATGAGTGACAACATTTTTTTAGCTCTTTAGAGTCGTTTAAATGTGTTTTTAGCCATTTTTTATTTTAGGCAATATTCATGATTTAATGATATTTTGTGATATTGTGTTTCCTAGGGTTAGCACCATATATAAGAGTATTTAGGGTTTCTCTATGAGACAGACATTAATTTTAAATTTTAATATAATGAGAGGATTTCCTCTTCTTTGAGTTCTCTTGAGGACTTGACCATATCAAGATTTCCTTGTGGCGGTTGATTCGACTTATCGAGCAAGATAGCGAGTTCTCTTGTTCATGGCGTCTATTACATTGGTTGGTTGACACGAGTTCGTCAACAGGTCACATTTATATCGAGGTTATCAATCATAGGTTCGATTGGGGGTCAAGGTTCGAATTCATACTGTCGGATCTTCGTAGAACGATCAATTCCGCATCGATTCACATCATCTCGGTATCGGAGCAAATTCTACAAGGTCTAGTTATCCTAATTTTACTGCTTTTCATTCCACAATTTGAGATTTATTGAACTAGGATTTCGATTTTTTTAAATCGAATTAGGGTTTTGAGTTGTTCTTGTTGGGTTTTTTTCCAATTATTTGCATGCTTTCGGTTGGTCCTAGCATGTTCGATTGTAATTGAGTTAGTAAAAAAAAGTTTCAACAAAACGGTAGTAATCGAAAAAAAAAGAAAAAAAAGATCAAAAGAAAAGAATTAATAAGACAACTCGTTTATTAGTTTGACCGAATTGACAAATCAGTAGCAAAATTGAGTTTGAATTTGAAATTAGCAAAAGTTGCTGAATTGTTTGGTTCGAAAAACTCTTTGAGCAATACATAGCCGAATTACTTTGATCTTGCTTGGTGGTTTGGTCAATTGTTGTGAGATGGTTGAGAGACTGATTTTTAGTCCCATAAAGAGCTTGTGAGAAGGAAACGAGAGGTAAAAGGCAAGAGTGTGTGAGCTTAATTGTGAGAGGAAAAAAGCCAAAATTGAGTTAAACACGAGGGAAGTGACAACACCTTGAGCGAAACACGTGAGAGAATGTTTAGTGAGATTTCTTTTATTTCTAACATTTTCTTGTAGGTTAAAATCATGTCACGCAACTAAGAAAGGGTGAATCAAAAGGAGGATAGTCCCAAACAAAGGGATGATACGATTTTGGAAGGCATCCAGTAGTTGAGAGCGCAACTTGAAGCACTTAGCAGCCGAGTTTGTGAGACGAGGCTTGATGGTGACCGAGAGCTACCACGTGGGAGGCCGCAAAATCAGCAAGATGAATCTAGGACACGACCTAGATAGCAGCAGCAATTTGATAATGAGTACGAGGCCGGTTTGGGAGATGGAATGGAGGTCGAGGGTATAGACACCAAGAAGATGATGAGCTTGGCAAAATCAAGATGAAGATTTCATCTTTCCAAGGAAAGAATGATCCCAATGTGTACTTAGAATGGGAGAAACGAACGGAAATGGTATTTGATCGCCAACGATATTCCGACCTCAAGAAGGTAAAAATCGCAACTATTGAATACACTAATTATGCTATAATTTGGTGGGACCAACTTGTGACTAGCAAGAGACGCAATGGTGAGAGCACGATAAACACGTGGGATGAGATGAAAACGGTGATGAGGAGGCGTTTTGTACCAAGTCATTACCACCGAGACTTGTTCCATAAGCTACAAAATCTCGCACAAGGCAATAGGAGCGTGGAACAATACCATAAGGAGATGGAGATTACCTTAATTCATGCTAATGTGATGGAGGACCGAGAGGCCACAATGTCACGATTCTTGAGTGGTTTAAGTCGAGATATAGCGAGGGTGGTGAAGCTGCAACATTATATTGAGTTAGAGGAATTGGTAGATAAAGCCATCAAAGTTAAGGGGCAATTAAAGTTGGACAGAAATTACAAGAGTGGTGGAGGTTCAAGCTCAAATTAGAAGTCAAATTGGAGGGGAAACCACACCAAGGCCGAAACTTCAAAGGAAAGGAGAAATATGGCAAAGTTGGTTTGAACCCAACTTCAAGTAAAATCGAAAAACCTAACACTAAGACTCACGATATTAAATGTTTCAAGTGTTTGGGCATGGGTCTTATGGCAAATCAAAGCCCTATTAGGGGGTGATGATCATGGTTTGACATGGTGATGTTGAATCCGAAAGTGAGAAAGAGGAAGAGGATGATGAAATGTCCATTGTTGGAGGATTGTAGTGATGTTGAGATGCCAATAAAGGGTGAATTAATGGTGGTTAAGTGTTCTCTTAGTGTTCAAGCCAAGGAGGAGAAGCATCATCAACAACATAATAATTTATTCCATATAAGATGTATGGTAAATGGTAAGATTTGTAATTTGATTATTGATGGAGGCAGTTGTGGGAATGTGGCAAGTTGTACCATGGTGGAGAAGTTGAGGCTAAAGCGTCAAAACACCATAAACCATATTGACTTTAATGGTTGAATGATAGTAGTGAGGTGAAGGTGTCGAAGCAAGTCCGAGTTCCATTTGAGATAGGGAGATACAAGGACGAAGTGGTGTGTGATGATGTACCTATGCAAGCGGGGCATGTTTTACTTGGTAGGCCATGGCAATATGATCGAAAGGTACATCACGCTGGGTACACTAACCGATATTTATTGGTAATGAATCAAAAGACTTACATCTTGGTACCAATGATACCTGGTGAGATGTATGAAGATGAATTGAAATTACAATGTGAGAGCGAGAGATACGTAAAAGGTGAGGCCGAGAGGGAGAGAAAAGGTGAGAGAATCAAGGGCTTGCGTGAAGAGTTCGAAACGCAAGGAAAATGAGAGATCGAGAGGAGTAGAATGGTAAAAGCCGAGGAAAAAGGAAAGAGAAAAGAAAATGGGCAAAAGAACTTCTATACAAAATCGAGCGAAGTGAGGAGAGCTTTAGCTATAGACCGACCATTGCTTGTACTTTTGTGTAAGAAGGCTTTGCTTTCTACTAACGATCTTGACCCGAGTTTGCCTAGTTCATTTGCTTCTTTATTGCAGGAATTTGAAGATGTATTTCCTAATGAGCTTCCCTGGAGGGTTACCACCAATTCGAGGCATAGAACATCAAATCGATTTGATTCTTAGTGCCCATTGCCTAACCGACCCGCATATCGAAGCAATCTCAAGGAGACAAAGGAACTTCAGTGGCAGATTAGTGAATTATTGGAGCGAGGGTATGCGCGAGAGAGTCTTAGCTTGTTCACCGTCCCTGTTTTGTTGGTGCCGAAAAAGAATGAGTCATGGCGAATGTGCGTTGATTGCCGTGCAATCAATAACATTACGGTAAAATATCGACATCCTATTCCTAAGTTAGATGACATGTTGGATGAGTTACATGGTGCTTACATATTTACTAAGATTGATTTAAAAAGTGGTTATCATCATATTAGAATGAAAGAAGGAGATGAATGCAAAACCGCATTAAAGACCAAGTATGGGTTGTATGAGTGGATAGTCATGCCACTTAGATTAACTAATGCACCTAACACTTTCATGCGACTTATGAATCATGTTTTGTGCTTTTATTGGTCGATTTGTGGTTGTCTATTTTGATGATATCTTGATATATAACCGAAGTTTTGATGACCATATTGAGTATATACGAGCTGTTTTGGAGATTTTAAAGGCCGACCAATTATATGCTAACATAAAGAAGTGCTCTTTTATGACTAACATATTAGTGTTTCTAGGGTTGTTGTCGGTACTAATGGTATACAGGGTTGATGAGAAAAATGTGAAAGCAATCCGTGAGTGGCCGACACCTAAGACCGTTGGAGAAGTGCGCAGTTTTCATGGCTTAGCTAGTTTTTATTGACGATTCGTGAAAGACTTTAGCACCATTGCCGCACCTTTGACCGAGGTTGTCAAGAAACATATGGGTTTCACGTGGGGAGAAGAGCAAGGGAGAGCATTTAATCCGATAAAAGATAAGTTGACCAATACTCCTTTGTTATCTTTGCTGAATTTCAATGTTGCTTTTGATATAGAGTGCGATGCTTCGGTACAAGAATTTGAGCCATATTGATGCAATGAGGGTGTCCCATAACTTATTTTAGTGAGAAATTAAATGGATGAACATTGAATTATCCTACTTACAATAATGAGATGTATGCTTTGGTGTGACCTTTGGAGACTTGGCAATATTGCATATGATCAAGAAGTTCGTGATCCACATCGACCACGAGACCTTAAAGTATTTGAAGGGGTAGCAAAATTTGAATAAAATACATGCCAAATGGATGGAGTTCATTGAGACCTTTCCGGATGCGATCAAGTACAAGAAAGGTAAGGAAAATGTAGTAGCCAATGTACTTTCTCTAATGTACGCAATTCTAACTACTCTAGGAGTAAAGTGTCTAGGTTTTGAGCATATCAAAGACTTATATACTGATGATGATGACATTGGAAAAGTGTTTGAAGCTTGTCAATACGCTGCATTTGATAAATTCTAAAGGCACAATGGCTATCTTTTTCGTGAAAACAAGTTATGTTTACCTAGATGTTCTTTGCGTGAGTTGTTGGTGCGAGGGCGCATGGTGGTGGTTTAATGGGGCATTTTGGCATTAATAAAACTTATGAAATGTTGCATTAACATTTTTATTGGCCACACATGAAACGAGATATCACACGTTTTTGTGAGAATTGCATTGCATGTAAGCAAGCTAAGTCTATGACTAAACCACATGGCTTGTATACACCTTTGCCTATCCCGATGCATCCTTAGGTTGATATTTTTATGAATTTTATGTTAGGATTGCCTAGGTCTAAGCATGGTAGGGATTCTATTTATGTGGTTGTTGATCTGTTCTCAAAGATGGCTCATTTTATATCATGCCATAAAATCAATGATGCATTACATATTACCGATTTGTTCTTTCGTGAGGTTGTACGTTTGCATGGCATGCCTAGCTCTAGTGTTTTTGATTGAGACACTAAATTTCTTAGTTATTTTTGGAAAATATTGTGGAAGAAGTTAGGTACGTAGCTTTTATTTTCTACTACTTGTCATCTACAAACCGATGGTCAAACTAAGGTAGTTAATAGGACTTTAGGGGAATTGTTGCGTACTATCATTAAAAAGAACATAAAGTCTTAGGAAAATTATTTGCCACATATTGAGTTTACATATAATAGGAGCATGCATTCTGCTACTAAATTTACATCGATTGAGGTTGTCTATGGTTTTAATCCGTTAACTCCATTAGATTTAACCCCTTTGCCTATTGATGAGCATGTGGATTTAGATGCTACTAAGAAGGTAGAATTTTTTAAGGCATTGCATGAGAAGACGCGGCTAAATATTGAGCACAAGACTAAGCAATATGCAAGGCAAGCAAAAAAAGATGCACAATAGTAGTGTTTAAACTTGGCGATTGGGTTTGGGTTCATATGCACAAGGAGCGTTTTCCCGATCGTAGACGTTCTAAGTTATTACCGCGAGGGATGGACCGTTCATGGTGTTAGAAAGGGTCAACGATAATGCCTTCAAGTTTGATGTTCCAAGTGAGTATAGTGTTAGTGCTACTTTCAATGTTTCGACTTGGCTCTTTTCGATGAAGGTGATTATTTGAGGGCACATCCTTTGCGGGGGAATGAAGTGGACATCGAGCCATATCGAAGAGGAGGTGCTTAGGGACCCGTTGTCCTATCCACTTGATCGGATCACTAGAGCAAGGGCGAAGCAATTCATGCAAGCTGTTGGTGTCATGGTTCGTGATCTTTGGAATAGAGACGATCTGAATCTAGACTTGAAGAATCTAGGACTTCTTAGCGCAACACGATCATTTGGAGTGACGTTAACCGAGCTGTTGACTTAGGCCGTTGATTGAAGGGGAATGGTTAGCAAACTCCGAATGGGCTCAAATTTGGTCGATCGCATGGAAACAGCCGCCGATCCGTACTCATTGCTATGCTATGACCGACGACGTTTTTAATGTTTTGAGTCGTTTAGATGGGTTTTTAGCCAATTTTTTTTTATTTTAGGCAATTTCATGATTTAATGATATTTGTGATTTGTGTTTCCTAGGGTTAGCACCATTATAAGGTGTTTAGGGTTTCGAGATGAGATAGACATTAATTTTGAATTTTAATACAATGACAGGATTTCCTCTCTTTGAGTTCTCTTGAAAACTTGACCTTATCAAGGCTTCCTTGTGGCGGTCGATTCGACTTATCGAGCAAGATAGCGAGTTCTCTTGTTTGTGGCATCTACAACGTTGGTTGGTTGACACGGGTTCATCAATAGGTCATGTTTATACCAAGGTTACCAATCACAAGTTGGATTTGGGGTCAAGGCACGCAATTCGTACCTCTAGAACGATCAATTCTGCATCGATTCACATCCGTATCCCAAAAGAAGATCTTGTAGCTGTTGAGGATTGCCACAGAAAGTATTCTCCATTTGATCAATTCACCCACACAATTATGATCCTAGATTTCCATAGATGGAGTTCTTCATTAGAAAGGTCCATTAGGAAGGTCACGTCCGTCTCCCTTAATCTGCATCCTTGATAGATCCTCAAGACAAAGAATCTTCAAGAATGATCCAGCTCGATTACTAGCCGTTGTGATGATCAATTCAATCATCTTTCAATATCTCTCTTGATATTCTGGTTGTTGTGTATGAAATGCTTCTCTTAGAGCTTGAACATCATTCCAACGTCTAAGCTCTCTTACTCAACGTTTGAGCTCTACACGCCTTTCCGAGTCCATTAGAATAACATCTGAGCTTCTTTTTTCCAAATTCAATCTTGTGTATCCCCACATCTTCGGATAATCTGTAAAATAAGTATTTCATCGCATTAACTCAGATTAATAGCACATGGATTATTTTATCAACGTCAAAATTACTCAAGGATTTTTCTTAACAATCTCCCCATTTTTGATGATGACAAAACCATCAATAAGAATATCGGTTGTTAAGTAAAAAGGTGAGTAATATAATAATTTTGTTACTCAAGAGAGTCTTGCTAAATAACAATGCATCATTTCATATCTTGGTGTGATTTCGTTTTTGCGCTCGGAACTTGTGAAACCTATATCAAAGTATTTTTAAAATCGTAGATGCACAAGTATAGAGTATTTAAAATTTAAAGTATGTGAATAGGATATTTGGGATGATAGTAACAGGTTCTCTATATTCATAACATGTAATTCGCATGAACCCGTATCGGATCAATAATCTTCACTAGATTATAGCAAGGTGAGATATCAAAGCATAGTACTAAAATTTTTGGACAATTCCGTACTATGATGCTTAGAACACCTCGTTATGTATCTTTCTCAAAACTTGTTCTCGGAGCTTAAAACCTGTTCAACTTATTTTCAACTTGATATGATCAACTCTGTTTAGAGCATGCTCTATATGATAAAGTGACTCTTCGATCACTTCTCCCATATCAACCTGTTTAGTTCCTATTAGATTTGCATATATCTTTTTCTCAAAGATGTATAAACCTGTTCAACAAGATTCGGGAACCTGTAAATCATTATCTCGCATAGGCAGTTTAAGGGGATATTCATACATAACTTCTCCCCCTTTTTGTCATCAACACAAAAGGTTATAGCAAACTACCAATATATATGCAATATAGTCTCAAATCAGTTCATCCACAATATCATCCAATCAAAGTACTTAAAAGTTCAACAATTCAAGCTCAAGTAACATTCAGATTTAACACGGATCCAAACGGTGATAAATTTAAAACACCAAAAAGAAACAGTTTTAATTTTGAGGATTTGGCGCTGGAGTAGATATGGATGGGGTTGGAGTGGAAGTTGTTGGAGCTTGCTCAACAAGAAGTTGGACAAGGACAAATTTAGTGAGTTGATTAATCTTTTGATCGAAATCCTTTTTCATGTTCGAGGATCTTCTGTCCAAGAGTCCCAACTATGATTCTATAAGGCCTACATTTGAGGATAGACTGTTTAAGTAGCACGGCTTCATAATCCATCTTGACCCTTAATCCTTTAACATCAAGATACAGAGAAGTCCATATGTCTGTCAATTTCTCATCCATCTCTCTTTGCTTGAACACCAGTACTTGGAGAAGCTTTGAATCGGTAGCACCACCCAAATCATCATCGGTTTGAGTGCCAACGTTAGAAGACTCCTTCGTTGGACTTCCTCAAGTATCTCAACTGGTGTATCCTATTGTTTTTCTTCTATTCTCGCATCTTCTTTCTCTTTCTCTTCTTTCTCCTTCTCTTGCTTCTCTATCTCGAGCTGCAATTTCATCCTCAAACGTTGACTTCACAATTGTTTGAAGCATTTTCTTGATCTCACTATCTCTTACTAAGGAACCATATGAAGTTTGCTCTTTTTTATTCTTTCAAGCAACTTCTTGACAAGCTTTCTCATCTTCATCCCGGACTTGATGGACTTGTGAGCCAATGTCTTCATCCGCCTCGTTCGAGTGGACTCATAGGATGGCCCTGTTGGAGAGGCCTCTCGCAAACGTTTTAGCAATTAGAGCTTCTTTCGGAATGGCCTCTTTGTTCCAGCCTCTACTGCAAGAAGGTTTATCATAATGACATTCTTTTTCATGTCTCTCCATTGTCCATTGTCAAACTTGTAGCCCATTTTGGTAAACATTGTCTCACCAGTACTACATTGAGAAACGTTCAGAGATCTAAGGCTCTGTGGAATTGCTATTCTTAGATATTCAAGGATTCTAGTGATCAATGATCCATAACGCAACCGACCCTCATTCTTTTTGGCTACTCGCGCATGTGCATAAAGATGAGATGTGGAAGAGAGAAGGGTTTGTCATTTAGGATAGCCTAGATGATTTTACCTTCAAAGCGAGAAACATCGGTCTTGGATGAACTTTTGGGCCTAAGGCGGTTTGTGACTACCTTATGCGGAATGATGGTTCTCAGAGGAAAATGATGATGTTCAACATGAGCTTTGTTTGCTCTGGACAAATTTGGGTTACTTGAGAGATCTTTGTAGATAGCATCATCTAAGATGGGAATTATAGCAAAGGTAGAGAGTTTAGTGTTAAGAACCTTTGCAAGATGTGCAAGCACTCAAAATGATGTTTTGTTTAAAGAAGGGAAAACCGAATAGCATCTCTGGAGATCATAGAGAAGATGGAATAAAAATAGGCGATCGGCTCGGGATGACAAGAGGCATTTATAGAACAGATAGTTTGCAATTGAAGTTGGTAAGAGGATAAAGAATTTGCAAACCATTCTTCTCAAAGTACTCAAATAGTATTGGCCTAATAGCCATGGAAGTTTCGGCAATTAAACAATTCATGTAAGCACGACGCTCCTTGGTCTAAACATTCTATCTACTTTGCCTTCCTCATCCAAAAATTTCATTCTTGTGGGCTAAAAGTGAGCAGAGATCATCTCATGATCTTCTTCCCTCATATGATTACTAACCAATACAATTTCTGCTCGAGTTTCTTTCTTAGCCGTGGTACTTTTTAGGTCTTATCTCTATTGAAGCAACATGCATCTCTTCTATCCTAGAAGGTTCATGAACCTTCTCTTTTCCTTTCTCAAAAGATCTAACTTTTTAAATTCATTCCCTACTTTGTATGGCCAGCTTAACCTCTTCCTAAGCTAGCATTTCACCAAATTTCTATAACTCTCCCTCATAAAAAAATCCGTTTCTTCGTAGAAATTCTTGAATATCGTGATCGAGTCTATCGTGCATCCTCATTCCCTTAATCACATTTGATATAACCCTTGCTTGTTTGATTTTCTTATCAACAAGAAGATTAGCATTTTCTTCGGGGGTTCAAATTACCATGTTTGTGATGCGGTCTTGAAGTTTCTTCTTCTTTTTCTTCACTACCTCTAGGGCTCGGTGATGGCGATTTCAGCGACTACTCTTCGTGTTTTCTCCGTTCTTTGATCAACAATTTCTTCTCTTGGAGAACTCATGAGATCATGCTGAGTGGGGGCATCAATCGTTGCTCTAAGGCCTCGCGATTCCAATCGACCATACCAATGGGTACCGGTTGAGGGTGTCTTCATCGCCGAGGGAGCTATTGAGACTTTCGGAGTTTGTTGAGAGGATCGAGTGTTTTAGGGTTTGAGAGTGAGATCGAAGGAGTGATTTCTAGATGCGAAGATTTGAGAGAATTCTGAACGAAGAGTGTGAAAAAAAAAATTTTATAGGAGTGTTTAAAGGAAGCGACGGTTCGAAGATGAAGTTTTGTTTTTGCTAAAAAAAGGAGACCGCTTTTGAAAATTGAGAGATTTTGAAATATAACTTCCATAAATAGGATATTTTAAAGAGATATAATAAGTTAATTTTTAAAACATAATATTCAGTCAATTCAAACAAGATAATCACATCAATAACAATATTTCGCTTGATATTAAAAAGGTCGAGATTGTGCGTACCATATTTGTTGCTAACAATAACTACTTACGCACAAAAAATTTGAACGATCGAACCTTGTGTGATTTTTGTTCGAGATCTTGCTTTTAGTTTTGCGAGACTCCTTCTAGTCATCGAATCTCTTCGAGATGAAGCTCATCATCTTCTTGCTTTCTTCACTTGTTGCATTTCGCTTCGGAAGCAATATTTATCTGTGTAGAGAACAACTCAAATAGACATAATGGTGATACCCAATTCTTGTCGATATGTTCAAAAGTATTTTTCTCAAGCAATTTTATGAACATGTCGCTAATTGATGTTTTAAATCAATAAATAGAATATTAACATCACCATTATGCACATGCTCACGAATAAAATGATGATTGCTTAGCTCAAGAGTGCAAAATTGGATTCCTTGTGGGGTTGATTGCATTGGGGTTGCTACACTTGATTTCCATGTTTCATGCTTCAATAGTAAAGTCCTTGGGTTATTGCTTCATCCATAGGATTTGGGCATAGCAACTTCCTAATGCTACATACTCAGCTTCTACGGTTGATAGTGCTTCAAGTGTTTTACTTCTTTAAGAACCAAGACACTAGCATTGATCCTAAAAATTGGCCTGTACATGAAGTATTTTTCCTGTCTAACTTACAACCTGCAAGGTCAGCATATGAATAGCCACATAACGTAAAATCTAATGTCTTAGGCTACCACAATCCTATATTAGGATTAGTCCCAATGTATTTTATGATTCTTTTAAGCTGCAGAGAGGTGAGACTCCTTAGGATCTGATTGAAATCTTGCACACATACATACATTAAAGATAATATCGGGTCTAGAAGTAGTAAGATATAATAAAGAACCAATCATGCTCCTGTATAGCTTCCGATCAACCTATTTACCCTGTTCATCTTTGTCTTGCTTTGATGATGAAGATATTGGTAATTCAGTTTTCTTGCAGTTTTCTTGACCAAATTTCTTCACAATTTCCCTTGTATACTTCTTTTGATGTATGAAGGTTCCATGTTCGGTTTGATTCACTTGAGTCTAAGGAAAAAGGTAAGTTTTCCTATCATGCTCATCTCAAATTCGCTCTGCATGATCCGAGAGAATTCTTGCAAAGTTTTTTGTTAGAAAAATCAAATATAATGTTATCAACATATATTTGGATGAGCAAGATTTCTTTACCTTCCCTTTTGATAAACAAGATTGTATCTACCTTATCTTTCTTAAAGCCTTTTTGATAAGGAAATTACTTAACCTTTCATACCATACTCGAGGTGCTTGCTTGAATCCATAGAGAGCTTTCTTTAGTTCGTATACATGATCCGAGTTCTTTCAATCATCAAAGCCTGGGGTTGTTCCACATATACTTCTTCCTTAATGTATCCATTTAAGAATACGCTCTTGACATTCATATGATATAGCTTGAAGTCATTGTAACAAGCATAGGCGAGTAATAGCTTGATGGATTCCAATCTTGCTACTTGGAGCATATGTTTCATCGTAGTCAATTCCCTCTTCTTGAGAGTACCCCTTTGCAACAAGTCTTGCCTTGTTCCTTGTCACTTTCCCTTTGTCATCCAACTTATTTTTGAAAATCCATTTGGTTCCAATAATTGGATGATCTTTAGGTCTGGGTACTAGTTCCCAAACTTCTCTAAGTTTGAGTCGAGGTAACTCCTGCTGCATTAATTCTATCCAGCTTTCGTTTGCAAGAGTTTCCTCAATTCCTTAGGGTTTTATTTCTAAAACTAATGCAAATGCATTTATGGCATTCTTAAGCTTGGACCGTGTTCGATCTCATCTTCTATTTCTCCAATAACGAGGTCTACAGGATGACTAGATTTGTATGTCTAGCTCCTTTTGGACTTGTTACTTTCATTTTCTAGAGATTCATCTTAATTTTCTTCTTTAGAAGATGTGATAACCTGAATGTCTTCCAAGTTTTGAATAGGATCGTGAGTTCTCGTATCCTTAGATGATGGACTTTGCCTTGATAGTATTGTGCTTTTTAGTGTTCGTCTTCGAGGCTCATGTACATCTTCAAATTTGACATTCATTGACTCTTCAACTATACATGAGCTTTTGTTGAAGACTCTGTATGCCTTGCTTGATGTGGAATAACCAAGGAATACTCCTATGTTCGATCTTTCATCAAACTTTTCAAAACAATTACTTGGATTCTTAAGAATGAAACATTTACACCCCCAATACATGAAAGTATGATATGTTTGGTTTTCTTTCCTTTGTAAAGCTCATAGAGGGTTTTCTCAAGTAAAGGTCTTAGAAAGACTCGATTTATGATATAACATGCGGAGTGAGACAGCTTCTACCAAAAAATGAGAAAGAGCTTTGCTTTCTATTAAAAGTGTTCGTGTCATTTCTTGTAAAGAACGATTTTTCCTTTCAACAACTCCATTTTGCTGTGGAGTTTAAGAGGAAGAAAAATTGTGTTGAACACCATTTTGATCACAAAATCTGCAAAGTATTGATTTTCAAATTTTCCTCCATGATCATTTTTTATGCTTGAAATAGAATATCTTTTTTCATTTTGAACTTTTTTTGAGAAACTTTCAAAATACAAGAATGCATCACTCTTATATGTAAGAAAAAAAAACCCAAGTATATCTAGTGTAATCATCTACAATTACCAAATAATACTTTTTACCTCCAATACTCCATGTTCGAATAGGTCCGAAAATATCCATGTGTAAAAGTTGCAGAGCACGGTTAGTGAAAACTTCATTTATTGATTTGTAAGAATTTCCTACTTGTTTACCAAGCGTGCATGCTTCACAAAGTTTTGTTTGTTCAAACTTGGCATCTAGAAGTCCTCTCACAAGCTTCTTCGAAGAGAGCTTGAAATTTGTTTGAGGCTTATGTGTCCTAGCTTCTTGTGCTAAAGTTCTAGATCATCCTTAAGAGATAGTAGGCATTTCATATCATCAAATGATGTATCCGGAAGATATATGTTGTCATATCTTTGTCCTGAATGAGCACGTGTTGTCCTCGGTTTACACCGGAACATTTGTCTTCTATGAAAAATACTTTATATCTATTATCGCATAGCTGGCTTATGCTTATGAGATTGAAATTCAATTCCTTCACCAATGAGACATCATTGATAAGAAGATTGCCAATCTTCTCGGTTCTTTTGCTAGTAATTGTTCCTTTATTGTTGCCGCCAAACGAAACACTTTCTCCATCAAACTTATCAAGATTGATGAATATCTTAGAGTCTCCAATCATGTGTCTAGAGCAACTACTATCATAGTACCACTTATTCCTTCTTTTCATTAGTACCTACAACCATAAAGGAAATTCAAGTTTTCTTGAGTATCCAAATCTGTTTGGGTCCTTTGGGGTTAGAGGAATTTGAAAATCTAAGAATATCTCGAGTCTCTAGATTTTAGGACAACTCCTAGAATGCTTCATGTCACCACAATTTGAGCATGTAGAAGAACTTTGTCCCTCAAACCTTATGAACTGTTTTGAAAAGTGATTCTTGTATGAAAATTTAGAAGGTCGTTTTCTAAACCTTTCTTTGACTTTAGGAAAATAATTTTTTAAATCACTTTCTTTTTGAAAACCAAGTCCTGATTTATTATAATAAAGGACTTGTATAGAAAGAATATGTTGCAACGCTTTTGAGCCGGATGAAAATCTTTTGTTGATATCCAAAATTTCCTTTTTCAAAGAACCATTCTCTTTTTCAAAAGAATTGCTTTCCTTTTTCAAAAAGACATTTTCTTTTTCCAGCGAATCTCTTTCCTTTTTCAAGGAAACACTTTCGTCTTTTAAGGATTGAATCCTAGATTTCAATTGTGTATTTTCATTGGAAATGAGATCAGATTTTTTCATAATTTGCAAAAATTTGCTTTCAAGAAAACTTATTTTATCCTTTTGAGAAACATCTTTCTGTTTCAAACTGATTACTTCCTTTTTTAAATTTAGAAAGTCTTTTAAGAGTAGCTTTATAATCTAAACACAGTTCATCTTTATAATCGAGATACCTTACGAGGGATTTTCAAATGTGTGACCTCGGACTCATCTTTTGAGTTGACATAAGACAGATATTAGCATATTCCTCATCACTTTCACATACTATATCGCTCCAAGTTTCCGCCTTCAAGGTTTTCTTGAATTTCTTATCCCTTCCTTTCTTCTTCAACAGAGGGTAGTTCGGTTTGATGTGTCCTCTCTTTTTGCATTCATAGCAAGTGACATCTTTGCTATCATATTTGCCTCCGGATGATCTACTTTGGTCACTTTGTTTGACATCTTTTTATCTTTAAAATTTCTTCCTTTCTTAGCCATTCTTCTAAATCTCTTGACCATGAGTGCAAGTTGCTCATCGTCTTTGTCTTCGGAATTTGAAATATCAGAATCGGTGTTAGATTTCAAAGCAATTGATTTCTTATATTTTGACGTTGTTTCTTCATTGATTATTTCATCATCGTAGGACTGTAGAGTTCCAATGAGTTCATCCATTGATAGAGGTGATATCCTCTCGAGTTTCTCAAATTGAAGTTTTGACATTGTCATATTCCTTCATGAGTGCCCTTAGGAGTTTATTAACTCGCATCGGTCCAGAAAGGGGTTGCCCATGATAGGTGAGGCCATTTACTATCTTAGTGAATCTATCAAATATATCATTCTCCATTTCACCGGGCTTCATTTTGAAAGCTTCATACTAGCCGAGAAGGATATTGACTTTAATCTCCCTTGACTCCGTATGTTCCTTCATAAGTAACTGTCTGCTTAACCCAAATCGCTTTTGACGAGGAACAATTTACAATACGTTTATATTTAATGGGAGATAATGCATCATAGAATGAGTAAATAGCTTTAGCATCTAAAGCATTTCTCTTTGCTATCTTAGTAGCAATTAGAGTGTCATTGAGAGTAATGTTGATATTATCTCCCGCATTTGTCCCATCCTGAAGTGTTTGTGGTTGGATTCACGCCTCCTTGAACAACATCCCAAATTTAGGGATCCTGGCATCTAAGATTTGTCTTAAATTTATTACGCCAATCACTATACTCCTTTCCTTCAAAGTATGGTGGTCTGTTATTGCTTCAACCTTCAATCCATATAGGAGAAAAATTGCTAGCCATAATGATTGTTAACTCGTAAGTAATAACACATCAATAAAATATGAGCACCGAACTCGATACCGATTGTTGGGGCTAGCATTATCACCTAGAGAGGGTGAATAGCTATTTCCATAGTATTTTAATAAAAAATTATGAAATTATAATCGAATAAGCTCAAGACTTGATCCTCGGATGATCGGCATATGTAAGATTGCGGAACAAGCAAGCATTCACGGTTTTACTATCACAAGATATAATCGAAACGAGTAAAGGATAGAAAAAATGCATAGAGGATTTATAGTGATTCGGCTTTGTTCCAGCCTACGTCCCCTTCTTCACACGCTTACCAATCGGCTAAATTTCACTAGTTAATTGCACGGAGGTTACAACTCAGTGATCCGCCTTGAAACAAAGGACTCCACACGTAACGCTCAACATTCGTGTGTACATCTCTAAGTGTTACAATGAATAGATTAAAGAGAATATATAAAGTTGAAGTTCTCTCTATTTTGAAATTTAGAATCCTATTCCCTCTTACGCCAACCTCTATTCTCTCCAATTTCGAGATATCTTTTATACTCCTTCACTTCCAACTATCCGTTGCAAGGCCTCTAGGGGATCGCTCTCTAAAAATTTCCATTTGGACGAGATCGTATCCCAAAATAAGACCTAGTAGCCATTGAGGGTTGCCAAAGAAAAGTATTTCTCATTGGATAAAATCGCCCATACAATTATGATCTTGGATTTCCATAGATGGAGTTCTTCTTTAGGAAGGTCACGCTCGTCTCCCTTAATTTGCATTCTTGATAGATCCTCAAGACAAAGAATCTTCAAGAATGATTTAGCTCTATTACTAGCCGTTGTGATGATCAATTCAATCATCTTTCAATATCTCTCTCGATATTCGATCGTTGCGCATGAAATGCTTCTCTCAAAGCTTGAGCATTTTCTAATGTCCGAGCTCCAATGCTCAACGTCTAAACTCCACATAGCGTCCGAGTCCCTCGAGTAATATATGAGCTCCTTTTTGCCGATTCAATCCTAAGTATCCCTACACATTTGGAAAATCTACAAAATGAGTATTTCACCGCATTAACCCGGATCAAGAGCATATGGATTTTTTTGTCAACTTCAAAATCACTTAGGGGTTTTTCTCAACAAAAGTGGAGTTGTCACTTATTTGCTTTTGAGATAGTTAAAGTCTTGTATTCGAGATGGAGGATGATATTGCCTCTCGAAGGCTTGATCTTAAGAAGATTTATGTGACGCGACAACAAAGACTTTGTTGGAACTCATAGTCATTGTTCTACTGTTCGGATTCAAAGAGTCTCTACTTCAAACGATTGCCTCTAAATTATGTTTAGATTCGTAATATGTTTCTTCTGATTCTAAAAACCCACGTTTGGCAATTTTTGGTTTGATTGCTTTATTTATGGAAGTCTATAATCTTTGATTGACAAGATTATTTTCCAATCAAATCAAGAAAATATCTTCGAATGGATATTAATTTCTAGGAATAATTTTTATTGATGATTTGAATTAACTCTACTTATGAAAGCTAAGGATTTAGTTGTATAGGCAATTGAATCTCGAAAAGTTTAGAATCTACTCTATTGGCTACTATATCTTCCCGGATACAATCTTGTTCAATCATGATTGTTGGCATCTAATCAATGATTGAAGAGTGATCCTTTAAAGACTTGTCTAATGACTAGTTTAGGGGTAAAGGAATATAAAGAAAAGACCCATGGTGAGCAATCGAAAGAGATCGGAACTTACAATTTGAAGTGGTTAAGTTGTTCGATTCACATACTTGTTCGGAAAGTTATAAGTTTTATTTTTGAGAGGTTTCGTAAGAGTGATTGAGAGTGATATCTCTTGTAACCTTCATTGAATCATTTAGTGGAATCCAGCCAATCAACTATCGCGTGGGAGAGTGGACGTAAGTTTGCTATGCCAAACCACTATAAACATTACATGCAATTCTCTCTACTCTAAATTTTCTTTACCGTGTTTAGATCTCTACACGTGATATTCGAACTTGTATCTAAACCGCCTCACTTTGTGTTTTGAACTTGTTTTATTCTCGCATTAAGTTTCAAAACTATTCGAATCAGCTATTTACTCCCTCTAGGTAATATTACTAGATATAACACGATCTACCCAAATGTGAACATTGTCTACTCGAGAAACAATGACTAGAAAATCATTTGGTAAAGAAACCTAGGTTGAACTTCCATTACAATTTGCGCATTCTAATATTTGTAATCTATTAAATGTGAGGGCGAGGCATGGACTCTCATATTCCATCACATTTATAGATGACTTCACATGATTCGATTATGTTTTTCTCGATCTCCCAAAAGTCGAAGTATTAGTTTGCTTTAGATGAAATACGAGTTTGGTAAAGAATCGGTTAAACAAAACAATAATAACACTAAAAATCAGTCGCGAACGTGAGTTTCTATTTGAGAAACTCAGCCTCTTATGATGAAAAGGGTATTATAAGACATTTAATTATTCTTGGTATCTCGCAACAAAATGAGATTGCTAAGAGAAGGAGTAGAACCCTAATAAAAATGATTAAGTCTATAATGGTACATGCAAATCAACCGATCTCATTTAGGGAGATGCATTACTCATTGTCGCCTATTTACTTAATCTTGTGCCCTTTAAGTCAGTCACTTTCAATCCTTATAAATTATGGATTTGGTAGAAAAACGGTTTTAAGTAACCTGCGATCTTAGGGGTGCGTAGGATGATTATTCCCATACATAGATAATTAGATCCTAGAAGGAAGAAATGTATCTTCATTAGATACTCGAACATTTGTAAATGTTATTTGTTCATAGGTGAACACGCTGATAGAAGTGTGATTGAAATGGAGTCACAAGATGTCACGTTCTAGGAGAACGTTTTCCCTAATAGAGGTAAGATTGATATGAATTTCCAATTATATGAGATGGAAGATCCTAATAACATACCCACTAATGTTGATTAAGGAAAATAATGATTTTACCTCAACATACCGGATCCAATTGGAGTGTTGCATCGTCTAGTAAACTGAATCCACAATGAGTTCGATTACGTAAGAGTAATCATATAAGCATTCCACGTCGTCGTTTTTGAGATTGAAGGGAAAGCATTTATGCTTACTACACAAGATGGTGCACAACCTAAGATAGTTGAAGAAGCTCTCTCATCTTTTCACAAGGAAGAATGGAGAAATGCTTTGGAAGATGAAATGGAGTCTATGAGAGCAAACCATGTATGGGACTTAGTTGACCTTCCACCCGTACGCAAGGCTATTAGAAATAAATGGATTTTGAGATCAAGCATAGGGCGGATGAATGTACTAAAAAGTATAAGGTTTGAATTGTCCCAAAAGGCTATACTCAACAAGAAGGCATATACTATGAAAAAACCTTTTATTACATATTGTAAGGCCTGCTTCCATACACCTCATCCTAGCTATAGTCACAAATTTGGATTTAGAAGTACTTCAAATGGATGTAAAGACAGCATTGCTCAATGGAAAACTAGATGAGGAAATTTTTATAAAGCAACCGATAGATTTTATAACCAAAGGTCGGGAGCGTAAAGTTTGCAAGCTTCATCATTTAATAGATGGCCTTAAGCAATCATTTAGACACGAGATACCTTTATTTTTTTCATCGAGCCATAGATACTTTTTGGGTTTACGATGATCGGAAAAGATCATTATATGTATTTCAAATAGTTCGAGGATAAATTTATGATTTTATCTTATGTTAGCCGGGAATGATAAGGGTTTGATTATCACCATAAAAGAATGGTTGTCCTTTTCTATTTAAGATAGAAAGTGATCGTTCAAAGGAACCTTCTTGCCGTATCTTAAGAGTCTTTCATTAAAAAATTCCGGAACATTACAATATGCAGCATTGTTATCCCAATGATATCCTTATCATACAAGGTGAATGCCTAAGCTCGAGATGTGTTCTAAGACTTTAGTAGAAAAGAAAGAAATGAAAGCTACTCCTTATTCTAGTGCAATTGAGAGTTTAATGTATGCTATGAGGTGTACTCAACTCGACATTTATGATGTTGTTGGGTAAGTGAGTCACTACCGGTCAAATCCTAGTACTAAAAAAGTAGTTGAGAGGATTTTGAGATACTTAAGAGGTAATATTGACTATCAACTTTGTTATGAAATGAGTGATTTATGCTTAATTGGTTACTCCGATGCTTGATTGAGGAGGAGACCTAGATGAGTGTAAATATATAACTGGTTATGAGTTCTTCTTAATGAATGTGCAATTTCTTAGAGAAGCAAAAAATTGATATGCGCACTCTATGTATGATGGAGACCGAATTTAATGCCATGCTTTCGCCGCAAGTGTGACGTCCCGATTCACCACACCTTAAGGCTTACAAAATCCGCTCTCTTCTTTAATCTTTCATTAGACGATGGCACATGCGGAAGCTTTAAATAGAAAATCAAATAGGATGGCGTTAAAAAATCAAAAACCAACTAGCGAGACATGCCTATAAAAGAGGTAAGGCCTATTATAGTTTCACTAACCAAATAACAAACACGTTTACAAAAAGTAAGATCATTTAGCAAATTGACTTGGATAATTCATATTCTTATCAAAGACAACACTTCTTTATTTATACGGACTAAACTAGGAGGATTTACAAAAGAAGGTAATCTACTCCCTGATCTACCAACGTCATCCCCGTCCATGATCTTCATTTCCCATAACTGTTTTTACTTGCCGACTAGCTCATCCGAAAAATTAGTTAATCAACAGGAGTAAGCCGAAGCTCCTCCGCAAGTATGACCACTAGGTCAAACAACTAAACCAACTATAGAATCGCAGGATTGCAATTAAAGTCACCACAACAGAATCCAAAGTATTCAAAGGATAGAATTTCATATTCAAATAAAAATCCTAGGTATATGAAGAATAAAATTTCAAAATCGACCAGAATCCAAGGATAGAATCAACCATATCATAGTCACCACAAATCAAGATCGATCGATGATCAATGTCCGCAATGGCAAATCATAGACGAGCCTAGTAATAAGGACTAGAGATCCACTTGCCTTAGTTCCGAATTCAAAGAAAACGAAAAAAGAAACGACGAATGAACGATCTTGAGTTCGCCTTGATTGCTATGGATTGGCGCCACAATCCCTTAAGACCTTAATCCTCAAGAATCCGGCGTAATGACGGCTCGATAGAGTAACGGCGTGTTTTGGTGATCACATGACAAAATGAACTAATGTCGAGGTTTATATAGGGGAAGCAGGTGAAATCCGGTCGGGTTCGGTGAGTGAGCACCGAAGGGCCACACCGTGACACGTATTACATGCTAATGATACATGTCTACTACGTGTCACCTAATGGTGACAGTGGTACCGGTTATGCCACGGTGTGACACATGGCTTAGAATGCTAACAAGTCTTGACATGTGGCCCCCAATGTGTTCACGTGCAGCCACGTGTTGCTCCCTACCTCCGATATCCAAATTTTGCACATATTTGACTCAAGAAGACCCTAATTAAACACATAGTGTCCCTAGAAATAATATCGGGCCAATAATAATATTTCTATAGTTGTCCAATAATCTATACCCCGTTAACACTAGTTTACCTTTTATTCAAACGGTGAAAATTTGGGGCATCACAATCCTCCTCACCTTAGAAAATTTTGTCCTCAAAATTTTGATTTTGCTCCATCCTTACCAAAGGTGAGACTCCTAGGGTCTATATTTTAATGAACTACGTAGCCTACTATGCTTCACCGCGTATTCGACCTCAATTGCCACATCTCGCAATCTAACCTATATATGGGGTCATCATCGAACTTCATCAACTGGCTACATTACCGTGCCATTCAATCTCATTTTTCAATTCACTTCTCAATGTCATTCTCATAATTCGCCAATTCAAATGACATAATGAACTTATCAATGCCCATTATATCAAGAATATCTAGGCAGATCGTCCATTACCATCTAGGAAATACATAATGTCTAATTACGAAACCAATTCATATGTCATGTTTGTGGTTCCACCGGTCATAGTCTAAAATGTTTCTCATCCATCTCCTTGGGTGATGTCCAAGTGCGATCCTCGGATCTCTAGAAATTATACTCCAAGCATTCCGTGACGCATTCCAGGCCTCTGCCGGGACATATCACTACACTACAAACAATACATCCCTCACATCGACGGAATCTTTTTGAAAATATTATCATCGGTATGTATGCAGACTTTTATCAACTCTCTATTAGACATTTCGGGCATTTCTTACCATAGCATCTCAATCCATTCATTGTTATCACTTATTATTCATGATATAGTATATGTGTTCAATCAGCTTTTCTTTCAAAATTAAAAATCAACATAAAAAATGATGTGGTTTAGCTTTTTCGGAACCGTTTTGCTTCGAAGGCACATACAACTCAAACTCGAAATTGTTTCGATATAAAATCAAGATCGTTTCAAAATTTCAAAACATCTTAGATTTCAAAGGTATAAATCAACTCGGAATCATTTCGATACGGAATCAAAAACATTCTAAAATGTGAAAACAATTTAAATTTTGAAAACACAAATCGATTCAAATTTTCGAAATTATTTTGATACAAAATTGAAGACAATCTTAATCATACTTAGCATAACACCTACACTAACTCTTTCAATGCATAACTTGGTTGTTCTTTTTTGTTGTTCTTGCCCCCATTGCCATTTGCTTCAAGAGCACTCGTCAAGAGCCGCTCCTTGTCCTCACCTCATTGCCCCGCCGATCACTCCTCGCAATCTCGACAAACCGAGTCATTATGGGTCCTTGTGGATGAACTTTTTCGCGAGGTGTCCCTATGTCACGCATTTACAAAGAGAGCCCTGTTCAACATGTCCCATACCATGTCTCACTATGGTTTATAGGTATCCCATGCAACTCATCCCATATAAAGCTGACGGTTTATCAAGTCCAACATAAAACAATGATATACTCATGCTTGCATTTCCAAACTAAATAGATTTAATGCAAATAAATCTGTTCGATGCATGATATTTTCAAATCTAAACCAGATATGTGATAGATTCATAACTTAGACTTAACTATAACCATCAAGAGACCATTAATGTCAAAGATCATTAGCCTAAATTCAACCTATATCACTTTGGTCAATATGAATAGCGACCATATTTCATATCACTCAAGATCAATCTTTAAACCTCCATTTACAACTTCACAATCCAATCTTATGCCACAAATATCAATCATCGTATCATAATTCCATATCCACAATCGGTTAATACATAGCTAACCATTAAACCATAACGTTTCAAACTTAAAGAGGCAAATCATTGCCAACAAAACTTACCGTCCAATTCCACTTGTTGATCACCCTACTATATATACAATAGCTATAATAATAATCAAAATTAAGTAGTGATTAACAAAATCTTATAAGTAGCATAAGCTACCACTAATCCCGACAAATACAATCACATTCACTTGTAATTTTAAGCATGTACGTGCCTATCAATCATTTCATCCACTGGCACACCTTATCTCTCCATGAACTGCTCGATATCAAATCCTTATGTGACGTTTCAGTTTACCAAACCTTAAGGCTTACCAAACCCACTCTTTTCTTTAATTTTTCATTAGATGATGGCACACGCAGAAGCTTTAAATAGAAAATCAAATAGTGCGGCACCAAAACATCAAACACCAACTGGCAGGTATTCCTATAAAAGAGGTTTGGTCAGTTATGATTTCACTAACCGGATAACACACATGTTTACATCGAGTAAGATCATTTAGCAAATTGACTTACATAATTCATTTTCTTATCAAATATAACACTTCTTTATTTACACGGATTAAATCGGGAGGATTTACAAAAGAAGGTAATCTACTCCCGATCCACCAACGTCATCCTCGTCCATGACCTTTACTTCCCGTAATCGTTCTACTTGCCGATTAGCTCATCGAAAAATGGTTAATCAATGAGAGTAAGCCGAAGCTCCTCCGTAAGTACAACCACTAGATCGAACGACTAAATCGGCTATAGAATCGCAAGATTGCAATCAAAGTCACTACGACGTAATCCAAAGTATTCAAGGAATGGAATTTCATATTCAAATCGGAATCCTAGGTATACGAAGAATAAAATCTCGGAATCAACAAGAACATAAGCATAGAATCAACCGGAATCCAAGAATATAATCACTCAAATCATAATCACCACAAATCAAGATCGAACAATGATCAATGTTCACAAAAGCGAACCATATATAGTCTAGTAATAGAGACTAGAGATCTACTTGCCTTAGTTACGAATTCAAAGAAAACGGAAAAAGAAACGACGAACGAACGATCTTGAGTCCTCCTTGGCTGCTATGGATTGGTGCCACAATCCCTAAATATAATATCGGGCCAATAATAATTCTTCTAAACTTGTCTAATAATCTGTAGCCGTTAATACTAATTCACCTTTTACTCAAGCGGTGAAAGTTCGGGTCATCACATGCAATGCAAAAAGTGGTTTGGGTAAAACGTTCTTGAAAACTTTAGCTACCGTTACCAATGTTTCAAGATCATTAGTAGTTTATTATGAATAGTCAAGAAGACATTACCTATGTGGAAGATTCTAAGTATCATGGTACGACGAAGCGCATTGAAATAAATGGTAACTCTATTAGAGTTATAATGAGACTAGCACAAACACACATAAATTGTTGAAAGGTATATCACCAGGCAATGATTGGCTCATTCACATGAGTAATTGCCTCAAGTGTTGTAGTAAGTGACTTGAGATGAGACGATATGTATGAAAGACACCTTGAAAGAGAATATTCGGTACATAATATATTTATGTCGCCTTGATTGGAATCAAGATGAGATCTATGATTAATATGTGATAAGACCGAACGTGATAGTCCCACGATCATGTATGCCGGATAGAAGCCAAACATGAGAGCTTAATTGGGCGTTGTTGAGAGCCGATATAGCACTTGGGCTAAATATATGTACGGGAGAAGCATGTGAATATGTTTAGGCTAAGATCCATATAATGGATATTGTTTTGATAAATGACATGCGCTCTTATGGAAAGAGAAGTTCTTTATAGCATGTAATTCATACACATATGTTACATTGGACCGACAAGGGATATGAGTATGATTATCCATGTTTACTCATCATGTGAATCCTTGAGGTAATTTATGAATTGATTACCTCATTTTGTACCCTATATTACATCCGATCGTATTCTCAAAATGATGGATAAATGTTGCTTCTTTCGTATATTATCGACGGTCTTTAAATTAATATAGTTTTGTGGGATGTGTCTAGGAGTTGTTCTATAATTGAGAGAGACATGAACGCAAAGAAAGACTATTGTTGTTTCACATCTACTCCATGTATTTACCGGTCGACCAATTGTATCGCCTTTGTTTGGGTGCGTTTATAATTGTATATACATGGTGAGTTAAGAATAGTCAAATATAGCCTTTAAGGGATAGATATACTTGGACTAATGGAACAAAATATGTCTAAGATACTGTGAGACATTATTTTTCCTTTTGGGATTGTGGCTGTTATGTATTCCTAACGGTGCATAACTCGAGTTCCCAAGTGTATGTGTACTCATTGGTCGCACAATATATTTGCAAGTATAAATTGATTTGAAACTAAATGGTGTTAATTGCCTTATATTGTTGATATATAATTATCAAGCCCAACATATCCAAGTGGGAGATGTAAGTTAACGTCCATGATAGGGTGCAATTGAGAGAGGGCCTGGCGAAGAGGTGCCTTTTGAACATGTGTTCTTATCTATAAATAAGATAAATAACTTTTCGAGCCAACCGACGTTAGATTTTAGCGACCAAACGTACGTTTATTCATTCTCTCTCTCACAAAACACAAACAAAGGCATTAATCGTTACTTTGAGAATCGATCGCATCTACGTTATGTAGCATGAGTATTTTCCATTGTGATTATATTCGAACCATCATGCCTTGAAGATTCAATTGAGGATGTGTCGGTGATTCAACGGGTTCTTGGGAATTCCGCAATTGAATGTCGATAAAGGTTGGTAGAATTTCTCGATATTAAATTCCAAAATGTACAAGTGGTCAATAAAGTCTTAAAACTTTTAATTATGTCAATTTAATCCCAAACCTTTGGATAATTTATTAATTTAGTCCTAAATCTTTCAATTGTACACATTTAGTCCCACACTTTTTGACGATATGTTAACTTAGTCCTAAGCTTTTTGAAGACTTGTCAATTTAGTCATTCCGACACGTTTTGATAAAAAATCACTTACGTGTAAGCCAAATGTTGGTATGACCACCGCCGACTTGGACAAGTTTTCCATTTTTATAAGGGTTTTTAATATTTAATTTTATTATTTTCCTCTTTTCTTCTTCCTCGGCCGGCGAGGTAGACCTTGATGGCCTCGAGCAAGGCCTAGCAAGGTCGGCCTTGCTCGCTTGATAAGGTTCGATCCTCACTCAAGGCCGGCGAAGCTAGATTGCGATAGATCTGGTGAGGGCGAGCCTCGCAAGCACACCGAGGCACAATGATATGTGGAGGAAGAAAGAAAGAAATAAAAAGAAAATTCATTAAAATTTAGAAATATTGCCAAAAAAATTGTTTACATTAGCACCGATCGTGTCATGTAAAACCATCGACATTGCCTAGAGACTAAATTGGCAAATCATAAAAAAGTTTAGCACTAAATTGATGCAATTGAAGATTCATGATTGATTCGGCTGCTCTACAATAGGTTTATGACCTTTTTGGATAACTTTTCCTTTTACCAACATCTATAAATGAGTAAAAAATGTTTGGGAAGAACTCTATTTTGCTTATTAAGTAGTGATTAAATTCAGCAGCGTCCTGAATGACATCACATTCATTGAATAGTGGACACTGACCTCTTGCTCACATCGTTCTAATATTAAAAGATCGTTTAAAGTAAAGAATAATAAAAGTATTTAAAACTAATTTTCTTTAACTATAAACTGCCTAAGTATCCAAAATGAGTATTCCGAGTAACCACATAGTTGGTGTCCATCCTTCTTTGAGCATGCGAGCTAGGTCAAATTCCAAAGATCAAGATGAATCATCAGACCATGGCCAATAAAGGTAATCACGCGCTCATATTGCAAGCGCAGATCTGTCTGTATGAAACCCAAACGGTCAGCGGCTAATAACTGCATCTCCCGTAACTAATGATAAGTTTAGTACAATCATATTAGGCAGCAAAAAAAATAGTGCATGTAATACTTTCTTGACAGCCCACTGCTCTAGGTGCTGTCTAGCTAGAAATAACTTTGTTATGAGAGACGCAATTTTTATTAACAGTCCATGTTGAAAACCAAATCATTACTCTTGAAGTTTTTCCCTAGAACTTTTACTATCCAATGCACCGTAATCATGACACAAGCAACTCAATGCACTCCTTACCTTGTTTTTTAATAACACAATGTGTATAAAGTTATCTGACTTAATTAATTGACTATCGCAGATACACACAAAACGCCCAGGTGCATCACTACCTTGTGCCAATTTTTTGTTAAAAATTGAACGTGTCTAGTCTCTATGTAGGCCTCAAAACGTTATGCAAATTCGTTCTTTTCAGAAAGATGAATCACTCATCCATGCGTTGCTCTAGTAACAGCTATCTAGCTAACTAGGTTGGCATATAATTTGAGACATATTCCTGGTTTTGGCATCCACAATCCTGGCCATGTGACAAAGGATCACTGAGAGAGAGCTAGCTAAGGTTTGTATTGGTTGTCCATATAACTTTCTTGCTTGATCAGGACAACTGTTTCTTCCAACTCATCCGAAGTGTTTCCACAGGAGTCGAGTGACTTGTGGTTGGTCGATGCTTTCCTGGGATTCCATCTTTTGTTCCCCACTCTCCCCTACAACACATTAAACAGTTTCTTGATGCAGCTTCCCATGTGCAGGAAGCATATCAAACGCCTAGTGTCTCTAAAACCAGAAACATTAAACATGCACATAAAACTAAAAGGGGTGATATAACATGCTTTTTTGGGGAAACCCAAACCCTAATTCGTTGCAATTTGCCTTTCTCTCACCACCCCAAAAAGCATGTCTTGGTTTTCTCAGAGTTTCCTTCTTCTTTTTTTAATGGCAATGATGAATAACTAGGCAGTCAATACTCCAATGTTGTGGGCTCGAGCCCTAACTCAAACAGATTTAGTTTACAGTCTCTCTCCAGTCAATATCTAGAAACTAGGACAAAGAATAGCATGTTGATAAGTCCAAAATGACCCCATTATTATGTACTGAGTGCGCTCAAATTTAAAAATATCATGACCCAAGTTTCAGAGTAAGTCTGACCTGAAGGAGAATTGATAAAATTATAAAGCCCAATTCCCCAACAGAAATATATGTTAGTGAAATTGCAGGACTCGATAAGTTGCTGAACTGGAATGCAATTGAGATACATGAATGGAGCATTAGTTGTTTCTTTCGTTCTGGAATCCAATGGGGAGAAAATGCGTGAGCTTATTGTTGCGACCTAAAAAATAAACAAGTTAAATTCCAAGCTAATGGATTATCAGTGTTCATTAATTAACTAACCTAACTCGGACTATCCCAAGTCCATACCAAATCGCCACTTAAGGTTCGAATAATTAACATGTAATGTGATTTGAATTTGGAGTCGCCACTAATCATTTTCGGTAGGTTGACTAGAAACCCAAATAAAATAAGCGGTAGAAAACTATCTTATTTCTACGAACCGGAGATTTTGAATTCGGGGATTTGATTACGCTAAATTATTCTAACGCCCTTTCGGTACCATTTTCATGAAAAATATTTGATTTGGTAATTTTGGTGGATTTTACTTGAATTTCAAAGGTGCATTTTTTTATTTTTTTATTTTGTTCTTTTTTATGAGAATGTAAAACATTGAACTTTGTGCGATATACACCATGTAATTTAGAAAGAAAGAAAACACAGCCAATCACGAGTATTTACAAAAATAAATTAACATGTAATAATGCTAAACTTTGGAACACGTGGCATGTCTAAAATAAACAATCAAATGTTCAAATCAAATGATTATATCTTTGTAGATCAAGATGGAGAAGATTACCTCCTATTACACAAAATCTTACTCACGTACACGTTGTAGTTTCGTTTTAAGATCCCGAAGTCGGAAGAACGTGGCTGTCGTCGAAAACGGCAAGCAACGGCGTTGTTGGATGGTGAGAGGCGAAGTATGTGTCGGGATTCGTCAAAGGAGATGCTCGACTAAAGCTCTTTTCTTCACTCTTGAATTTTCTCTTCCGATTTTTCTCAAGAACTCTCTTTTTCCTCTCTAAAGAATTCCTCTCAAAAACTCTCTCAATTCTCTTTCCCTCCAAAAAACTTCCCTTCTCTTCAAGAACTTTTTTTTCTTTTATAGGCAAAGTTCTTCATCTTCATTTCTTCATCTTCCATTTTCATCTTCTCTTCTTCATCTTCATTTCCTCATCTTCCATTTGCATCTTCTCTTCTTCATATTCATCTTCTCTTCTTCATCTTCTCTTCACCATGTTCCTTTCATTATCTTCTCTTCTTCATATTCATCTTCGCTTCTTCATCTTCATCTTCTTTTGGTATTTGCAATACGATCCCTGAAGTTCGAGTATTTACAATATAGTCTCCGAAATTCTGAGTATTTACAATACTGATCCCGAAAAAATATTTCTTTCAAGCCCAAATCTTCTTGGTGCATTTTTTCACCCCATGCCTAGTCCAAACGCCTGTTAAATTAAGCTCAAATTTTATGCCAATGCTAAATGAATATGTGAGATGATTTTTGTTTAGAACTAAAATTAGTTCTAATTTTTATACAAAAAATAGATTAGTCAAAATTTAGGCGTCAACAGCTGCCCCTCTTTGAGTGGAGGCTCGTAGAGGTTCCGCTTAAAGACAAAATTGAATCCTGAATTTTGACGGTGCAAATTATGAATGAACTTTTTTGCGGGAGTTTTAATCCCATTTTTTGTAATGAAGTGATACATGATATGCAAGATTGTAAATAACATGTGTCATAATTTCTCTTTTCCATGTTAGAGAAACCTGCACATGGATCGCATGTGAGAATAAATGTTTTACCAAATACCTCATAAGCTGCTGATTCCTTTAATTTCCCGGTTTCTACAAACACGAGGACTTTAAGGTATTTGGCTTATCTCGTTATCAAAGACTTCTTCCAATGCGAGATAACGCAAGAAATGTGTGTCCTTCGAGATCACAAGAGCTACGTCGTTGTGAGTCGAAAGAAGTGGGATCAAGTTTACAAGAGTGACGTCGTTGTGAGTTGATTAAATGTCGAAATCGCCAAGTGCATATGTCTTCACGATTCGACAAAGGGGAACCAAAATCATAAGAGCTACGTCGTTATGATTTGGTTTGGATCAAAATCATGGGTGCTTATGTCTTCATGATTTGATAAAGGAGCCGAGAATCATAAGAGCTATGTCATTATGAGCCGACTAAAGGTCAAGATCACCAGTGTATATGTCTTCGTGATTCGAGACCGAAATCATAAGAGCTACGTCGTTATGGTTTGATAAGATATCAAGATCGCCGGTGCATATGTCTACACGACTTGACGGAGAGGCATATTGCCTCAATTGAACAATATTTGATAGGAGCACCACCGAATAGAATCGATAGGTACGAAAGGGGCATATTGCCCGAATTGAATCATAACAACTATCATCGAAGAGTTGCTAACTTGAAAAGGGGTTTAGAAAACTTACCTAGGTTCTCCGAACGATTAATCAATGAACAAAACAGATTGCTCGTATCGTACATGGTAGGCATTTGCCAGCGAGAACTTGTTCATTCAATAATCCTTGGATGAATTTCGAGACCTTGGGAGGAAAATCGAACATCGGGAATGTATTACCTATCATAGAATGTTAGAGGTAATATGCGCAAACATATTCAACAATGAGTTCATGCAAGACTATTCTACCGAGCTCGCAATGATTAGAAATAACATGTGTATAATGCAACCACTCATACTATGGTTCATGCATAACTATTCTATCAAGTTTGCATTACCAATTCTGTCCAGGGATGTTCTCACATTATGAATACCTCGAATGTGGATTTGGATGGGGGAACTTCGGTTCGAAAGGGTTTTCTCTCGCTCTCAAGAAAAATTATTTATCCTGTCTGCAGGATTCAAAAGAAATCACTCAATCTTTTCATCATCGCATTCGATAAGGATCCGAGTAATCTCGCAATTGATACGACCGAGCCGATCCGGAGGTCTTGATTAGGACCGTAATGAGGGTTAGGTCAAAGGTTTACAAATGGGACTCTAGTTGAGTCAAGGCTGCTGAAATAAATTTCTTCATTATCTCGCTATGGGTTTACAAGTCAAGAACCCTGCAAAAATGAGAGAGAAATAATTTTGCTCGAACTTCTTCGAGCGATTCTTAAAATAATTGAACTCTACGTTAACTCAAGTGCCCTAGTCGGAAAGACTTTTGAAGGGTTCTATCGTCGGTTATGATTTGGAGACTTTGGAAAAGAAAAGATTTGTTTTGGCTCATAAAATATATGAGAAGCGACTTGATGTTGGTGACTATTGCAATCTTGTTACCTATCTTGGCCTTTTGGTGTGCCACTATTGCTTTGAGAATTGTATGAGCAGAGAATTGCATTTTGCAATTTGACACTTAATGAGAGCCCCTCTTGAAATGTACAAGAGAATTGTGCATTACAAATGAACAATGAATTGAATAGGCATTGGCCTTACTTTTGGTAGGAATTTTTTTTTTTTTTTTTACTGCTGCATTTTTCAGTATCTTGATGAATTCATTCGGGGATTTTCTGTTGATCCGACTTTTCAAGTCCTACTCAAAGATGGGCCTTTTTGCTTTGGGACAACAATGGTCCCCAATAAGGGCTTTTAGAAATGCATTTGCAGGTTCAAATGGGTTGTACAAATGGATATAAATGTGTAGGATAGAGGAACAAATGCTTTTCGTCATCCTAAGGCACTTGAATTAAAGCGCAAGTATAATGCAAAGAATCACCCGAAGATTGATGTTAGTCCAAGCAAGAAACTTTCTAACCATTTTGCCTCGTGATACCGATGGAATTACCTCTGTTTTGCCCCAATGTGGGGTGGTTCTTGACAGGGTTGTAGAAGTGAAAACTCCGCTCAAATGGGTTAATCAACGAATAACTTGTAGTGTTTAGGATAGAGAAATGAACGCCTCCGTCACTTCGCTTATCGTACCTTTCGCGAGAAAACTCTTTACCTCGGCGAATGCGGAATTTTGTCACCGTTCATCTCGCCTGAAAAAATTGGACGTGTTTGGGAAAGGATTGCCTTTCATCATCCTGTCATGCCCCCTCCTCGTACATTCGATGTATCTTATGTAGTTCATGTCCCTTATTCGAGTTAGTAAATTAAACATGAGAAACAATCATACGCAAACTATGCAGTGTATGAGTGTTTTCGAGCATATAAAATGCAGCAACTTTTTATCTTGGCGGACAAAATTCGTAAGTACATAAAAACTTTCTTAGGGGCGTGAATCGTGAGTTGCCCTTGCTCATGCAAATGCGTTGCAAAACTTCATTGTCTCGCTTCAAGACATGAGATTGTCAAAGGCTCCGGGAATTTCTCATTTCATTAATTTTTCGGGGAGAATGGATACTTCTCTATTTGGAAAGCAATGACCCTGTAAACATCAAAAGGGAAAGCATCAATGTACGTCCTCATGTTCTAAAAGAGTTGAAACGATACCACTTTACTCATATACGTATTCCTTGCGAACTTTGAATTGAAAAGATCGATTCATCTGGATCGGATTGTATGTCCGGGATGTTATCTCTCCAGGTTTCAGAACCGCCTGGGCTAAGCTTCGATCTGCGAAGCAAAAAGTTTTTATTAATCTTTGTACTTTGATGCCAAATCTCGGGATCGAACCCGGGACGCCTCGGACCACTGTCATTCCCCCAACCACTATCTTTGCGGTGTTGTTGGCGTCCACGGGTGGTTCGCTTTTGTTATATTGTTCTCAAAGCAGTTGGCAATCCCCTGTCGAGAATAAAATAAGGTTAACTTAAAGTTTGAAAAGACCGAGAGCCAATTGGGACGATACGGAGTTACCCATCTTTGAGCCCGCTTGGTCTTTTACTCACATTCTCCCAAGTAAGGCTATTCGGAATCTCTCTTTACGGGCGTTCAAGGGCGACGTCCACAAATTGATTTGCTACATGCCTAGCTTAATAAGGAACTTATGCATTTGATAAGAGAGGAGAAAATTCGCCCTTTAACTCTAGGCAAATTCTAGACAAGCTAGAAAGTAAAAAATATCCCACGCAGGGAAACTATACATGGAATTAAAGGAGTATTCATGCGAGATTGGTTCCACCTCTTTTGCTGGCCATTCCAATGATCGATCGATTTTGTCTTGGATCATACACCAACGATCGTTGTTTGAGGATCCATAATAACTTGCTTCGGATCACAACTCGGGAGGTCCTTCATCTCCGAACCGGCGATCAAGGTGGTGAGCTCATCATCAAAGTAATCTTCGATTTTTTGAGCAATTGATACTCGAATTGGGTATGTTACTTGCTAACACCGGCGATGATTTCCCACTTTGTTTTCGCCGTGAGCGCCCGACTCCTTGAGCTTGAGCCTCCGCCGTTGCTCGGGAACTCGTAGGGATGATCAACTGTCTGGCCGCTAGAACCACCAGCGGGAGGTCAATATGGCCAGTATTCTTAATTGGGAAGTGGCCGGGTACTTTTTACTCCGTAGGTTTTCCCGATATTGATCTTCCAATCAACTTTGCTCCGGTCGCCTTGGTTCCAAGCTGCATCGTGCTTCTTCGACTTATTTCTAAATCTTTGAAGGTGATTCGTGACACTTTGTATAGTGAGTCCGTCTACATTCATTATTTTGAGTATAGCCGTTGATCATCTTGAATTGATTCCTAGTCGTCGAACCGCTTCAATGAATATAGAATGAAGCTCGGTGGAACAAAGGGGCCTTTTCTCTTCAACAAAATCGTCGTCGTCGCCTTGGCCATGGTTTTTTTGTTCGAGTAATTGCTTCCTTACAGCATGCTACCAAACGTTTTGGAGCACTCGAACGCAGAATGGCTTTTCTAGGATGCCTCGAGCACCATGCAATATGGCCCTCATTATGAACTGCCGATCATCACTTGCCGATGCTACGATGACCGGTATGTCCAACTCGGAATCAATGATCTTTAAGAGATCGAGACCGTCCATATCGATCCCTACCATGGCTGTGACGACGATGTCAAAATCACATTTGTACTACCTCAGCTCTTCTAAAGCTTCCGTTGCTTTCAAATAAGTCGAAACCCCGTACATGCACCTTCTCAAAGATAGCGACGAGGACCGAGAGGGAAACGGGGTTACCATCAATGACCATGACTCGCAGATCCTCGGGATAGGAAGCTTCCCATACTTCCGCCTGGAATGAACGTGTACTTATTTTTCTTTTAAAACCTTCCATATGTAGACCGAAAATGGGTATTTCAACCAGAGATCGGGCTTTAGATGTTTTTGGACTTGCAAAAACAAATTGCCCGAAAATCACAAAAGCGATGATGGTCTTTCGTGACGAGTTCTCGAGGTCATTAGGTGCATGGAGACTTCAAGTTCCTTATAAAAATTTTCCGATCCGTTAGTCTCGCATATAGGTTCTCGCTTTCTCTACGAAAGAGGATAGCTTTTTCTATCCTTTCCGGTCTTAGTGCCTTGGATCCATTTCGTAATAACTCTTACCTCTCACTCAATCTGTCATCTTTTTCTTTTCGATATGTAGGAGCGCTCAAATCTTTTCGCTTTCTCTATGAACGAGGCAGTTATTTTCCTCCTCAAATCTTTTCGGTTCCTCCTACGAACGAGGCGTTATTTCCCTCCTCAAACCTTTTCGCTTCCTCCGACGAACGAGGCAGTTATTTCCCTCCTCATATCTTTTCGCTTTCTCAACGATGCGGCTATTTGTTCTCAAATCTTTTCGCATCTACCTATGTAAAGACTTTCAATGCTTTTCTTTTCGGCGTTCAATCAAATCTAACAAGGAATTCACGCATTTAAGCATGATGATATTTGTGGAAAGTACTTGTTCTTTGCCCCTAGATTAACTTTAGGCGTAAAAAGAAGAATGTCTCACATGGAGACTTTGTTACAAACAGTACATTCATTCGTGCATGTCCCTACTTCTTTTGAGGATTCGTAAGGGCTGACTAGTAATGCTCAAAAGAGCAATATTTTGAGAGCCCATAATCAAAAACTCAAGCTTCATGTAGGCTACAGATTAGGAGTTCCATCGGCGTTGAATTGGCCGATTGTGATATCGTGGAAACTCCAATTGTAGTGATGCATGTCTCTTCCCTCGAAGGGCATCGGTTTCGCCTCCGCAAGACCGACTTTTCGGGATGTATCCCCAACGAAATCCGATTGTGCGAGAACTTGCTCGGGGGATGAACCGATAAATGAGCATTTTCAATGCTCAAATGTAGCTCATCGAGGAACATGTCACCAAAGGTGATGGGGCTGCTATAGACATGGCAAACAGCGGTGTTAAGAGCATCCCTATACCTCTTGTTCTCTCGCTCGAAGCTTTTGATTTTCTTCCTTCGAAAACGCAAGTTCATGACTTTCATTTTGAACCTTCAATCGGGCCCGCTTGTTTTGAAACCAAAACTTGACCTTCAAGGGCTCCATTCCTAGCTTCCGGCTCAATTCATTTTTTCGTTTCTTCCTCACGGAAGGGCACTCCTTGAAAGCAATTTTGAGCTCTCTAATTTGATGTTTTCTTTTTGGGGTTGATCTGCCGCTGCTGCTGCTATTGTTGTTGCTTTGTCGAGATCTTGAATTTCACCGCCAAGGGAGTTGGATTTTACGGCTTCATTACTGGATCGGCCTCGAAATCCAAGCAGTTCGCTCTCGGGGATGTCTAGGTTGGTTACCTCCAGTAAGTGCTAGTAGCCTCTAAACATGTTGGAT
This sequence comes from Rhodamnia rubescens, assembly GCA_021437795.1. NCBI lineage: Eukaryota > Viridiplantae > Streptophyta > Magnoliopsida > Myrtales > Myrtaceae > Rhodamnia > Rhodamnia rubescens. The sequence continues at coordinate 598,401 of JAILYA010000112.1, forward strand.
TGAAATACCTCTTATTGCCTTTTGTTCACTCTACTCTCCGTTGTATGCTTACTCTCTCCAAATTCTTCTCTTCTTTTTTCTTTTGAGTAATCGGGTATGTTCCAAAGCCTCCCTTTTAACGTGGATGAAAACCACCAAGCCGACGCTTCTCCCAAGATTTCGTGTTTCCCGCTCTGTCTTCTTCCTTTCCTTTTGATATGGTGGGACCCTCAAATCCTTTCTGCAGGTGTAGAGTTGTCTCTCTCTTAATTTTTCAATTATGGCGGGACCTTTAAGTCGTTTCGCAACTTTTTTGGATTTATGAGGCTTGAGATGGTAAATCCGTGATTCATGGACAAAACGTCCGTAGTTTTATCTAGATAATTAACTTGGCCCCCACAATAATTATTGTTATGACTTTTCCTGCCTTTTTAAATTAAGATTTAACGCCGAGACAATTATCGCTTTCATATCTTCATCTCCAACCTTCTAAGCACTCTTTTGCATCCACTTTTTTTCGATCGGTTCAATAACAATGGCCTCCCTCCTTGCACACGTCTTCTTGGCTGAAGTTTTGGCCAAATGGGAGAAACTTTATAATCTCCTAGGCCAGGACTACTCTTATATAGTCAACCATCCGGAGGCCGAAACCGAAATCCGTCTCATGTTTACGAATATGGACATCATTTCTATTCAAGGTACCAAGTTAGAAGAGGAATACGGGATCTTCCCTACCCTCTTCACTAACTTCCCGGGAGGCTTACCATGTTGCTCATCAAGATGTTACTTTGGCCCATCTTGTGAGGGCACACTATGAGGATCGATCGGACTGACTTGGTGTTGGCCGTCTTGTAGCTGACAATTATAAGAAGGCCCTTGACTACGGTAATGAACAAGTCTCCCGCCGATTCGTGAGAGGGGGAACTTGGTGGAACGTTTGGCTATGTCCCGGACCATCTTCGAGCGCGATCCACTCAATATTGTTTTAAAATTTTAATGCACATGGCTGGAAGAAAGGCTGAACGATTCGACCTTGGATATAGCCCGCGAGAGAATGCTTGATCCATGACTTGGAATCTGCTGCGAGTATCACGAGGACAAGGTAGCCAAGCTCAAAGAGAAATGTGAACTCCTCCTCTTTAAGTGGCGGATCTTGATTCTCGAAGCGATCGGTGTAGGCGGAGCATCAATCGTATTGAGAGTTAGTTAAACTCCTTTGTGATGCTCATTAGGGCTCGGTTTGGCTTTAAGTTCCCACCCCGATAATCTATTTGTAAGCCTTTCCGATGAATGAAATGAATGCAAGTTTTTACTCATTTCATCTTGGTCGTCATTTTTTTCGCAAGATAACCCCTTTTACTCGTGAATATGTAAATCTCACGCTCCCGATGATCAATTCAATTGGGCCGGAGAGACTCCCCATTTGAAACAATCTCTCGGCAAAGATTAGTAGCGAGGAAACAAATGAATACCCAAATGTGAACAACTCATGAATCTATATTAATATTATAACTCATCGAGTGAATCAAGTATAATATTTCTTTACGGTGTCGAATTAATCGTGTTGGTAAAGACACAACCATCCATCTCTGCGTAATCAAAGCACCACCAGGGAGCACCTTCTTTACTATAAATTGACCACCATAGTTTGGAGTGAATTTCCCTTCCGGGAGTGGGACTATTAGCAACAATTTTATCAAAACTAGGTCATTGATCCGAAAATATCGATGCCGAAATTTTTTGTTGAATGATTTAGCAACTCTCTGCTGATAACACGGCCATGACATACGGCCTTAAGTCTCTTTTCGTCGATCGATTCAATTGGCTTGCCCTCACTGGATCCATTTAGCTTCCGTCGGCTTAGGTTGAGACAAGTATACGTAAGGAAGGAATTTTCACTTCAACTGGTAGAACAGATCCCTTCATGTACTTCCATCATCAAGACGAATCCGGTAGAGTCAACACATCTTAGCGGGACGGAATCGAATGACCGATTTACAAATTCTCTCCATTCAAGAAGAACTTCATGGCCATCTTCCTTATGTACTTTTAGTCGGATACGGTACTTTTTTCGGGGAACTCTTGCTTCGAATATAAGTCTTGATGTCATGGTACCACGGCTTACCATCGGGTTCATCGATTCATCGCCATACAATATGCCGGCTATTTTAATACCTCGATCTTCAGTGGGTCAACCTCAAGTCCATTGGTGACTCGTAACATTGAAGACAAGGTAGCCAATGCATCGTGAATCGATTATGAGTCCTAGATAGATACTCAAATGAGATATCCTCAAATTCCTCCACGAGTTCATCTCGCCTCGGATTTTCAGCTAGGACATCTGCTATAGCCCGTCCCTTGATTGACTTTTGGGAAAAATATTGAACATCAAACTCGGAGATAAGGATTTGCCATTTGGCAAGTCTACCAATCAAGGCGGGTTGATTAAGCAAGTATTTGATAGGATCGCACTCCATCACCAAGCACTTGGTAATGCAAGGTATATTGCCGAATCTTGTGCAGTACCCAAACTAACGCCGCACATGTTTTCTGCTTCGAGTATTTCATTTCCAAAGTTGTGAATTTCTTGCTCGGATAATAAATGGCTCGTTCTTTTCCATCCCCCTGCCTCTCTTGGGCTAACATAGCACCCAAGGACTCACTAAGGATTGTGAGGTAGAGGATTAAAAGGTTCGCCCGTTTTGGAGGAACAAGCACGGGTGGATTCATGAGATCTCTTCGTTTCCCAAAAACTTCTTCACATTCGCTATCCCATTGGACTAGCGCATTCTTTTTTACCAGCTTGAGGAATGGCTTAGCGGTTTCGATAACCGAGAGATGAATCGAGCAATATAGTTTAGCCTACCCATCAAACTTCGAATTTCTTTAACCATCGTCGCGGCTTAAGCTCACGAATAGCCTTGACTTTAGAAGGGTCGACTTCAATGCCCTTGCTGCTTACCACGAATCCGAGCAGCTTGCCTGAACCGGTCCCAAAGACACACTTGGCGGGGTTGAGGCATAACTTGTACTTTGAGTCCGTCGAACAATTTTTTCAGCATTTCGACGTGATCTTCTCCATGTCTTGTTTTTGCTATCGGATCATCGACGTAAACCTCAATCTCATTATGCATCATGTCGTGGAAAAGGGCAACCATGGCTCGTTGGTAAGTAGCTCCAGCGTTTCGAGATCGAAAGGCATCACCCGATAATGGAACATTCCCCATGGTGTGGTGAAAGTGGTTTTCAACTTGTCATTGATATTCATCGGGATCCGATTGTACCGGAGAAATCATTCACGAATGAAAACAATTCAAACCCTACGATCTGTCAACAAGTATGTCGATATGCGGGAGGGGAAAATCATCTTTAGGGGCTGGCCTTATTTAAATCTCAATAATCAACACAGACCCGAATACGCCCATCCTTCTTCGTTGGGACTATATTGGCAACTCAATCGGAATATTCTCGTAGTCTCAAGGAATCCGACGTTAAGCGCTTCATGACCTCCTCTTTGATCTTCTGGACCACCTGGTCCGGTTCTCCTTGACTTTTGCACCACCGGCTTAGCCAAAGGATCGATCAGCAAACAATGTTCGACAATGGAATGGTCAAGACCGGGCATATCTCGCATAGGATCGAGGCGAAAATGTCCCGAAAATCCTTCGGGAGCTTAATCAAGCGCTCGGATATCTCTTTGGAAAGGTTTGTTCCGATCTTAACTTCTTTAGGGTTTTTCGCATCGCCTAGGTTTACCAAGATAGTTTGTTCGAAATCCCGACGAATTTCCTCATAATCTAGATCGGACTCATCTAGGTCGTATACTTCGAATCCACTAGGTTTCCTTCTTTGTCGTTGCATGCCGAAATTAGACTGCTGATTAGGAATGCGGTACGCGGCGTCCGGGTCGTAAGTTTTTGACTCGTAGGTCATGTTGACAATGTGGGGCCGGCTCCTTGTCTTTCCTTACCACAAACCTCTTATTCGTCGTGGCGATATCACCGTACCAACCTTTCTTCATGCCGTTCTCGATTTCGATCATTGCGATGAGATGGCTGAATGACGTGCAGCGGATCCCAAAATTCGAGTTCTCATAAGCGGGGCGGGGTGGAAACAAACAATTTCATGAGTTCCCTTTCGGGAGGGACTGGTTTCGGTTGAGATGCCACGTTCCTCCACCTGGTAGCATATCGCTTGATTGTTTCTTCCTTCTTCATCTCAAGTCGCTCAAGGTCTTCTCTGCGGTGGTGACCACGTCCAAGTTAAAGCTAAAATGTTTGATGAAAGCATTAGCGCCTTCTCCCAATCATCCATCCGGTAGATCTCGTAATCCGTATACCATCTCATGGCGAGCTTCTTTTAAGCTAGCCTGGAAAGTCTCGAACCATTAGGGGGCCGTTGGTCGCATGCTTATTCATTCTGCCTGGTACATCCGGACGTGCAGAATAGGGTTGGAAGTCCCATCAAATTTATCGAAGTCGGGCATCTTGAACTTCTCTAGCACCGTGACCTTTGAAAAGACAGACGAGTCAACTTGAGGTATGTTGTAAGTCCCCTCGACCTCTCGGATCCTTCTGTTCCATTTGGGCCAACAGCTTGGCCGTATTACCATTCAATCCGGGGCCACGGGGCTGGCTTGGGGGATTGGGACTACGGGCGACGTGCTCGAGCTCATGCCCCGTGAAGATCACATCTTCTAGCGGCATTGTCGATAGGGAGCAGTTTCTAGGGCTTTACCGGAGTTGTCCGTAGGAGGAATTAGAGCAGGAGTGGTTAGCGGCGGGCTGGAGGTGGATGATCGAAGTTTGGCGGAGAAGGCGGCCATCATTTCTTCCATCTCTCGGGACATCATCCCTTCAAAGCGCTCGGTCAAGGAGCCAAGTTTCTCGTCTATGGCAAAGACCGACGGTGGCGTTAATGTCGGCCATCCTCTTCGCGATCGATCGAGTAATATGCGAAGGATCCGTGATAAATTACTTGTACGTAGTAACAAACCAAAAATGAGTACAGGGAGCAAGAATAGCGAGCCGGCCCATGGCATCCCTCTAGACTCAAACGAACAAAGTGATTATGACCAAAGGATTGAAACCTGTAATTTTCAGTTTGTCCGCTTTTACGAACAAATCCGTATTAATTCGTACGTTGGTCAAAATATGTCCAAATTTTACGAGCTTATAGTTGAGAAGATGATGAACAACTTTTATGTTGGCTAATAGGACTAGAAATGAGCGGAACAAATCAGTTTAATGTGTCTTTCCGAAAAATCGTATTCAGAAAACTGTTATAACCGCAGGTAGTTGAAAAAACGAAAAGCCATCTTAAATTATGAATTTAATTCTGAACTTTTATAGGATATTAGTTGAAACATAGGTCTACAACTTTCATGTTTGGCACTTACTCAAAGCTCGATCGTAGAATTTAGTAAAAATCGTACAATAGGAACAAGCCAAATCGGAATTGAGGACAACCGATAAAATTGTAAAAACTATGGAAGCAAAGTGTGAAATTGGAAACAAGACAATGAGATTTCTAAACAATCAACCTATGAAAGTAAATACATGACTCAATTTAAGCAAACCAAGAAATCAAACGGTCTTTTTTTTTTTTAGAGGTCACGTGATCTATAGACGAATGGGCCTTTAAGGCACGTCGTAATCGTGCATTCTCCTTAGCCAAAGCATCTCGCCTTTTCTTGGGCCTTCATCACCTTCTCTTCGCTGGCTTTGAGTTGGGCTTGATGGGTATGCTGCATTGTCACGATCGGGATCTTCGGGAGTATCTCAAGTAGGGATGGCATGAGACCGAATATACTGAGTTGTGGCAAATTGACTCCTCATTTTTCCGGTGTGCTCCTCTATGGGCCAAATCAGTCTCGATTAGAACACTCCCGCCAAGCCTCGAATGACATCTCGCCCGCTCCGTAGTTCTCGTCCTTCTCAAATTGAATTTGAAATTCGTTGGTCCCAAATGAAGGCGGGATATCCTGCAGAACCCGAAATTGTCGTGTAACTCGAAAAGGTTGATAGCTGGTTGCTCCATAAATGCCCATCAAAGGCACGGGCTTCTTATCGCCATGGCACGTCGAGCCTTCATCACTCGGAACCATACAACTTGCCAAAGGAAAATCTTAGGATTTGGATTCTCGAATAAATGGACCCACTGCGTATAGTGCAAGTTTTTAGTTCGATCTTGTATTTGTTTAAATCTTAAAATAGGGTTGTCGGTCATACCCATTTCAAATACAGTCATGTTTTCCCCGAATTGAGAAAGATGTGAGAAAACCCATATTTGTAAAAGCTCAATTGGGGCTCGAAAAGTCTTATCTTTTTTTTCTTGTTTTCTTTTTTGGAATGAGCGAAATGTATTAATGAAATGAAAGTTTCAGCAAGAATGGTATTTACAAAATTGACCCCACCACAAACTTGTTTTACCGTCCATGCTATCACGGGATCTATAGCATTCGACGGAATGAAAAAATGATAAATCCGAAAAAGGTTAACATAAAAATCTTAGATCTCATGAGGTCAGAGTTATTTTCAAAACATTCAACGAGGAAAGATAATGGGCATGCTCGGCAATTATCCTTCAAAGACTTTTTCAATTTCTTTTTTAGCCAAACCCAAAAATTCAGCAAGCACTACCACCGGATCTACCCGAATAGGTGGTTCAACCATATCCAACTCAATTGATTTTCCAATGGTAATACTTGTATTCTTCCGGGGTGGGTGTAAGCTCAAACTTACCTCCGAACACAAACGTGGTCCTCTCGGGGCACCAAAAATGAGCAAGTGATTGCATGATCCAGTTTTGAACATCGATCTCAAGAATCGGCAACATGAACCCGATACGCTTGAGCACGTACTGCTGGTCATCCGGCTTCAACTTACCCCATAACTTTTTGAGCTCTAGCTTCGGAGTAGGCACGAAACGGATATCATTGCGACCCATTCGTATATAGATCACGTGCCAATTAAATCAACCTAAATCATGGACCAGCCCAAAATAAAAATGAGATAACAAGGCATAAGAGACAAGAAATTACCGCTCATAGGAAGAAAATGTCAATCACAAAGACATGCGCATGAATCGTGGATTCGGATTTTAGTTCTTTTAGCAAAATGAAATGAAAGACGTAACGACATGTCGCAGCCTCACGCACGTTGATCATGACTAGTTGCCACCTCGCATACATAGTCATGACTAGTCGGGTCCAATCATCTCGGCTTGGTTCGATCGACAAAGGCAACTCTCATGCATCATAGCCTCACGTGCATGAGAACAACCCTTGAGCTATTTTTTGAAGAACTCGGGATCCAAGTGGGATAACCTTTAGTGAAACATTACCGCCAAAGTTAAAGAACCACATAAATACCATCCTGAAACTATCGGGTGACCCGATTTCGGGCACAAGTCAAGGTGGTGTAGTGCAATTATATTAGGGGCATGCATGACATTTTAAAGGCAATCAAGCACTCCGATAGTTCAAAAATTAAAACTCTCATCACCAAGCTCGCAAAAAGAGGTTAGCCACGGACTCTTCCCCTTATAACTCCCTTCCCGCAAAATCATTTAACACCTATGGATTAAAATTCAATAAAAATTGCCAAATCAAGTGATTTTCTTTTTCATGAAACTATCTGGTCTAAGTCCTCTTTACGTTCCTAGTGGAGTCGCCAAGTCTGTCGCGACCTAAAAAATAAACAAGTTAAATTCCAGGCTAATGGATTATCAAGGTTAATTAATTAACTAACCTAACTCGGACTCTCCCAAGTCCATACCAAATCGCCACTTAAGGTTCGAATAATTAACATGTAATGTGATTTGAATTTGGAGTCGCCACTAATCATTTTCGGTAGGTTGACTAGAAACCCAAATAAAATAGCGGGAGAAAACTATCTTATTTCTACGAACCGGAAATTTTGAATTCGGAGATTTGATTACGCTAAATTACTCTAACGCCTTTTGGTACCATTTTCATGAAAAATATTTGATTTGATAATTTTGGTGGATTTTACTTGAATTTCAAAGGTGTTTTTTTTTTCTTTTTTATGAGAATGTAAAACATTGAACTTTATGCGATATACACCATGGATGATTTAGAAAGAAAGAAAACGCAGCCTAATCACGAGTATTTACAAAAATAAATTAACATGCAATAATGCTAAACTTTGGAACACGTGGCATGTCTAAAATAAATAATCAAATGTTCAAATCAAATGATTACATCTTTGTAGATCAAGATGGAGAAGATTACCTCCTATTACACAAAATCTTACTCACGTACACGCAGTTTCGTTTTAAGATCCCGAAGTCGGAAGAACGTGGCTGCCTTCAAAACGGCAAGCAACGGCGTTGTTGGATGGTGAGAGGCGAAGTATGTGTCGGGATTCGTCGAAGGAGATGCTCAACTAAAGCTCTTTTCTTCACTCTCGAATTTTCTCTACCGGTTTTTCTCAAGAACTCTCTTTTTCCTCTCTAAAGAATTCTTCTAAAAACTCTCTCAATTCTCTTTCCTTCCAAAAAAACTCCCATTCTCTTCAAGAACTCTTTTTCTTTTATAGGCAAAGTTCTTCATCCTTCATTCTTCATCTTCATTTCTTCATCTTCCATTTTCATCTTCTCTTTTTCATCTTCATTTCTCCATCTTCCATTTTCATCTTCTTTTCTTCATATTCATCTTCTCTTCTTCATCTTCCCTTTTCATCTTCTCTTCACCATCTTCATTTCATTATCTTCTCTTCTTCATATTCATCTTTTCTTCTTCATCTTCATCTTCTTTTGGTATTTGCAATACAGTCCCGAAGTTCCGAATATTTGCAATAGTCCCCGAAATTCCGAGTATTTGCAATAACCCCCGAGAAAATATTTCTTTCAAGCCCAAATCTTTTGGTGCATTTTTTCACCCCATGCCTAGTCCGGACGCCTGTTAAATTAAGCTCTAATTATATGCCAATGCTAAATGAATATGTGAGATGATTTTTGTTTAGAACTAAAATTAGTTCTAATTTTTATGCAAAAAATAGATTAGTCAAAATTTAGGCGTCAACACTTATAAGCTGAGCATTATAAGGATATCCAGCCGATGGAATATACAAATTTCTCTCTTGACTTTCGATCTCTACTCTCTTTTCTTCCCTTCTCTTCTCACCTTATTCTGATTATCATCTTGATTCTCACCTCATCATCAATTGGGATCAATTTAATAATACTTGGTGAAAAGTACAAAAAGGGGAATTTGTGTCACAGCAATTTAAAACAATTGATCACAGAAATTCTAGAATGTTTATCAAATAAAAGTGAAACATGAAAGCTGATTTGCCAACCTTGTCTTTCCTCTTCTGGTGAACTGTGAACCAGTAAATTCTTTTCGTCTCCTTGGGCGTTCCTCGCATTGAAATTATGTAATCAAGAGTTCCATTTAAAATTCGGATTTCGGACCACAATTGCTGAGATTCGTGACTCGATTACGAAATAGCCCAGTGAATTACACTAAAACTATTTGAAAATAAAAATCCCAGATATGTAAAACTACCTCCATGAGTGTCATCATGATTAAAGCTAGAAACTTGATATATATCGCTTGCCCTAATACCTTCCCTTGTATCCTCAACATGGCCTTGAGATTGATCTCCAACTCCTTTCATCGGTCTAAAATTTTGCCAAGGTGAAGGTTGAAGCTTAGTTGTTCCTAAATTGTTGAGTATGTCTACATGACAGAGATTGCTCCACACCGTTTGATTTGCTATTGTTGGGGGTTGCTTATCACCATGTCTTGATTAGCTTTTTTCTCCTTCTAATTCCCTATATCTATGGAAATACCTTCTTAGAGGGCCGGCATAGTTGTTGAAACCCAGAGTCTCCACAGCGCAGCAAATATCATCGCCGTCCACAGTCTTCCTCCTCTCCTTCAGGCACTTCTCGGACGCTTTGCTGGTCACAAAGCCGATGAACTCCGAGATACATTCTTGCATCATTTCTTTAGCTTCCTTTGAGATCTTCGCATTGGGAGGGAGGCTTTGCTTCATGATCCGCACGTTGGATATTGAGAACAACCTGTCTTGTTCCTTGATGCTTCCATCGTCGGCACCGATGTTATCTACCATTTCTGGCAGTTCACACACGAAAGTACAAGATCCTTGTTGAATAGACTGTCTTCCAATGTCAAAGGGCTTCCTCCTAAGGTATACAAATGCACGAAGTTAGGCATCGGACTTGATATATGCATTAAATTTACTATTTCATGTCTTGTCCAAATGACGACAGACCAGCTCAACGCAAATGGGGTCGAAAATTCTAATTATATAGTTGATTGTGATTCCACGGCATACTAAAAAAAATAGCAATCTACTTTCTTCAGTGTAGTTTATACCTTAGTCCTCAGAATTACAAGTGGAAGATGAGATAGAATGTGGAGTCAATTTCTTAAGTTCTAGGTTTCAAATATTCTTGTCAATTTAGTGAGTTTTGACGTAGGCAAGTACCCCCAGCTTTCGTCCTTTTTTCTCTACAAATGAGCTTACTCCTACCAAGAAATCTGATTAGTGATTAGAGCTCAAGTAGGTGATTATTTGTAGTTCACCCAAGTTTTAGAGTGCATTCAACCACTACTTGTCTATCAAAGAATTTTGACCCAAAATAAAAGAAAGTCTATTATAGAGTCTGATTAACCACTTAGATATATTCTTCACTCGGCAATTATGCTCCATTAATTAGGTGACCCCTTTGTAGTTTGTGTTCCTTTTTGAGTTGAAATCGTGGTGCGGCACGTAAGGGATAACATCGGCTCTAGTCATGGCCACAGGCCGGAACCACCGATTCTAGTTCATGAGCCGGCGGTTTCGGTTCCAATTTAAGGAGAACCGGAACCAAGCCCTTAAGTGGCAATTCTAATTCGATTTTGAACCGGCGGTTCCGGGCCGTTTCGGGCCTTGTTCCGATTCAAAATCAAAAATGGAAACTCGATTTAGTTCCGGTTCTTGCTTTTTGAGTTTAAAAATTAAATTGTAATGAAATTGTAATAAATTTATAATCAAATTACCAAGTAATGAATTATGAAATAAAAAAATAATGAATTATCAAATACAAATTGTAATCAAATTGTAAATTGTAATAAAATTTGGGGGGGGAAGAGAGGGGAGGGGGCTTGAACTTAATGAATTATTATTAAGCACCTATATATCTTCTTGAAGATAGAAGAATCAAAACCCATGTAATTCTCTTACCTTTAATAACCCCATACTTACGTCATCCTCAATCATCGCTACCCATTCCGATATCGATTTTGGTGGTATCTCCGTCATTAAAGAATTCGGCTTCATTATTGCGATCTATTTCTTGTCGTCATATTAAGCCTTTGTCTAATCATCAACATAAACTTGAGCCTCCACCGAATCAAGAACTAATCTTGAACGTCGTTCGTCCAAAATATTGCCTCCAACGCTAAATATTTGTTCTACCGCAAATGTCGAACAAGGGGTTGCTAAAATTTGTTTTGCAATTAGAGCGAGAATTGGGTATTGGGTGGAATGCCTCTTCCATGAATCCAATATTGTGAAATCTGTGCTACCTTCAAATTCATCAAACTCAATAGAACCTGGTTAGATAGCTCTCTATTTCAGAATTACTTCATATTGCTTCCTGTTGTTTTTTTTTTTTTTGCATATACATCGAAGTTGGTACCCTCTTCTAATTTTACCTATGTTCTCACTTTGTATGTCACTAGATTGAGAAGATCCACTATCACCTATATTATATTTACTACATAATTTATTATATAATTTTATTATTATGATTTTAACCCTTGTTTGTATAGTTCTAATATTTACCCATCAATTAAATGTAAACATTTATAATACGTATTTAAATAATCACCTAAACCATCTAATTTACAACGTGGATCAAAAGCACAAACAACTAAATAAATAATAGAAATTCCCTTATAATATCTGTAGTCATTTTGTTGGCATTGCTATAATAGTGTCCCTTAATTTATCATCATTTTCATTTTCTTTAAAAACTCTAATAATATTAATACATTTTATTAAAAATAAATGCATAGTAGGATAATAAACATGGGACAAAATATAAGTTGCATCATTAAAAACTTTTAGAATGTCTTTTGTTTTGTGTGGAAATATCCCATTCTTGTGGGTATAAATTAATTTGAGTTATATTATCTGAAATAAATGCACATAATAAATTTTTATATGGAAAAGATTTATTAAGCAACTTGCAAGTAAAATTCCAATGATTTGGAATATCTCTTGGAAATATTTTTAGTTTTTTTCCATTTGCTTTACAAAATTTTAACCATTTTTTTCATTTTTGGGAATTTTTCCATAAAAATTGAATTGCTATTTTTATTATATCAAGAAAAATATCAAGAGTTTTTAAATCATCTTGTATACATAAATTTAAAACCCGACAAGCACATCTAATGTGAAAAACTTGTCCACCAAAAATGAATTTACAAATCTTTTCTAGTTCAACAACCGAAGCGGTATTTACCGCAGTATTATCAAAATCAATTGAAAAACTTTTATTAAGCAAATAATATTCTTCTAAAATTTATCTAATTAATCTATAAATATTATTTGTCGTATGCCTATCATCAAAAACTCTAAATGCAATAACTCTTTTTGAATATTTCAATTATCATCTATCCAATGACATGTTATACCCATATAAGAATGAACTTGCCAATGATCACTCCAAATATCGCTACCTATATGCACACGTCCATTAAAATTCATAAAAAAAAATTATAAATCATTTTATTCTTTTTTAAAAAGATCTTTAATTATGCGTTTAAGTGTATTTCTAGGAACATGTTTTGTTTGTGAAGCACATGCATTTTGTATAAATTGATTAAAACCAAATCTTTTACCAAAACTAAATGATAAATGTTCAACGAAAACAAATTTACCTGATTTTTCTTTATAAGTTTTTTTCATCATAACGAAATAAAGGAGGAGTGTTAGGATTGGCTTACCCAAAAAATTGTCATTGCTTGGTGTCAATTCTAGCTTCGATTGGATGTTTCACCTTAAGATGCCGTTTAAATGTTCCATATCCGGCTCCACCGATATATTTGCTATTTGTCCACAATGTTTACAAACTACGTCACCTTTTTGGAGCTATATCAAATCTTTCCACCTTCCTAAAGTGGTTCTATACGTCGGATGTAAACACCCACTCCGACTCCTTTATTGTTGACATTTCTTCAATACTGGTAGGAGGATGAAGACACTTTTGCGTTTGGACATGCTCCATATTAGGAATAATGTTGATTGCATCATCTACATCAACATCGAGTCCCCAATCTTCATAATCCACGACGGGCTAGGCAGATAATCGGATTCCTCCACTTGATTCTTGCCTTTGCCACTAGTTCTACTTTCACTTGCCATTTTTTAAGAGAATTGAGCGAATTGAGCGGATTAAGAGAATTGAGAGAATTGATATGAAGAGTTTTTACAGTAATATTACCTTCTCATTTACGGCAAAGCCTTATTTCTCCCGTTACTTATGAAGAGATTAAGGAGGTTTTGTGGTACATGAATACGAATAAGCACTAGGATTAGATAGCTTTTTGGTCTCATCTTATACGTTTGCTTTGATAGTTATTAGTAAATACTTCGTGATGCAATGTCTTCTTTCTTTTCCTCGTTGAAGCTATTGAAGAAAATAGATGCTACAGTTATTTCTCTTGTTAAATCAGCAACCGCTTCTGCAATTGTTCATTTTAGGCCTATACCTTGATGCAATGTTTTGCCTCACTTCATTAGCATGAATCATAGAGATGGTAAACCTCCAAGGTGCTTGATTGAGGCTGATTAAAGCTTTTGACTTTTTGAATTGGGATTCCCTCTAAAGATTCTGCAAGCAATTGGTGTGCCAGTTTCTTTCCCGACTTGGATCAAGCTGTACATTTTTTCTCCCTCTTTCTCCATTAATGTCAATGGTTCTCAAGGTTTATTTCCTGGTAAAAGAGGGGGACACGGGGTGATCCTCATTCCTCTTATCTGTTTGTGCTTGCTAAAGGCCCTTTCAAGAATGCTTAATGCGGCTGCTAGAAGCTAAACAATTAAGTCTTGAAGGGAACGAATCCCATAAACATACACAATGAAATTATATGAAATTAACAAGCCCTAAAATCATCTTGAATCATTGATCGGAGAAATACATCATAGAATATATGTACCTTATTTTTCACAGATTAAATGGTCACAATGCAGAAGAGATCGTTCGCCTTGATATCACGTTTGGGAGAAGAGAAGGGAGAAGTGTTATTGTCGTCGTCTCTCTATTCTATGTTATTGAAAAGAAAACATAGGAGAGGAAACATTGTTCTTAAACGTGACCTTTCATGTTTAAAAACGGGTAATCGCCTTTAGCAGTTATCCAACGTTATAAGAGGTGTGATAGCCTACATGGGTAGACCACGGTACTTCTTGTACACCCCATAAAATCATACATCTCCCACTCGCCCATGATGGGCTATCTCCGTAACTCTCACTTGCCCACTTAGGGTCAACAACAACTCTCACTCACCCACAAAGGGCTAAACATAATTATCTATTTTTTGCAAAGTTCATATCAATAAATACTTTGTGCGACCACCATACTACGAGAGCTCGTTGTCATACATCTCGTTGGGAGTATATAGCAGGTCAAATATAGGCATATTAACTCATAGTAGATCTAGTATGCAGCACCCGAAATCAATCGGTTACATTTACATCATATTTCTCTTGATCTCTTTGAGTACTTAAATACAATACATTGTATTCACAATCATGATTAAATTCAAATAATTAATTGGTCGACCTATGAATACAAAGATTGAATGTGACATCAAAATAAATTGATCTTCCTCTTCCCTTATACCTCTTAATCTCAGTTCATCTCGCTTTTCTAGAAATATCCCATTAGATCGAGTCAATCTTATGACCATTGGTAATAGTCTAAGATAGTGAACACTCGAATAGAAATCTTGAGAATAAGTAAGAGTCATGAGGGTACAAAATTTGAGGAACTTTTATCCTCAAGAGTCTCATACGGCTTGAAAGTTGAGTTCAAAACTTTCGTCAACTCTTATTGGTCGCTCTCATGCATACGTAATGTGAAGCACATATTACGGTATTCTCTCATTTCCCATGAAGCGTATGTCTTTCCACTTAATATCGTACAAATGATAGTTCGGACAAACTCAATGTCTAACTTGGGTTCACAAATCTACTCTCTTTAAAAGAATCCATTGGAACTCACATCCGGCATTAAAGATAGATAAAGTGAAATATGTGGGTTATTTCACTTTCGGACATAATAAACATTATGACCTCATCTTGACACTCTGTCAAAGCGACATCTATACTTTAAGCTTGAGCTCTCAATTATCACCTAGATAATGAGCTTAAAATTATCTCATTTTTATTTATCACACAAGTAAATAGAGGTGATTACCCATGTGAGTGGGTTAATCTCCATCCGTCCGACATACCTTCTCAAAATAATGCACTAAACATCAATATGCATAAATGCCATACAAACTCATAAGCATCAATAATGACAACAAATATCATTAACTATAAACTTTGATAAATATAAATATCCAGTAATCTCACTTCTACGCACTTCTAGAGATTTCAATGCAAGGAACTAATTCCTTTGTCAATGCATGACCAGGGAAAATATCTCTAGGAATTAACTTCGTCATAGGATCTCGCTATCATTCTATGCGTAGATATGTACTATATGTTCACATTTTTTCGTACAACCATGTCTTTCACAAAGTCATTCTTCGTGTCTATATGTTTGGTGTTATAGTGGATCCTCGGCAACATCTCATTGATCTCATTTCTTAAGCCAAACATTCTCTCGTCATCGCTGCGATAACACCACGGGATCAATTTCTATCGTAGATAAAGCTATACACGTTTGCTTCTTACTACTCTATGATATGGAGCCATTGCTAAGTAAGAATGCAATCCCGGAGGTAGATTTTCTCTCGATCTAAACCTCTTCCTCATTCAACATCGTATTGCCTTCAAGGCACAAATCTCTACCTTGATAACTCAAAGCAAAAAACTCAGCAGTATCCTTCAAATACCTCGGGATTCTCTTGACATTAATTAATGTGCTTGACCCGAATTGGATTGACACACTTAGCATTCCAACTACAAAACAAATATCAAGTCTAATATACTTCATAGCGTACATTAAGCCTTCCAACAAGTAGTAGCATATGTAACATTTTTCATTTCTTCATTTACTTGTGGAGTCTCGTGGATACATTGTACGACTCAAACTTTCACCTTTTACAATAGGAGTATTTTGGGTTTAAAATCTTGCATACGAAACCATTCAAGGACTTTATCTATTTAAATCTATTGTGAAAGAGATCACAATCTTTTTGAAAAATATCTTGAAATCTTAACTCCATAAATGTATGCATATTCACGCATATCTTTTATTTCAAAATTGGAACATAATCAATTTTTCACCTCGTATTAACAAACTCCATATTACTTCTAGCAATAAATATATCATTAACATATAATGATAAGATCGACATTGATCTTTGGATCTTTTGATATATATACCCAATGATCCTCATCGGTCATTACAAAATCATATGCCACTATGGAATTATGAAAAAATATATATCATTATCTCGAAGACTATTTGAGGACATATATCGATCTCAAAAGTTGATATACGTTTTGTTCTTGGCCTTTGTCACGACCCTCCTTGAGATTGGCGGGATCCTCGGGTAGCGAGGGCTAATGGGTCACCTTCGATCCAATCGTATATGGATCTCGGACGCAAACTCCTCTCAAAGCCCATTACCCAAATCGCAATGGAGAAAAATGCAGTTGACCTTTCAAAGGTGGTCTAGTGACATGTGAATACGTGTATATGCCTTGAAGTCGCCACCAATCATTTCTTGAAGGGTATGATTGGAAAACCTTATCGAATAGTCAAGAGCTTCTATTCCATTTTCGAGAACCAGAGAAGAGGGTTCGAGGACTTAGTTACGCCAATTGTCTTAATTGATGCCCTTTCAAGTACCTAAGTTGAATGAATTTTATAATCTCATATTTTATGCAGATAATGGGGTACAAGACCTAAATCTAAGATTTCATGCAGATAGGAGTGGTTATCCTATTAATCACAATCAATGAAATAAAGTGCGCAGATCAATGAATCCATAACGCGTGGATAAATCGTATCAAAATAGCACACAAAGCATCCCTAGTAAAGCCCTATTGGCTTAGAGAAAGGCCAAACATAGCATAATAGGGGGTTCTAGAGTGATTTGGAAGCCATTTTCCCATGAGGGGCAAAATCGAAATTTTGAGAAAAATCGAGAGACAATTTTTCAGAAAGGGAAAAATTGTCATTTTAGAAGAAAACCCGAATCAAAGCGTCGAAAATAGGATTGGCCAACTAAAGTAACCAATTTCCTAATTTTCGACATTTTTTAGAATTTTTTCGAAATTCTAAGGGAACAATTTACCCTTGAGGGGTAAAATAGTCATTTTTCTAAGGAAACGAGGAACGGAAACCCAAAAATAGGATTGACCACCTAAACTAACCCATCTCTAAATTTTCGACATTTTCCGTAAACTCAAGATTTTTCGGAGGTGATTTAGCCCTAAAGGGTAAAATCCTCATTTCGAAAAAACAAAAAAAGATATGAAAACCCAAAGGAAGGATTAGCCACCTAAACCGACTTATCTCCTAATTTTGGCATTTTTCGTAACTCACAGAAATTTTTGGAGACAAAATTACCCCTAAAGGGTAAAATTCTCATTTCAAAAATATCGGGAAAAGAAATCTCAAAAATAGGATTGGCCGGTTGATTGTAGCCGTTCCTCAATTTTTTAGAATTTTCGGGATTTTCTAGGAAACTTCTACAAAATTTTCCTTTTATTTTGGAATTTTTAAAAATATTTTCAATTTTTTTGAAAATTCTTCTCTTTTTTATTATTTAAAAAAGAATTTTTTCAGACCGGGTGACCCAATCCACCCGGACGGGAACCCGGCCCAAACCCAGCTCAGGCTCGCTCTCCCACAAGCCAAAATGACGCCGTATTGCATTATTTATTTTTTATATTTTCGAAAAATCTTTTCTAATTAACAGAATATTCAAAAAATCTATTTATCGATCGGACGGTTGGACTACTTCCATGTGGCCACTTGTGGATCGTCCGATCACCTAATAGATTCTAAACAGCTCCAACGGCCTCGTAACGTGGCTCGCCACGTAGCGCCACGTCGGCGCCAGGTCGTGTTGACCACAGCCAACGCTCACCGGAGAAGATGATCGGCGTCGGCGATGGAACGCCGGTGACTAGTCGAAGCGGATTCCGACATCTACGTAACTCCAAGCGGGTTGAGACCAACGCGATTTGACTCGCCTCGACGTCCCTCTATAATATATGTTGATCTCGGCACGTGAGAACCACAAGTGACTAGCTTACCTAACTCAACCGAAGCTAGACTCCGGGAGCATTCGGCCTAGCTTTTTTCTATGCAATCTAATCATACGAGAAGCATTGTTGGAGAACAAGAACACTTACCCGACCGTCGCGACGGCCCGATTTGGCCTAAATCAAGCTTGCAAGCTCGGGACCAATCGGAGAGGGTTAAAGGTCGACCGGGGAAATTACACGACAAAAATGCACAAAAAAGGTATGTATATGATTAGCAAGATTCGGGGAATAGATCGAAACTAATAGCATGCAAAATGATCGGCAGAAAATCAAGATGTCATGTGAGCCTTCATGGGCTATGTAGAGGTCGAACATACCTATTTTGAGATCGTAGCTCGGTCCGAAAGGTTCGAGAGCTTCCTTAGAGTTCGTAGAAGCTAGAATGTGCGTCGGTGAGTTTCAATTTTGCTCAATCCGCTTCGATGAAGGCTTTACTGATTCTCCGAAATCAAGCTTCAATGGCCGTCGCGTTCTCTCTCTCGATTGCCTCTCTCCCTCTTTCCCTCTCTTTCGTATCTATTTTAGAACTAAATCCCCCTCTCTAATTGAAAACTCGTTTCTTTTTGTATAATTCACTTTTTGAATTTTAGGCGCACGGGGAGAGGTAAGTCGACGGGCCTTCGCACATGCGAACACATGCGAAATGGTCTCATTAGGATCGGACATTGACGAGAAATTAAAGGCTAGTTCATTTGCCCCTCCTACATGCACAATTTCGCGTCAATTTGGCTCTCATTTGGTCTACATTTGGTTCAAAGAAGGCCGACGCATATTCGGACTTCGCGCGGCTCAGCTCCCATGGACCTAGGTCGTCGGACCAATCCCGAACGACGCAAGACAGAGAGGCCAACAAAACCCCTCAACTAATTTCACTCGACCGTGCCCTATTGGATTGTCAATTTCACGATCAAATCTTGATCTACAAACCTGTAAATCACGCGGGAAGAGCTATTGGAGAAGGTGGGTCTTGATCGGTCGCCGGGTCGGACCCGGTTCAACCCGGCAAACCTGGTCGAATTAATTTCTTGAAATTGACATGGAAGTTCTCGAAATTTGTCGAATTAAATCACATAATCGGAATCGGGAGCATGAATTCTATCTAAAAATACCATTTTCTCCAAAATTTCATCATGAATTGAACAAAAACCCCAAATTAATTTCGGGATCTCGATTATGAAAATCGTGCAATTGAAGGCCTAAATGTGCAATTTAGTCCACAATACCTATGCCAATTGATTCAAAATGCTGAACACCATAGGGCAATGGTCTTGGTTTGCGGTGGCAATCCCTAATTTTGAAGTAATTTCATTTCAATTGAAACCAAGGGGCTAAATTGAAAGAAAAATGTACAATTTTGCCTATTCCATGCAATTTGCGCAATTGAGGTGACAATTGGATAAAATTGAAGTGCAGGGGTACTAAAATTGAATGTCATGACTTTAAATCTGCAAAAATTGCAAATTAAAAGACTCAAATGACAAATTTTGGACAAATTCAACTATATGTGTAATGAAGGAACTCATAGAACTGAACTTGATTTTTGGATTTTTGTTTTAGAGGTGAAAATGAAAAGGGAACTAAAATAAAAATATAGACTATTTTTCTGTATTTTTGTGACCTCGAATGCTATTTTTCTCAATTTTTTCAAACATTTTCCTATTTTCAAAAAATATTAAAAAATACAAAAAATATGAAAAATTATTTTTTGGTAAAAAAAAATGGTTCCTTAGGCTTGGCCAAGGTTATCAAAGTTAATTTTGTAATTTTTCAACTTTTTATGAAAGTTTTTCAAAATAAACTAAAGAAAGACTAACCAAAAATCAAGTGTCAATAGCCCTCTCGTAACAAAACCAATAGGTTGTTTCACATAGATTTTTTTTTACTAATTCTCTATTGATAATAGCAGTCTTTACATCTATTTGACATAATTCAATATCCATACTAATCACTGCCGGAATAAGGTAAATTAATTATACCATTTCACCATAAGCGAAGCCTTATATCTCTCAATTGAGCCATCGCCTTTAGACTTTATTTTGATAACACACTTGTTCCCAATGGCTTAGTGTCCATACGGAATATCAATTAGTTTCTAAACTTGATTTGATCCTATTAACTTCATATCTTTTTCATTGCTTATATCCATTTTTCCTTATTAGGGCAAGTCGGAGCCTCATTTACATTCCTCGCTTCGTCTCTTCTTGTGGAGCAACCATAAAAGCTTTACCTTCAATGTCTAAACATCGATGAATCGACGACAAACGCTTTTGTGACTTGTTCGTAAAATTAGAGATTGTACACTTAGTACGTCATTCTCACATACACTCCCACTCGAATTAGACAACGACGACATCTTCTTCACATCAAATGATTACAATTGAGACTAGTTCGAAAAAAATTTCCCACTTCTCAAATTGCTCTCACTTGGACGAGATGCCCCAATAAAATCATTATAATTATCCAAGATTTCAAATAGATAATAGTTTTCATCTATCTAGCCCTTTTTCGGAAATTAATTCATTAAGAATGTGACATCTTGTGATTCAAATTCAATTACGCTTATCGTTTCTTGCTCACTTATAACACATACCCTTTTGAGTGCTCTTGGTATCTCATGAAGATGCTCATTTTATCTCAAGAGCCCAATTTTCCATACTCGTGGGAAAATCGTGGGTGTACTGCACAAATCCCCAAGGTCTAAAACAACTCAAATCTTATTTTCGACTTGTCCACAACTCATATAGAGTGAAAATAATTGATTTAGAAAGCATATATTTAAGTATCTAGACAAAGCAATCAACAAAACGTCGCTCCAAAATATGATAGGTAATTTAGTTTGTACCATCATAGATCTAACCATTTTCATTGGAATATGTTTCTTCTCTTTGCAACTCCATTCTATAGAGGAATCACTAGAACAAACTACTATCTTTCTATTCCATTTTCATCACATAAACATATGAACTTATCATATAGATTTTCTCGACCTCGATTGGATTTTTTTAAAATTATTTTTTCAAAAGCTCAAAAATTTTCTCAAAGTAACTAATGCCTCAAATTTAAAAAAAATCATAAAAAAAAATGTCCGAATCGAGTGTAGCCATCTATAATGTGATGAAATAAACAGCCCATGCCTTATTCTTACGTTCATTGAACCACATATATTCGAAGGGATCAATTTGCAAAGGAAGTTCAGCTCTTGTTCCTTTTCTAAATGGTTTCCTCTTTGCTTTTTCGATAAGAAGTGCTCACAAATAGGCAAATCGATATTTTCAATATTGCCCAATAAGCCCTATTTGGCTTACATAAATATTTGTTATTGGCCAAAATGACCTAGCCTAACATGCCACATATTCATATCATCACAAAAGATGAAAATAGGGAATAACTTACATTCACATTATTGTACTTAACAATCAAGCACAATGAAACCATCCAAAACCATAATAACTTGTTCCCAACGACAAGTTACCACCATCGTTATGAAAGTTCAAACTAAAATCAAGTTTAACCAAAACTAACACAAAACCGAATTCCGTCAAGTTTTTCAAGCATATGATACATCATGTAGGAACAAGGTGCGATCACCACGCATATTCAATTGACAGTGTCAATCCCTTTAACTTTCACTCGAGAATTGTTTCCCACATATATTCACTTTGCTCCATGTGAAACTCATTGAAATTCCACTAAGGCATTTCTTTCCTTCGCTACATGGTCTCGTGGTCTCTAAGTCTACAATCCACAAAGGATAAGATTCAATTACTAAAATTGAATTGAGACATATGTATATTCTTAAGTGTACAAAGGATTTTTACTTTATTTGGCTCACTCTAATTGCAAGCAAAATGACCATTCCTACCACAGTTGAAACATTTCACATTTGATATGTTTTTCTTGAAAGGACGTTTTCCTTTATAAAGTCGGTTAAATTTCGATTTCCGTTCAAAAGAATCTGTTCTTTTGTCCTTTCCACTTCTTAAACCCACCTTGACGCTTACACTTGAAGCACAAAGCGCATTTGAACTAGAACCAAGATAAAAAATATTGGTTTCGTGTTTAGTCGCCAAAAGGATATCCATCTCTAGTTCAAGACAGTGCATAGTATCTTCAAAAAATCTTGCTTTTATTGTAGATTAAGTGGATTTTCATATGCACACAGCTATGAAGCAAAGAACGGATTACTACTTGCACATTCTCGCTCAACACCAAAACATGTCTTGCATTTTACAGCTCACTTATCATGTTTGACAAACGCCACAAAGGTTGTTTCATATTCTCGCACATAAGGCATCATATAAATGTTAAACCTTATAGTGATCCGTCTCAATTAGTGACGGATGTCTAACCAAACTTAATTTTTTTTAATGCCTCCCACTTAACTTTGGCATTATCATAAATGCCTGAATTTATGCATAAAATCATTTTTTTATGCTACTTAGCAATATAATGTGAGCAACATAGTTCATCTTGTTCAATGTAGCAAATGCCTTTTTTACCTTCTATATTGTGCAATATTCTCATCTTCGGTGTTCTTCTATAACTATGTTAAGAGATCATAGTGCTTCTAGCTCTTCTAGTACATACTAGATCCTATTTCAATTTTCATAATTTTCGCTATCCAATTTCTCTTCTTGGTCAAACTTAGCTACGATATTCTAAGAAGCCAAAGCCTTTGTATCTAAACACAAAATTCTATAGACATGTATTTACGAATTATTAATGCCTAACATTTATACATCTATTTTACACTAACTAATTATATTAATGAACAATTTCACATAAGGCATCGATTCGAAAGTTCACTATGTTCCCAATCATCGTCCGAGAATCCCCGCTTGAAATTATCATTAATATAATCATTTATGTAAAATTGAGTTCATTAAAGTTACTAAAACTTTATAAAACTCCCTACTCGAATAAAGGTCATAATTCATATAATCATAACATGGCATAGCATGATTTGAACTAATTCACAAATAATCTACGCATCAAATCATATACAGATCACGAATCACAAATAGCAAGTACATTAAACATTATACATGCTATCAATAAAACATGCTCTACACAATCTTTATGTAACTATTCATATGTGAGACATATTCTCTATTTTATTTTTCAAAAAAAGAGAAATACATATAAACAAATACTTAAAAAAAAGCCCCAAAATACACATATAATGAGTTTCAAACATATTCTCATAACTTTCTATTTATCAAACATGTCTAAGTAATATATCAAATTGAAGATAGTTTTAAGATGAATACAACGGTACCTCACACATCCCAAACGGAGCTCAAATGCATTCACACGAGCTGGTCAAAGTTTTCGCTTTAACTAGTCAACGATCGGTCAATGAGGGCAACATGTAATTTCCCAAAACTCGAGGATCGAATCGCAATTTCCAATAAATTCAGGGACTCAATTGAAATTTTGAGAAAGCATGAAGACCAAATTTAAATTTCCAAAAGTTTGGGGGTAAAATTGGATTTTTTTTTTTTTTTGAAATTTTGATGACCAAATTACAATTTTTAGAAAAACCAGGGACCAAATTGCAATTTTGAGAAATTGGTTTAACCGATCAATGGTCAACGGTCAACAGTTGACTCGCTCAATGGGTCGGTCCTAGACCGGATCGATATCGAACCAAACAGGTCCGGAATATCCTGATCCGGGTCTAGAATACGCTAAATCGATTCTTGGATAGGGCAAAACCGGGTTTAGGATACGTAGAACCGCATTTGGGGAGTGCTGCACGTGCCGAGCACATGAGCGCATGAATCCTACGCGCACCGAACTCTTCCGAGGTGTGCGGCGCGTACGCCTACGTCCGGCCACTTTCGGTAACGAGCCACCACTCAAAACGCTCGTCTTGTCGATTCGCACCCGATGGTATATTCAAAACCAATTTTCACCGAAGAGAAGCACGCTTAAAAGGCGACGTTTCGTAGTTGTTCCATAGGCCCGGTACCCTAGCGGCGCGTACAACGCGAGCTCCTGGCATCGCCTCGCGGCGTGTGACCACTCGAAATGATCGTCTCGTCGAGCCCGTTTTGATTATGTATTCAAAAATCATTTTTGATGAACAGAACATCATGAAAGAATCATGAATAGTAAACTATGGAGGAGGCGAGGAGGACTGCGGCGAAAAACACTTAGCAACAGAGGTGTATGGAAATGAACTTGAAGTAAATGGATTTGATATAGATTTGAGATCAACCAAGGGCTAAACTTCTACAAGTCACATTACAATACTCCTAAAAAGCAATAGATAACTGGGAAATAAACTTGGCAACATGAACTAAAAGTGCAGGAAATGTAAAGGGTAACAAAAGTTAAACGCAATAGAGGATAAGTATTTTGGATGTTCTGTTGATCTCCCTCCTTCTTCCTCTTCACTACATACTTGTATCATTGCGCTTTGTAACTACTCACCAGTTACTTTCATGTCTTTTCAAATCTTGAATCTTTGCACCTTCAATAACTCCCTTTGCCACGATCTTCAAAATCTGTCAGTCAAAAATTGAAGTGTTTCTCCATGATCCTCAATCGCCACAATATATTCGACTTTGAGTCTTTTCAAAAATCGGTATCTATTTTCTTTTTCGTTTTCTTTTTGGTGTCAACAGTATGGTTCAAAGATAGCCAATTGATCAAAGATCAAATTTTGCATTCCAGTCTTGTCGTTTCATGCTGCCATTTGATTGGCAAAACTCGGAGGATACAACATAACCAAAGATTCCTGTGTTCCTACCACCGAGAATAATAATGTTTGCAGAGTACAGACATAGAACATATTCTTGTGATATAATTCTAAGCCAACATGCACCTCCAATAAAAATTAAATGACTATAATTGCAAACTACACAAGTTTCCAGGATGAGTACTCTAAGTAACCACACCAGTTGGTGTCCATCCTTATCCGAACATGTGAGCTAGGTCAATTCTAGATGGCATTGGACAGGATCTCTCTAATAGACGTGTTATCCGTGAATAGACTAGACCCATACCCAATACCCAAGCCGACGAGTGGGCGGTAAGTGATTATCGGGGCGTGACTCCAGAGGGCTCGAACAAGACGTCTCATAGCAGTCTTCTAGAATGGTGTAATAGGTAGGAATAGACAGGTTCGCAGATTAAATAGAATAGTGCCACTGGCGATATGGGCGAACGGTGACAAGGATGTCAATGTTTTAAGAGTGGGAGTTCGTGACACGTCAAACCCAACATTGGACGGATATTTCTTGTGGTATACTTCAAAGCAAACATGCACCTCCAATCAATTTACTTTATGTTTCACGATGTGTCCCACATGGATTGGACCTTGTCATTACAATGATATCTTGAACAGTAAAAGTTTACAATTAAATTCAATAGCTAACACAAAGAGACGGGAGCTCATGGACATAAAATTAAAAAAAACATAGCAAAACGGTCATTTTGCTACGCCTACACCTTCTGTTCTACTACACATATTTACTTATTTAGAGATGGCGGGACAAGCACAACACTGTTTACTTTGGCCGCTACATATTTGTACACTTACGACTATAAAGAGGAGTACACTCTGTTTGAGGTTGTGCACGATACATATCAATCCTGGAAAACTACAAACCAAAGCAAAAAGCCCAAAAGGCTTCAAAACAAAACAAATTCCAGAGATCAATATGGATCATCGGAGTAAGGTAAGCAGATGCTCATCCTACAAGAGGAGATTTGTGACTGTAAGAAACTCAAACGATCAGTAGTCAATCACCGCATCTAGTGTAATTGATGATAAGCACATGCTGGGATTAAGGGAGGGGGCACTTGACCCACCTAAAGTTTAGTACAGTCATATTAGGCAGCTAGAAAATAATTATATTTAATACTCTCTTGTCAGCTCAGCTCCAGGTGCTATCTAGCCAGGACTAACTTTGTTATGAGAGAGACGGTTTTTATAAACGGTCAATGTCAAAAAACCAAGCCATTGCTCTGGCCCTAGAACATTTATTATTCAATGCGCCAAAATCATGACACAAGAAACAGCCATGCATGCCTTACCTTCTTGTTTCTTTTTATTAAAACAAAGTGTATAAACTTATCAACTTGATTAATTAACTATCACAGATGCACACAAAAGCCCCACCTGTGTGCATCGTTACCTTCTACCGATTTTTCGTTACAAAATGACCGTGTCTAATCTCTATGCAGGCCTCAAAACTTTATGCAAACTTGTTCTCTTCAGATAGATGAATCATTCATCCATGCGATGCTCAAGTTGTAGCTAGCTAGCTAGGTTTGGCATATAATTTTGAGACATGTTCCGGGTTTTGGCATCCACCTTCCTGGGCATGTGACAAGGGATAACTGGGGAGAGAGCTAGCTAGGGTTTGCATTTGTTGTTCAAATATTTTTCCTGCTTGATCTGGACAACTGTTTCTTCCAACTAATAGAAAGTTACCAAAGTGACTTGTGGTTGGTCGGTGCTTTCCTGGGATTCCACCTTTTGTCCCCCACTCTCTTCTACAACACATTAAACAGTTTCTTGATGCATATCCCCATGTGCAGGAAGCAGATCAAACGCCTAGTGTCCCAAAAACCAGGAACCTTAGACAGTCGCATGATACTAATAGGTATGATATAACATGCTTTTTTCCAGGAAACCCTAACCCTAATTCGCTGCAGCTTGGCTTTCTCTCACCACCTCAAGAAGCATATCTTGGTTTTCTCAGAGTTTCCTCTTTTTGTCATGACAATCATGATTGACTAGGCAGTCAATGTATGGCGATTGGATACTCCAAAGATGTTGGTTCAAACCCCAACTCAACGGATCTAGTTAAGAGCCTCTCTTTAGTCAATATCTAGTAATTAGAACAAGAAATAGCATGTTCTGAGTATGGTCAAATTTCAAAATGTCACGACCCAAGTTTGGGAACAAGTTAGGCCTGAAGGATGATTGGTAAACTTATGAAGCCCAATTCCCCAATTGCGAGATATCTTACTGAAGTTGCAGGACTCGATAAGTTGCTGAACTAGAATGCCATTCATTGGTAATTCGATTCAGGTACATGAATAGAGCATTCATTATTTCTTTCGTTCTTGAATCCATCGGGAAGGGAATGTGTGAGCTTTCCAACCAATGGAATACACAAATCTCTCTTTTGACTTTCTTTTTCTCCTCTCTTTTCTTCCATTCTCTTCCCACCTCATTCTGATTATCATCTTGATTCTCATCTCATCATCAATTGGGATCATTTTGCAATAGCAGGTGGAAAGTAAGAAAATGAGAATCTGTGTCAGAGTAATTTAAGATAATTGATCACAGAAAATCTAGAATATTACCTCTCTTTTTTACCGCTATTAAGGACAAACTTTTCCAAGTTTCTATGATACTTTTATCTGTTTATCAGACAAAAGTGAAACATGAAAGCTGATTTGCCAACCCTGTCTTTCCTCTTCCAGTGAACTGTGAACTAGTAAATACTCTCATCACCCTGTGCTTTCCTCTAATTGAAATTAGGTAATCAAGAGTTTCATTTATAATTCTGATTTCAGACTGCAAATGCTGAGATTCGTGACTTGATTATGAAATAGTCTTGTTAATTAGGTGAACACCACCCTAATCAACTCTTGGCTGAAGGCTATGCAGATAAATCTGGAAAAGAAAAGTTACACTAAATCGTCTTAAAATAAAAGGCCCAGATATGCAAAATTACCTCCTTGAGGGTCATCATGATTAAAGCTAGAAACTTGACATATATCGCTTGCCCTAATACCTTTCCTTGTACCTCAACATGGCCTTGAGATTGATCTACAACTCTTTTCATCAGTCTAAAAGTTTGCCGAGGTGAAGGTCGAAGCCTAATTGTTCCTTAAATTGTTAAGTATTTCTACATGACAAAGATTGCTCCACATCCTTTGATTTGCTACTGTTAAGGGTTTCTCATCATCTTGTCTTGATTAGCTTTTTCTCCTTCTAATTGCCTATACCTATGCAAATACCTTCTTAGTGGACCAGCATAATCGTCGAAACCCAGCATCTCCGCAGCGTTGCAAATGTCATCTCCGTTCACGGTCTTCCTCCTCTCCTTCCGACACTTCTCGGATGCTTCACTGGTCACAAACCCGATGAACTCTGAGACACATTCTTGCATCGTTTCTTTAGCTTCCTTTGAGATCTTCACGTTGGGAGGGAGGGTTTGCTTCATGATCCGTGCCACGTTGGATATTGGGAGCAACCTGTCTTGCTCCTTGATTCTTCCATCGTTGGCACCGATGTTATCTACCATTTCTAGAGGCTTACTCACAAAAGTACAAGATCCCTGTTGAATTTAGACTCTGTCATCCAATGTCAAAGGGCTGCCTTCTAAGGTATACAAATGCACGAAGTTAGGCATCCAACTTAATATATGCGTTTAAGTTATGATTCTATATCTTGTCCAGATGACGATGGACCAGCTCGACACAAATGGTGGTTTTTTTTTTTTTTTTGCCACTAGCTTAATCTGCTGGCCAAAAACTTGTAGACAACATGAGGTCGAAAATTCTAATTATATAGTTGATTGTAATTCCACGGCATGTTGGTTGTCTTTGCTCTGTAAGTTGAAAATGCAAAAATAGCAATATACTTTCTTCAGTGTATTTTACACCTCTTAGTCCTCGACTTATAAGTGGAGGATGAGACAGAATGTGGAGTCAATTTCTTAAGTTTTAGGCTTCAAATATTCTTGTTGATTTGGTGAGTTTAGAGATAGACAGGTCTATTTTTCTGCACAAATTAGCTTACTCTGAGCAAGTGCTTTGATTAGTGATTATTTGTGATCCACCCAAGTTTTAGAGTGCATTCAACCTGTAGTAGTCTATGATAGAATCTGATTAACCAATAAGTTATTCATCGCGTGGCGTTTACTCTAGCTTGTGTCATTGAATACGGCATCAAACCATAAGAACACTTTAAATTGCATGAAATATAGAGGGTTTTGGAGCTTGATTCCATGGGACTGTGCAGCTAATGACAATAAGATCAGCATCAAGTGCAACTCAAGTGTCTCCTTTATGTTGAGAAGATATGGCATGTCAAAGGAGGTCTTCACTCAAATATATTCTTCACTCGGCAAGTATGCTCAATTAATTGGGTGACCGCTTAATAGTTTGTGCTCCTTTCTGAGTCGAAATCATGTGATTTCTAGACAGAAAAATGCTTGGTGTGAATTTGAAGGTCACAGAAATATTTGTTGTTGCCATCTCTCACTATTAGTTAATTCTTGGTTCTCATGATTTGGGATGCTCCAATACTTCTTTATCTGTTCTAAATGGTTTTTCACAGTAGCATTGCCTTCTCATTTACAAGAAACCCTTACTGCTCCTGTTACGTATGAAGAGATTAGGGAGGTTTTGTGGTCCATGATAGGGGATAAGCACTAGGATCAAATGGCTTTTGGATCTCATCTTGTAATTTTGCTTGGATTGCTATTAGTATAGATTTCTGTGATTCAACAGCTATGGAAGTTATTGAATAAAATAGATTCAACAGCTATTTCTCTTGTTAAATCAGCAACCGCTTCTACAATTGTTGATTTAGGCCTATATCTTGATGCCACGTTATTTATAAATAAGTTACTAAGTCCTAGCTTGCAGATGAGTAAGTTTTACGTCATTTCATTAGCATGAATCATAGGATGGTACATCTCCAAGTTGCTTGATTGAGGCTGATAAAAGTTTTTGACTTTTTGAGTTGGGAGGTCCTTCTAAAGATTCTGCAAGCAATTGGTGTGCCTGTTTCTTTCTTAACTTGGATGAAGCTGTGAATTATTTCTCCCTCTTTCTCCATTAATGTCAATGGTTCTCAAGGTTTTTTTGCTGGTAAAAGAGGGTGACACAGGGTGATCCTCCTTCCCCTTATCTATTTGAGCTCGCTATGGAGGTTCTTTCAAGAATGCTTAATGCTGCGGCTGCTAGAAGGGAGATGATTAAGTACCACCCATCCTGTTCCGAATTTCAGCTCATCACCCTTGTTTTGCTGATGATTTGAGGATTTTCTTTCAAAGAAGATGCTGCATTTTTAAGAGAGATTCTTTCTATTTTGCAAGACTTCAGGAATATGTCTAACCTTCAAGTTAACCCCTCCAAAACTGGAGTTTTTACTCCCAAATGTTATGACGAGCAGGTTCCATATTTGCTTCAAATTTGGGCTTTTAGCAGAGAGCATCTTGTAGTTAGATACCTCGGAGTACCACTCATATCCGGCAGGCTTACAGATGCAGATTCTAAGCATTCGTGGATAAAATTAGAGCCAGATTCACATTTTTTTTTTCCGGTCATAGCCAGATTCACATCTTGGACATTGAAAAAGTGAGATATGCTGCCAGGCTTCAAATCATTAAAGCTGCTGTCTACGGTCTTGTTAATTTTTGGTGTCAGATTTTCTTCTTCCAAAGAAGGTGATTACAGTACTTGAGCAGAATGTAGGTCTTTTCTTTGGAAAGGGCAACAGGGTGGTGCTAAAGGTGCGAGTCTGAATTGGAAGCAAGGTTGTCTTCCTAAACATGCAAGAGGAATTGTGCTTAGGAGATTGCTTGCATCATCAAATGTAGTATTTAGTCTGCCTCTCCTGATGCGAATTCTGTTTATGCTTGGAGGAAACTAGTAAAGGCTAATTTGATTCTCAAGCCTTCCATTTAGTACTTGATTGGTAACGGCAAATGTACAGATCCTTGGACGAATAATTGATTGGTAGTGGCTGATGTTATTTGTGATTCTGCTTGGATGTAGCCTACAGCTAGTTCTAATCGCCTAGTTTATATACAAGTAGCTTTACATGGTGTTCTTTCCTTAAGTCATCAGCTAAGGAGAAAGTGCTGTGCACTTCATCAAAGATTGGGGTAATGAGATCTTCTGATGCATGGAAGCTTCTAAGAAATCATGGAACAAAAGTTGACTGTCATAGGATGTACCCGGTTTTCTCGAAATGTGCCTAAATTTGCACTTATAGCTTGGATGGCTATCTCAATAAGCTGCCTCCTCTTGAAAGGATTGTTAATTGGTATTCCTCTCCAAGGTCTCCTCTATGTTTGTGATGTTCTCTGATGCTATATTTGGAGGTAATATTGCTCCTTTGTGGTATTGACTGATCTCCTACCAACTGGGATAATGAGTTTGCAAGGCTAAAACAGGCTACTCGAGGGGCAAATGTGAGGCATTTTCTTCTCAAACTTGCTTGGAATGGATGCATCAATTAACTTTGGAAAGCCAGGAATGAGCTGCTGCAAAACCAGATCATTTCTTCCATAGATCGTGCCACCAAAGAGGTGTCTTGTGCTGTTAAGCGCAGCTCTGAAGGCTCTGAGGCTCTACGGCATAACCAGATCATTTCTTCCATGGAAAGCAAGGAATGAGCTGCTGCATAACCAGATCATTTATTGCTACATTGTTCTCCGGTTATGACCTGTTGAACGTGACCCATTTTCGTGATGGTTGAAAAGTCAAGGTGGTGGACAACTCTAATATGGCTCAGCTTGCGGTGGCGAAAAAATTAATAAAATAATATTAAGATATTATAGGCGGTGGCACTTAGGCGGTTACTGAATTCTATAAATAGGAGTCTTTGGTCTTCATTTCTTGTATGCTTCCCTATATAACAAAAGGCCATTGATGAGAAGACTCCCATAGCTGTTGCTCGTAAGTCCTTATTTATTTGTTCTATATCAAATATCATTTTATCTTGCTAGTCTTCTTATTATCATTTCTCTATATTTTATATCCAAACACACACACTTGCACACACGCTTCCGCAAAATACCCAACAATGATATCGGAGCCAGGTTCGCGATTCGTTGGTTTTGAGCGTTTGTTCTAACCAACTTCGCAATGGCTAATGCCGCCACATCATACCCCATCCCAATATTTGATGGGAACAACAATGATTACTGGAGCATCAAGATGACTACATTCTTGATGGCCCAAGATTTATGGGACATCGTTGAGAAAGGATACGAAGTCCTGAAAGAAGGTGCAAGTGTTTCGACCGAACTACGGCAAAAGGATGCACGAGCTCTATTCGTGATCCAGCAAGCACTCTCGGATACGATATTTCCGAGAATCATCGACACGAAGACGGCAAAGTAAGCATGGGAAGTTTTACAAGAAGAATATCAAGGCTCGGAAAAGGTACGCACTATACGACTTCAAACTCAAGAAAATTTGAGAATTCTAAGATGAAAGTGCATGGATCTGTCCAAGAATATTGTGGACGGTTGAAAGAATTAGTGAATCGGATGGAGTCTATGGAGATGCAATCACTAATCAGATGGTTGTTGAGAAAATATTGGTGACACTCACTAGGAAATACAATTATATTGTCACCACTATAGAATCATCTAAGGATTTAACAACCATGTCTATAAGTGAGCTGATTGGTTCTTTAGAAGCACATGAGAAAAGATTGCAAGTACAGGATGAAGATATAGTTAGATAGTGCTTTTCAATAAAAAAAAATGAACATACGGTCTAATAATGGCAAGAGTAGTGGAAGGGGCTCATGGAAAAACAAGAAAGGAGGAGAAACATCTACAAGGGGAAAATATTCACCTTGTAACTTTTGCAAGAAATCTAATCATTTAGAAAAAGATTGTTGGTTTCGTGATAAACCACAATGCAACTCTTGCAAAAGATATGGCTACATAGAAAAATTTTGTCGCTCTAAAAGGAATTACAAAGCGAACTATGTTGAAGAAAAAGGAAAATAAAAGGTAGAAGAAAACACGGATCATTTATTATATGCAAGCCAAGTAGAAAAGGTTGAGAAAAATGGTCCATGGTATATTGATAGTGGGTGTAGTAATCACATGAATGGAGATGAAGCTATATTCACCAATATTGATACTTCGGTGAAGACTCAAGTGAGATTGGGCAACGGTGAATTAGTCGATGTGAAAGGAAAAGGGACCATAGCGAGTTGAAACTAAGAAAGGCCTAAAATATATTCATTAAGTATATTTGGTACCTCGTCTTACACAAAATCTACTCGGTGTAGGCCGGAGGATTCAAAATGGGTATTCTTTGTATTTTAAAGGAGATACATACACTATCTATGATAGACATAAATATCATGTTATTGCTCTGCGAGAATGGAAAATAGGAATTTTCCTATTCGATGGAAATATGTCAAGGATATAGCCATGAAAGCTCAACTTGATGAATCATGGATATGGCATCGGAGATTTGGCCACCTCAATTTCTATGGGTTAAAGATTCTCCATCGGAAAAATATGATGAGAGATCTTCTAGCTATTACAAAGATTTCGGATGTTTGTGAAGGTTGTCTCATTGGAAAACAACAAAGGAAATCCTTCCCATCTCGGAAATGCATGGAGAGCAAAAAGACCACTTGGAGCTAGTTCATACGGATGTATGTGGTCCAATGAGGACCCCAACATCGAGTCAAAATACGTGCTTCATTCTCTTCATTGATGATTATACTAGAATAATGTGGGTGTATTTTCTTCGAGAAAGATCGGAGGTTTTCTCTATTTTCAAGAAATTCAAGAACCACTTTGAAAATCAAAGTGGTCGAAGAATCAAAGTCTTAAGGAGCGACAGAGGCACGAAATACAACTCAAGAGAGTTCAATAAATTTTGTGAAGATGAAGGCGTACATCGTCAATTAAGGTCTCGCTATGCCCCGTAGCTCCAATTGAAGCATGGAGCGAACGGAAGCCTTCAGCGAAACATTTGAAAGTGTTTGGTTGTATATGCTACGTTCACATTCCCGATCAAAAAAGGAGCAAGCTCGATGAAAAGACTGAAAAAGGAATATTCCTCGGCTATAGCGACCAATCAAAAGGCTATTGGATTTATAACCTTAGAACTAAGAAGTCGATGATCAGCCGAGACGTTGAGTTCGATGAAAATGCTACTTGGAACCGGGAGGAAGAGAAGATTGAGAAGAAGTATGTTACCTTACCTATTATACCACCTGCTTGAGAAGAATCAATGTTAGAAGAAGAAGGTGGAACATCAAATTCATCCACTCAGGATGTCACACCACCAACCTCTCCAAGTTCGGCACAAGAAGGATCAACTCTAGAATCTCCTATACTAAAGGTAAAGTCTCTAAGGAAAGTCTATGAGACATGCAATTTTATGTCCTTAGAACTAGACAATTATGAAGAAGCTTCCAAAGAAGAAGTTTGGATTAAAGTCATGGAAGAAGAGATCAAAATGATCAAGAAAAATGAAACTTGGGAGCTAGTTGATTGCCCCAAAGACAAAGAAATCATTGGCATCAAATGGGTTTACAAGACGAAGCTGAATGCAAATGGATCAATTCAAAAGCATAAAGCAAGGCTTGTGGCAAAAGGATACTTGCAACAGCCAAGTATCGATTACACCGAAACTTTCGCTCATGTTGCTCGTCTTGATACTATTCGAGCACTCATAGCTCTAGCGGCACAAAGGGAATGGAAGATCTATCAACTAAATGTGAAGTCAGCATTCCTGAATGGATATCTCCAAGAAGAAATTTATGTGGAACAACCACAAGGCTTTATCGCCAAAAGCAATGAAGAAAAGGTTCTAAAGCTCAAGAAAGCCCTCTACAAGTTAAAACAAGCACCACGAGCTTAGTATAGCGTAATTGATGAATATTTCACCAAGCAAGGATTCGGGAGGAGCATGAGTGAGCCTACACTCTACATCAAGACCCAAAATAAGTCGATACTCTTATTGTCTCTTTGTATGTAGATGATCTTATATATACAAGGAACAATAAGAAGATGATTCAAGAATTCAAAGAAGATGTGATGAAGACATTCGAAATGACAGCCTTTGGATTGATGCACTATTTTCTCGATATCGAGGTTGATCAAAATGAAGGAATCTTTATCTCGCAAAAGAAATATGCAGAGAACATCTTAAAAAAAATTCAAGACGGATTATTGCAAAGCGTTGCAACGTCACCGGTAATAAATGAGAAACTATTGAAAGAAGATGGAATAGAAAAAACAGATGCTTCGCTCTCACGAAACCGTATTGGCAATTTATTATATCTTTCAGCTACACGATCGGATATTATATATGCTACTAGTCCTTTGTCACGTTTTATGCGGAATCCAAGCCAAATTCATTTTGGAGCAGCCAAGAGAATTCTAACAGATACTTACGAGGAACTACGGATTGTGGTATTTGGTATCGCCCAAGTGCAATGACTAAGCTTATCGGATACACCGACAACGATTGGGTAGGATCAACCGATGATAGGAGGAGCCCTACCGGTTATGCATTCACATTGGGTTCTAGAATATTCTCATGGACATCCAAAAAGCAAAACTCAAAAGCACAATCATCTGCAGAAGCTGAATATATCGCGGCCGCTACGACAACTAGTCATGCAATATGGCTTAGAAGAATTCTAGAAGATATTGGAGAAACACAGACAGAACCAACTCCGATATTTTGGAATAATAAGTCCGCGATTGCAATCTCGAAGAATCCATCTTTCATGGAAGAACGAAGCATATTGACATCAAATATCATTTCATATGAGAAGTACAAACCAATGGCGAAATTGAGCTGAAGTATTGCACGACCGAAGATCAAATTGCTGATATATTCACTAAAGCCATCGCCAAGAGCAAAGTTCGAGACATTGAGAAGCACGCTTGTGAGTATCACAAAAATGGATCAAGGAGTGTTGAACGTGACCCATTTTTGTGATGGTTGAAAAGTCAAGGTGGTGGACAACTCTAATATGGCTTACCTTGCGGTGGCGAAAAAATTAATAAAACAATATTAAGATATTATAGGCGGTGGCACTTAGGCGGTTACTGAATTCTATAAATGGGAGTCTTTGGTCTTCATTTCTTGTATGCTTTCCTATGTAACAAAAGGCCATTGATGAGAAGACTCACATAGCTGTTGCTTGTAAGTCCTTCTTATTTCTTATTTTTTTTTTTTTTTTTATGACCGAGGACTCCACCACGGGCCCTCCCGGCGCCCGGTAGGCACCAGGAGCGCCGGGCCCCTATACCTCGGGGGGACTAGCACAGGACCCCACCACCATGGCCCCCACTTAAGACGCTAGCAACTGCGGGTTTTGAACTCTCGGCCTCTTGCACAATGGAGTTGTTCTCAACCAACCCAGCTACCCACCGGTGGGTAAGTCCTTCTTATTTATTTGTTCTATATCAAATATCATTTTATCTTGCTAGTTTTCTTACCATCATTTCTCTATATTTTATATCCAAACACACACACTTGCACACACGCTTCCGCAAAATACCCAACATGATCGAGGAGCGTTTGTCTAGTCATTCTTTTCTTGCCGATAAAATACAGCTTATCCCACCCGAAGGAAAACTATGGTGCATTCAAAGATTGCCAATTGATCAAAGAGCAAGTTTTGCATTCTAGTTCTTGTCGTTTCATGCTGGCATATGACTGGCAAAACTCAGAGTATAAAACATGGCCAAAGATCCTCCGTTCGTAGCAACGAGGATTATGCTTGCATTTATTCAACTCTTGTCCAAGGAAGTTAATGCTTCCATTGGCCTCTCCATTCTTGGCACGGATAATGATATAAATAGTTCTAGAACTTTGGCTTAATGTGCATAATATAGTCCCTAAACTTTTAATTTGGTGAATGTAATCCCCGAGCTTTACCTCAATGTGATCTAATTTGTTCAATATGATCCATAAACTTTTGGTACAAGTTCAATTTACCTCCCGAACTATATGAAAATGTTCAATATTGTCATTCCGTTAATTTAAGTCCACGGACAACATTGAACATTTCCTATATAATTCAAGGACGAAATTTAGAAGGTTGCAAAAGTCCATGGTCCACGTTGAACAATATAAAAATTCAGAAATGGCCTTACATATTGGGTTAAAGATTAGAGACCACATTAAATAAATTAAAAGTTTATGGACCACATTATATTTTAAGCTAAAGTTTAGGAACTATTTTCATTATTTTCCCTTCTTGGTGCAAAGTACAGACATAGAACATATTCACTCCTGCCAAGAAAACTTCTGTTTAATAACTGCCACAAAAATAAATCAACATATTAATATCTATCTCAAGCGTTTTGTCTGTGAAGAAGATTCATTGTTTGTAACCGGGATTATTTGTAGAGTTAAAAGATTCCCCAAGATTTCAAGACAACAATTTTATTTTTTATTGATTGACAAGAGATGGAGCGTACTGTTGCGTAATGGGGACAAGGGCCCATAGGCCTCCACCCTTTCTTTATTGCATAGATAACTCTCAGACAAAAAGCATTTCATCTTTTGCTTTAGGGTAAAAGCCACAAAAATATTAAATTATGTCAACTGTAATATTTTTATCCCAAATTTATTTTAGTGACACCCAAAGTTCTAAACTTATACCTATATAACATATTTACCCTAATTTTTTGTGACACCAAAAACCTCAGACTTGTACTTGTGTAACATATTTATCTTTTTTTTTTTTAACACCAAAAATCCTAAAACTTGTTCTCATAGGTCACATGAACCCTTAGTCAAGAGTCCGTTAATGATCATTATTAAAAATATTATGTGGCTGCTTAAGTGGATTACGGAAGGCAAATAGTGCTAATGTGGCGCCCGCATGACAAAAATATGACAACTAATTTTATGTTTTGCTTCTTCTTCTTCTTCTTTTCCTTCCTCGGTCGTCTTCTTCCTTGGTTTGCACTTGGCCAACATATCCATGGCCGTCCTCTCCGTTACCATTGCCAATGAGTTTGCCACGTGGAAAAGAAAAAGGAGGAAGGACGAAAGGTGAAGGAAAAAGGGAAAAGAAAAAGGATAAAGAAAAAAAAAACATTCGATCAATTTACATATTTTTTCCATGTGGGTAAACCATGTCAATGTTGTTTGCCTTTCATCATCTATGTAGGTAGCCATAAAAAGGTTTTTTATGGTGCTCATTGATGAAATCTTGATATAGAGTAAATATATAGCAAGGCTACAAGTTTAAGAATTTTTAGGTCTAAAAAAATTTGGAGTAAATGTGTCAGGCGTGTATAAATTTGGGATCTTTGGTGTAAAAAAAAATGTTAGGGTAAAGTGCTACGGAGTCACCTCTTGAAAGGATTGTTAATTGGTATTCCTCTCCAAGTTCTCCTTTATGTTTGTGATGTATTCAGCAAAATGAACTAGAGATCACCTCTTCTCTGCTGCTATTTGGAGGTAATATTGCTCCTTTGTGGTATTGACAGATCTCCTTGCAACTGGGATAATGAGTTTTTATGGCTAATGCAGGCTAGTCGAGGTGCAACCGTTGGGCATACTCTTCTCAAACTTGCTTGGAATGGACGGATCAATTAAGTTTGGAAAGCCAGGAATGAGTTGCTCCAAGACCAGATCATTTCTTCCATAGATCGTGTCGCTAAAGAGGTGTCTTTTGCTGTTAAGTGCAGCTCTGAAGGCTCTGAGGCTCTACGGCATAACCAGATCATTTCTTCCATGGAATGCCAGGAATGAGCTGCTGCCTAACCAGATCATTTATTGATACATTGTTCTCCTGTTATGACTGAGTAGTGTTTGTCTGGTCATTCTTGCCGATAAAATACAGCTAACCCTACCCGAAGGAAAACTATGGTGCAGTTCAAAGATTGCTCCCTGGTCCCTCTCCTGTTATGATTGGCAAAATTCGGAGGATAAAACATGGCCAAAGATTCCTCTGTTCCTGGCAACGAGAATGATATTCAACTCTTGTCCGAGGAAGTTAGCGCTTCCATTGGCCTCTCATTCTTGGCAAGGATAATGACATAAATAGTCCCTGAACTTTGGCTTAATGTGCATAATGTAGTCCATATACCTTTAATTTATTGAATGTGATCCCTGAACTTTTGGTACAAGTTCAATTTAGCTCCTGAACTATATGAAAATGTTTAATATTGACATTTTGTTAATTCAAGTTCACAAACAACATTGAACATTTCATATATAATTCAAGGACTAAATTTAAAAGGTAACAAAATTCCAAGGACCGCATCGAATAATTTAAAAGTTCAAGGACGGCTTTGCATATTAGGCTAAAGTTCGGAGACCACATTATATATTGAGCCAAAGTTTAAGAACTATTCCCATTATTTTCCCTTCTTGGTACAAAGTACAGACACAGAACATATTCACTCCTGCCAAGAAAACTTCTGTATAATAGCTACCACAAAAATAAATTAACATATTAATATCGATCTGTAACGTTTTGCCAGTGAAGGAGGTTCATTGTATGTAACCAGGATTATTTCTAAAGTTCAAAGATTCCCCAAGGTTTCAAGAAAACAATTTTTTTTTTATTGGTTGATTGACATGAGATGGAGCGTCCTTTTGTGCAGTAGGGACAAGGCCTCATTTGCCTCCACCCTTTCTTAATGCATATATAACTCTCGGGCAAAAAGCATTTCATCTTTTGCTTCGGGGTAAAAGCCACAAAAAATATTAAATTATGTGAACTGTAATATTTTTATCCCAAACTTATTTTAGTGACATCCAAAGTTCTAAACTTGCACCTATATAACACATTTATCCTAATTTTTTGATACACTAAAAACCTCATACTTGTACTTGTATAACACATTTACCTTAACTTTTTTTTTAAACACCAAACATCCTAAAGCATGTACTCATAGGACACATATACCCTCAGCCAAGAGTCCGTCAATGACCATTATTAAAAATATTATGTGGCTGCTTAAGTGGATTACGGAAGGCAAATAATGCTAATGTGCCAGCCGCATGACAAAAATATGACAACTAAGGTCGCGCATGGTAACCATTTTGTTCCTTCAAACCGATTCTAATTAAAATGACTTTTTTCGATTCTATTCCTAGATGAGTTTTAGAGACTCCAAATACGTTTGATAACCGCCCAAAATTTCTATTCCTAGAATAGAAACTCATTTAATAACCGCACAAAATTTCTATTTAGAAAAACTGTTTCTCTTCCCAATTTTTTTTCATTCAAGTCAAATAACTATGTAGTTACTTTATAAAATTTCATCCTAAATTGAAGAATAATTTTCAATGCACACTAAAATAATTTAAAATACATTATTTTTTTAGCATGTCATAAATGAAACACAAATTTTAATACATGACGTTTGAAGTTTAATTGAAGCATGGGACGGTTCTCATATTAAGAACTCATTTTTTTCTTTAAATATTGTGTTGTCCAAAATACATACAAACATAGCAGCCGAATAACCAAATTATCCATTAACACAAAAAAAAAACCAAATTACCCTCCTTAATACGAAGTACAAGTCCTTCACTATCATTTTGCAGCTTATGTCCTAAATCCAAGTGAGTGTTTGGCTTCGGTTCCATGAGCGAGATGGTCACATTTTGTGACGAATAGCCACGAGTATATATGTTATCATCCGCATATTGGATGCCCTCATCTTCTAAGACATTTTTTGCAAAAAAGTGAAACCTATGAAATCTAGGAAATGTAGGCCCAAATTTATAAAAATGAGGTCAAACTAGTCTAATCTAAGCTTCTTCTATTTTTAGGGATTTTTTTTAAAAAATTATGATTTTTTAAAAAGTTTCACTTTTTTCTAATTTTTTTATTTTTATTTTATTTTAGTTTTATTAGGTTGAGGGAAAAGTGATGAGAGAACCGAAAGGGAAAAAGTGAGAGATGCGAGACTTAATTCGTTTTGTGATTCTCAAAAGTGATTCTTTTTCCGTAATCAATTTTTTTTTCCGAATTTTGCTCTAAAACCGATTCTCGAGTCTCTAAAACTGATTTTGGGAACATAATTAAAATTAGAATCATTTACATTACCAAATAGAATTCTCATCTTTTTTTGTTCCGAGGAACAGATTTAGAGAACCGGAATGGTTCTCATGCGAGCCCTAATTATAAATTTTTCTTCTCGTTCTTTTTTTTCTTCCTCGGTTGTCTTCTTCCTTGGTTTGCAATTGGCCAAAATATCCATGACCGCCCTCTCCGTTACCATTGCCAATGCGTTTGCCACGTGGGAAAAGAAAAACAAAAAGGACGAAAAATGAAGGAAAAAAGAAAAAGGAAAAGGAAAAGGAGATACAAAAAACATTCGATCAATTTACATATTTTTTCCATGTCAATAAATCATGTCAATGTCATTTGCCTTTAATCATCTATGTAGGCGGCCATAAAAAGTTTTTTAATGGTGCTCATTGATCGAATCTAGATAGAGGATAAATACGCAGCATGGGTACAAGTTTAGGAATTTTTGGGTCAAAAGCAGTTTAGAGTAAATATGTCACATGTGTATAAATTTGAAATCTTTGGTGTCACAAAAAAAATGTTAGGGTCAAGTGCTATAGAGTCAAGTTTGAGATTTTTTGTCTCACAATGCCAAGTTTGAAGCAAACATGTTGCAGTGGACATAGTTTAGGATTTTTTGTGGACGATGAAAATATTTTTCATTTGCTCATACAATCTATATAAGCGATTATTTTTAGAAATTTTTTTCAAATCTCACTCATTTTTTGCGAAACAAATGGAGCCTAAACATAACAACTATTGCATTATTTCTCACATAATACAGTGCTTACCGATATTGATTATTTCAGCACAACTTGTTTAATAGCTGTTACAGCCATAGTCCAATAAAGTACCCTCTATTTTCTCCTTCCCAGTCTAGTAGTAATTATCATTATAATAATACAGAGAAAGTTTAGTATTTATGATAATTATTCAATTTATATAATTATGATTCAAGGTTACATTTATTCATAATTATCTTTAAAAGAAATTATTATTGAGATATATTTGATGCATGTAATTTTAACATCTCATAATACATATGTGTACTTTGTATTTACTGTAGTATGCCTCATGATGTATTTAGTTTAGCATTACATATAATATTTTAACAGATTACTTACTAGTCACTTCAATATTTCATATGGTTTATCTACTTAAATAGACTTACTTATACTTTACTAATTTTACATATAACAAAGAAACTATGTCATAAAACAGCACAAGTATCGTATTAGCATAACCATCATAATAGAAATGAAGCGTACTATGTGACGATCGATTACATATCATAAAACTGCATACTATTCATTGTATGTTTAGTAACTTAGAATTAAGTTGTTAATCTACTAGAGACCACGGCATTTTTGACATTTTTTATCACTTTCTCTTAGTGTTACTAAAGAGATTAATAGCTATTTAATCACTTAAATCAAGCGGACTGAATTGTTACTTACATGACAGCATCGTTATCACTACAACAATAATTGCGCAGTCAATGCCATGAAATAAATAACTGATCTTTTAAACCTGAAGTTTATAATCAACTGGAGTTCACGATTTCCTCTGGATATATAAAGAATTTTTTCTTTCATTAATTTGTTGACCATCTTGTTCGGATACTGAGAGGCCTCAGAAGAACATTTCGAGCACAACAACAAGGTCTCCGCCGAGGGACTCGTCAAGATAGCATCCAGCCCAAGGATCCACCGGATCTCGGGTCGGCGGATCTCGGGTCTCGGTCCTAAACAAAGGTCGTTCGCTGATATTCATGCTCATTATGACATTCGTGCTCATTATGTGGGTCTTGGTCTGTCCTACTGTCGCGACCCTCAAAAGAGGAGTTTAGAGGTGATTGCCGATTTCTATTGATCCGTTGAGAAATCAGCTTAGACTCTCCCAAGTCCTCACCTCGCGCAACGGCAGGATTTACAAATCAATTTTCATCTTAATGTGCATGGTCGAGTGACAAGGTGCGATTGTGTACATGCTTCGTAGTCGCCACCAATCTTTGAGGAAGGTAGATTGAGAATCTCGTTGGACGGTGGGAGAGATCATCCAACTCATACGGAACCGGAGATTCGGGAATGGAAACTTAGTTACGCCAATGTCATTTATTAACGCCCTTTCGGTACTTAAGTTTGATGACTTTTCTAATCGGGATTTTCATGCAGACGATTTGGGATGAGATTCCTAAAATTTAGGAGTTCATGCAAATGGGAATATCTAACCTATCAAACACAATCGGTAAAAAAAAGTGCACAAATCAAGGACACAAGGACGTGTGGATAAAACGCATCAAATCAATACATTGCATACCTAGTGAAGCCCTAATGGCTTAGAGAAGGGGTATTCGGAGTTCGGAATGAATTCAAGAAAGATTTGGAACTAATTTGCCCATGAGGGGTAAAATCATCATTTTAGGAAAATCATGGGACAATTTGCCCATAAGGGGAAAAATTATCATTGTAGAAGGGATTAGGAACCCAAGTATTAGAAATAGGATTGGCCAATCGAAATGGCCCCTTTCCTATTTTTCGACACTTTTTGGAATGATTTGCCCATGAGGGCGAAATCGTCATTTTGGGAAGAACATGGGACAATGTGCCCATAAGGGGCAAAATTATCATTTTTGAAGGAATTAGGAACCCAAGAGTATTAGAAATTGGATTGGCCAATCAAAATGGCCCCTTTCCTATTTTTTCGACACTTTTTTGAATGATTTGCCCATGAGAGGCGAAATCATCATTTTGGGAAGAACATGGGACTATGTGCCCATAAGGGGGAAAATTATTATTTTTGAAGGAATTGGGAACCCAAGAGTATTAGAAATACGATTGGCCAATCGAAATGGCCCCTTTCCTATTTTTCGACACTTTTTGGAAAGATTTGCTCATGAGGGTCGAAATCGTCATTTTGGAAAGAATATGGGACAATGTGCCCATAAGAGGAAAAATTATCATTTTTGAAGGGATTAAGAATCCAAAGAGTGGGAAATAGGATCAGCTAATTGAATGTACCAATTTCCTATTTTCCAATATTT
This sequence comes from Rhodamnia rubescens, assembly GCA_021437795.1. NCBI lineage: Eukaryota > Viridiplantae > Streptophyta > Magnoliopsida > Myrtales > Myrtaceae > Rhodamnia > Rhodamnia rubescens. Next base: position 642,670 of record JAILYA010000112.1, read on the forward strand.
TTAGGAATTTTTAGGAATTTAGGAGACAATTTACCCTTAAGGGATAAAATTTTCATTTCAAAAGAATCCAGAGGCAAAAATCCAAAAATAGGGCTGTTAGTCAAAATGGCCTGTTTCATAATTTTTGGAATTTTTCTTGGTTTTTTTTCCAATTTTTCTGATTTTCTATGATTTTTCCATTTTTTTATTTCAAAAATAATTTCCGCATTTTTTATTTTAAAAAACTGGACCTAGTTGGGTTGATCTGGCCCATGCCTCACGGGCGCCCGGCCCGGATCATATAGGTCCCGAGTCGATCTAAAGTCAAAACAACGCCGTTTCTAATTTTTTATTTGAATTTTTGAATTTCCCGCATTTTTCTATTCATGTTTCTGATTTTTTTTATTTTCTAATCCTACAGTCAAGGATAAGCCATGTGGCTATTCACAGCCCTCCGATCCACAATCAAATCTATGGTCGGGATCGAGCGACGTGGCTAATCCATGGCCGTTCGATCTGGCTATTTTTATTTTTTTTTCAAAAAAGAATTTTTAATTGCTGAAAATGATTTTTTTTATTTTTTGAATAATGGATCCAACGATCAAAAACGTGACGCATGGGAAAACTTGAGTCACGCAATCACAAAATATTATTTTTTTATTTTTGAAAAATTAGAATATTTTCAAAAAATGATTTTCTTTTCGAAAATACCCAAATCTTGACATGTGGCATATCCACCACCGTCGGATATAGGTTTTATTTATTTTTTATGAAACAAATCTGTTATAAGCTCCTGCTAATGCGGACGCACACGTGGTAGGACACGTAGCGCCACGTCGCTTTGACAGGTCAACAAATGTTGACCAATCAACCTCCTCATTGAAGAAGACGACTGGCACATGCGATTCTCGCTGGAACCCTTGTTTCGACGTTGAAACTTCACCAAAACTCCTTGGATTCGATACCTAATATCTCTAATCTACCTAACATGCCGCATACCTCAGATTTAGAGCAAAAATCAGTCCTAAACCGACCTATTCGAGCCTCGACCGAATGCCAATGTCCAGCGAAGATCCAACTCCTCATTTCTGACGTTAAACGGGCCATGAAAACCACCAAGCATTGTCTTAAGAGGCTGAGGAAGCTTACTTGACCGTCGCAAACTTGAGGATGTCGAGCACGAGCTAAAGAGCTCGAAGTTGGTTCGGGGTTTTTGTTGGACTTGGCGAATACTTCGGGGATCTTTGTTTTCACACACACGCACGCCCACGAAAAAGCTAGAAAAACCGAAGTATGATGATATGACAACATGTGGCCTTGCGCACGAAATACGGAGATTCGGGAGCAAAGCCCCGACACGGGTGTCCCGCTGCTGGTCGGTGGGCGGGGGTTCCGCTCACTGGTGAGCGGACGGCTACCCGCTCGCCGTAAGTGGGAGGGGGTTCGGAGGCAACACCCCCGAAATCTCAACGGGTTTAGGCTTTTGTTTAAATTAGCTCATTTGTTGAGAGATTAAAGGGGTTTCGGATAGATTAGGTTTTGAGCCCGTTTATAGTATATATATTTGCTCGTTTTTGGCGATCATCAGAACGAGTTGTGTGGTTGTAAACCAAAAATCGTAGTGAAATCTCTTTGCGGGACGTAAGCTCTATTCAGGGGTGAATCAGGTAAATCGTGCGTCGTCTATTTTTCTTCTATTATCTCGTACGATCGTTCTAAATCGGTTTACGATAGATCCCTTTAGTTTTAGGGTCAACTCGGGTTATTTATGCAATAAAATCATAAAATGAACGCAAATTTGTGATCAGTGAGAGCTTAAGAATAACATAGACCGAAAATCTCACAGAGAACTTGAACGAATCGAGCCACACCATGTAAGCTCACACTCAGGACCGGAGACGATGCTCACCTGTTTCAGAGGTTTCGGAGAAGTTGACTAGGCTTGGCATACTCACGGGATCGTGGCGGAGCTAAAGGAGGTGGTGGCATCGTTCGGCGCGGCCTAAATCGTCGGAAACCCAAGCTTGAATCTTTCGGGTTTCTTGCTTCAATGGCGAGCAACAGTTCTCTCTCTTTCCTCTTATCTCTCTTTATTCCCCCTCCCCCTATTGTTCTGTCCCCTATCCTTTTTCTTTTTCTTCCCTCTTTTTTTCCTTTTGTGAGTGAGTCATTCCCCCCATCTTCTAAAACCTTATTCGGTTATACTCCAAATCGCCGGGATGAGATGGCCAAATCTTCCTCACTTGCCGGACGCCGGAGACACATGCCATTTGGTACATCGGTGTCAGGCCAAATCCGGCGGACGTGCCGAGATCCATTTACACGGTTGGGTCTTTAAAATTGGTCCTCAATTTGGCTTCAATTGTGCCTGCGTCTACTTCGCGGGAGAGGCCGAATGGGGAAGACAATGAACAGTGTCGGGTTGCCGGGTCGGATCTGCCTAGCCCGGCAGACCCGACTCGAGAAAAATCCCAAATTAGACTGGAAAATGGCATTTTTTTTCATGAAATTGAGCCCAAAATTGGATTCCCCAGCAAGAATTATCGTTAAAAAGTTGTTTTTGCAAAAAACACACTTCAAATTGTACAAAAACCTCAAATATTAGGTTTGACCCGTAATGAAATTTTCACAAATGCAAACCCTAAATGGAAGAATTGGCCCAATTCAAGCCTACCATTGAATTCGGAAAGGTGACAACTGTAGAGTAGAGGTCTTGAAATTGCCTGGGCACTTCTTGAAATTTTTAATTTCATTTTTGGTGTTCTAAGGACTAAAATGAAAAGATTTTTATCAATTAGGTCCCTATAATCAAAATTGAGCAATTCTGCGTAAAATTGGATCAAAATGTAAAATGAGATCTTGGAGGACCGTGTCACAACTCAGAAAAAGTGAAAAAGGAAAATAAAATGACTCAAATGATATTTTTTAGGCCCAATTCGGGTTTTCGTTTGTGAAGAAACACATAACCCCGAATTGATTTTTTTTTTATTTTAAGAGGCCAAAATTAAGGGGGATTTAAAAGAAGAAAATGAATTATTTTTCCATATTTTTGTGGCCACAAAAGGTAATTTTCTCAATTTTCCAAGTATTTTTTCATTTTCGGAAAATATATAAAATATAAAAAAATTATTTTTTGTTCAAAATTAGTTCCTTATGCTTGGCCAAGGTTCCAAAGTTGGTTTTGAAATTTTATGAATTTTTATGAATTTTTAAAGATTTTTCAAAAGAAAAACCGATTAAAAATTAAGTGTCCAATATATTGTCCTCTTTGGAAGTGATCTCCTTAAAGGTTACTTTCAAAGATAAGGTGACACTTGAGTTTTAATCGACTCGACTGGGAAGACAAAAAGAGTTATGACATTAGACTCTCAAATACTTTTCTCGTGTTAGCTTAGGTTCAAATCGGATTCCATGCCGCTAATGTGTGTGTGTGAGAGAGAGAGAGAGAGAGAGAGAGAGATTTACTTGGCACTTACCTCCTGATGTTCGAGTAGCGCTTGATGTGAACGATTTCAAGAAGATGCCTAGGACTCGTCATTAGAATATCCTAAGGAGGTTAAGCTCCGGCCCGTATGGTAGGTCAACCCATGATAGAACTCCTAATAAAAGGGTTCTAAAGATGCCTTATCCCATTTAAGGGACTCATCTCGAGTGTGACCTTCTCGCAAAGGATTTAGGAAACGGCTCACCTAACGAAAGGTTTACCGAAAAGGACGCATGTAGGAAAAGGTCACGAAATTGCCTTAATGCCACTTTACATGCAAGCAAAGGCAATAAAAAAAAAATCAAATCTAGATCATCCTAATAAAAGGAACATCTATAGGAAAGACAGAGAATTACCCTCAAGTCGCTTCGTGGGCAAACGAGAGCGGTGAACGAATCAACAATTGAAAACCTAATGTAGTGTTTTAAAGGGGAAGTGATCCTATGACTTGGGCAAACTAGGAATAATGTAATATTTTCACTGAATGTAAGGTGATGAAGGAGGCTATCCGAAACATCTTGCAACATACAAAGGTGATCAAAAATTTTTTGTGAGGACAAATTTTGAATCAAATGATTTGAAATTGTCAAAAGAGTTTGGTTAAAACATCAATTGGAGCGCTTTCATCAAAGAGGGATTCTTACAATTTCGCAACAACGGTTTTTGAATTCCCTGCCTATTGGGGAATAAATTAATAAGGTACTTGGACAAATCTCACAAAACCTATCGTCTAGGATTTTGAGGTTATTCGCAAAGTGCATACATTCCGATTGATCGAAAAGGTCTTTTAAGGGACCATAGCGTTGGTTTGGTCAAAGGCTTTCACGATGGAGATGCACTTTGGGGCCAAGAATGAAACATGTTTCAAAAATTCGTTTCGGGTTTACGGTCAAGAACCCGAAAGACAAGATAAGACAGGATTGTGCTTGCTCCTTTAAGCGGTAGCTCCTGTGTAAAGCTCCATGTCGATTTGAAACACCTCAATCGGAAAAGTCTTCGGAAAGGGTTATATCATTGGCTTCGGGTAGGTTGGAAAAGGCCAACATTTCAAGAAAGAGGGGTATGAAAGGTTGGTGATTACCTTTGCATCATTATCGACTATTAATATCCATTGGGTGATGAATTTTCATTGGGGAATCTAGAAGTCACTTGGACGTTCATTTTTCCGCCGTGAACGTTCTTTTTCTCTCTTGTTTTGCTTTGGTAGATTTTTCCTTTTGACATAATTGTCGTGCTCTTGAGCGCATCGCTATTCTCATCATTTTTCAATAAAGGGCTTTGGCCTTACTTTACCAAGCACTTTGCTTTTGCTAGCTCTTTGGCTTAATTGACATTCATCTTTTGACTCTTCAAGTTCAAACCTTAAGGGTCCTTTAATCTGTCATGCTGTCACCTTTTCATTTGGTAAATCACATGCATTGCCCTAGTAAAGGGAGGTAATCACCAATAGGGTTTAAAAATGAAGATTTCATGCTCAAACCGGTTTATGAAGAGGTAAAGTGTGTAGGATAGAGAAATGAACTACTCTTTCTCACTTTGAGATGTTTCAAGCTTCTATGGGACGTCACATAAAGCTATCACAAAAAGATTAATGCAAGTAAGCATAATAAAGTCTTTCTTGACTTTTTCTTCAAGATATCTTTCCATGAGCCTCCAAGTTACCTCTAGTGTGGGGTGGTTCTTGATAGGGCGTTTTTTTAAAATGCTTCCCTTTTAGGTTCAAATTGGTTTTGCAAAGGGTTATGTACTTGTTAGGAATATGAAATGAATGCATTTCTTCATTTCAATCTGTGTAATCATTGTGAATGACCTCTACGTCCATAGATCAAGGTTTTTACTCTCAATTTCACCCCATTCAACTCTCAAGTGTGTGTGGGACGTGTTTGGATAAAGTTTGCCTCTCGTCTTCTAAGGAAACATCCAATTTAACTATAGAATACATTTTTCCAAACCCACTTTGAATAATAAATTCTTCATATACTTGTATTTGCATATATGTATGTATTTATTTGTGTATTAGATTAGAACATTCTCGTTTTCTTAAAAGTCAATAATCGAGCTACTAATGGCAATCGTCAAGCTAAAATTTTGGAAAAAATTACTCAATCAATCTTAAGTTCATTATAGGAATGCCAATTCAATCTTGAACTTCTCGATCTTTCCAATTTAATCCTAAATTTTTGTGTGAAATTGTAATGTAGTTCTTCTAGCCAAATTTCGTTGAAAATTGCTCACATGGCTATCTAATAATCATCGGCAAGTCCCTACGTGGCACATCGCCACGTTTGTGATTTTTTGCGAAAAAATGGCTTGAAAGGACTAAATTGAATTTCGTGTAAAGATTTAGAATTAAATTTGTAAAATAGAAAAGTTTAAGATTGAATTAGCATATGTACTTACGTTTATGGCTGATTGGATAATTTCTCCAATATTTTATGCATGGGGCTATAAAGAAAAAAGAAAGATCAATTTTATTCGGGAGAAATTACATGCACGACAATATAACTTTTGCTAATTACTCTCAATCATTAAGAATAGAGATTATTTTCCTAAACTTTTCTTGTACGTTATTTTCCTCAATGATCTTCATTTGCATTGCACAGGGCTCATAATTTGGCCCCTAGATTAAGTTCACCACAAATAGTTTCATAGCGCTAGAAAACACTGCCCCAGTGACCTATGAGTATGAATATCCTTGGAGTTTACGACACGTTAAAGTACTTTACGTCAAGTTCAATGAAAATTAGTGGCTAAAAACAAAAATTACCCAAGAATTTAAATAATAGTTCTTTCATGCTATAAATTGCATTGCAATGTAATTATAAAATCGAGATAATGATCTAAACATAATCTAAAATTTAAATCCTCGTAATGACTCACATTTTTACAACTTATAATTAGAGACCGACTACCAAAGTTTTTTTTTTTTGTCGAAACTATCGCACAAGTATCTTTGAACCAGGAGTACATCACCGACAAGTCGATTCAAAAATACCGTGCGAAGACAAATTGACGACGCATGAGCCGAAACTTCAATTATTCACCCTAGGCGTGCCACTATACAACTTTATCCGGATGTAGTCATTCGAAAATGATGTTAAGTCTACTTTTCAACCATCACTCCCTAAATTGGGAGAAAATATTTTTCTTCCCTTCATCCCAATGAATACCCTCAAATTTTACGTTCGAGAGCTTAGACAAAGCAGTTCAAGAGCTTTACTCAATTCCATAATACCAAAGTTAAGGAGCAAGAACTAAAAATCTCAACTTTTAATTATTTTAGGAGGAAAATGACCCAAACCTCAATGAACTTTTCGGACAGCACGCGTTTATCATCCAACTTTTAACTTTTGTACAATATCCCGTAAACTTTCTTTTTGTTCCAGCGGTCGACCCTTCGTTGCTTATATATTGTCCTATATCTCCATGACCGTAGGAACCTTTACTTGCATTGTAATATTTGGTCTACATATCGAAACTAATAACATTTGAGATTACGCAGAGTTAAACACGAAAGATCCTTTTTGGCTCTCTCTTTAGCTCTATGTCTCTTGTCCTAGGAGATCTTCCTCTACTAGCATTTTTTTTTCGGAAAACTCTATTTATTCTAGTGTGAATGGCAAGTAGGCCTATATTTTTTTTTTTTTTGTTTCAATAGGACTCCATAATAGCGTTATTTCTATCTATTATTTTCTAAAAATAATCAAGTTATTAATGGCCGGACGAAACCAAGAAATAACACCTCACGTATGAAATTATAGAAGATCCCCTTTAAGATCATACTATTTCATGGAACTGAGTGTAATTGTATGCGTGATAACATCTATTATATCAGGAATATCAATGAATCTAATTATTACAATTGCTTAGGAAACCCTTTTTAGCTTCAAGAATTTATTTCTTAGCTCAAAATCCCTCTTACTAACTGGAATCAAAGAATTAGTAGATCCGTTCTACCCAAAATGAAAATGGGGTAGGGTTATACACTTATAATCCATAATATGATCGAGTTGATTCCATAATTATAAGTTCATGAAAAATTCCAATTAAGAGTCCCAAGTGTCTTCATTTTGTTAAATAAGGGCACGAAGTAGACATTGTTTCAAATAATGGCTTGAAATGCATTTTTTATTTCAAACAAAGGCCTAGCCGAAGGGTATTTTCGTCCTTCACTATTTTTTGCAATTTTTTCTCTTTTTTTCTTTTCCTTTTTCTTTTCCTTTTTCGGCTCCCTCCCTCCCTAAGCCATTGCGGGCCTCAAACGACGACAGCTCTTATCTGGCAAGCAATCCTCGCCCTCACCCAGGCAGAGAAAGAAAGAGCCGTAAACTATCCAGGGGACATCACTCCCTTAAAGAATCACAATGACAATAACTAACAAAGAAATTAACAAAAGTGAGGAAAAACACATATCTCCTGTTGTTGAAATTGCAGCTCTTTCTTTCTTCCCGGTGATCATAAGAGGAACCAAAAGAAGAACAAGGCAACGAGGGAAACTGAAAGTTGAAAATGAAAATATGAAGGCAAAACCCATACCTTAAGTGCCCGGGCTGGCATTGGGCGAGGGAAGCCTTGGCAAGGCGAGGGCTACCCAAGTCTGAGTTTGGCGGTGGCCATGAAAGAAGTGCGAGAAAAAGGGAAAAAAATAGAAAAAGAAAAGGAAAACAGGAAAAAACGAAAAAGAAAAAAGAACAGAAAAAAAAAAGGAGAACATAAAAGAAAAAAAAATAAAAACTTGCAAAAAAGTAAAAGACAAAAAATCCTTTGGTTAGGCCCTTATTTGAAACAAAAAGACTTCACGCCCTTATTTGAAATAAGGTTCGGTTTGAGCCCTCATTTGAGAAAATGAAAGCACTTGGGGCCCTTTAAAATTTTCCCTAAGTTTATTTCATACCGGACTTGTTTGGTAACAATTCTATTCTCGAGAACTATTTCGAGCAAAAATAATTTTTTTAATTCTGTTCCTTAGAACATAGAAGTAGATTATTTTTGCTTCTTCTTTCGCACCAAATCATTTTTCGCCACCGATATGTTCCATAAAAGAAAAAAATAAAAACTTGCAAAAAAGTAAAAGACAAAAATATCATTTGGTTAGGCCCTTATTTGAAACAAAGAAGACTTCAGCTTCATTTGAAATAAGGCAAGTTTGAGCCATCATTTGAGAAAATGAAGGCACTTGGGGCCCTTATTTAAAATTTTCCCTAAGTTTATTTCATATCGGACTTGTTTGGTAACAATTCTATTCTCGGGAACTATTTACGAGCAAAAATAATTTTTTTAATTCTGTTCCCTAGAATATAGAAGTAGATTATTTTTGCTTCTTCTTTCGCACCAAATATGTTTTTTCGCCACCGATATGTTCCCGGGAACATAAAGATTAATTAACCTTACCAAACATATTTCTATTCTTTTTCTATTCTCGAGCAAAAAAAACATGAGCGTTACCAATCTAAGCGCGTGTTTGGCAACGTCTCTATTTCGGGAACAATTTCGGGAATAAATGATTTTTTTAATTCCTTTCCCGAGTATAGTTTCTAAGCAAAAAAATTTTTTTGGTAACAAACACATGAATAAAAAAAAACATAAATGCATTTGGTACTGCCCTAGAAATTTCATTCTCAATTTCTTTCATTTTATTATAAAAATGACAAGTAAAGGCAACGAGTACCGACGAGTTACGACGGCAACGAAGGCCGGTAGTTGGCGGCGGTGGCAACCGACGATCGACGCTAGCAATCGGCAAAAGTGGCTACGGAGACCTGCTAGAGTACTAGACCTATGATTATTAAGACGAGTATTAATTTATATTGAACTTGTTTTTCAAAAATGACAATATTTTTTCTATTTCAGAAAAGAAAGAAGCTACTTTTTTTTTTCTTTTTACTTATGTTCCAATTCTACTTGGAGGAACATTTTTGTTTTCGAGAATAAACATAATAGTTGACGTTGCTAAAAATATTTTTATTTATTTTTTCTCTCGATATTTAAAAAAAAAAAGAGAGAGCGGAGAATTTGGAATGTTTCAAAAAAATGCCCTTAGTCGGGAAATAGTGCATCCAACGAGGAAAACCTCCATAAAACCCTAGCAAAGAACGGAAAATGCAGGGCAACAAAACTGTCGCGGCAAACTTCTGAAGAAGCTCAAATTCAAGAACGCTCGATGAGGACGCTGGACGAGAAGGAGACGACTCAGGTGTTCGAGAAGCTCTTCAAGTTCACCGGCAACAACCTCAAGAACATCGTCGAGAGCCCCTCCCACGAGGGCCCCGACCCGGACCCTGGCCGCTACTGCTTCCGGCTCTGCAAGAACCGGGTCTACTACGTCAGCGAGTCGCTGGTCAAGCGCGCCACCAACATCGGCCGCCACAACCTGGCCTCCCTCGGCACCTGCGTCGGCAAGTTCACCAAGGGCGGGAGCTTCCACCTGACGGTCCAGGCGCTGGGCATCTTGGCCGCGAACGCGAAGCACAAGGTCTGGCTCAAGCCCACATCGGAGATGTCGTTCCTCTATGGGAATCACGTTTTGAAGGGCGGGTTGGGGAGGATCACCGAGAACATCAACCCAGGTGATGTGTCGACTTCAGCTAAGAGATTCTGCGAATTTTAGTTTTGCTAGGTTAATGTAATGTTTCCGCTTGAGGTGTGGAGGGGATGTGTCTGGGTTTTGGAATGTGAGAGCGATTCGAAGCGGTGGGGTAGAAACTTAGACCGAAAGGAACGTCATTGGGGTAGCGAAATGAAGGAACTTCATCTGGAGTTTCATATGCTATCGGGTAAATTGAACTTGGGATTTTCACTTTGTGCTGATAGGGTATGTAGTAAATTGGTGATGTACTGTGTCTTCCTGCTCTTTTTTATGGGGTGAAGAAGTATCTGGATGGACTGCAAATTCAGCTTGAGTCTCCTGTTTTTTCAGGTAGGTGTGTTAGGTTGAAGGGCCTGGTCAAGGCAACCCAATTGATGAGAACATTTGCAACATAGAACCGTAGGAAAATCTCATCCTTCAATGAGGTTTCAATATGATGGATCGACTGTAATTTGCTTGTAAAATGTAGCCTTGATGGAGATGATGGAAGGAACTCCTACTCTGACTAAATTTGCGATATCTACTAGGGATTTTCAGCCATCTATCTATTTTCTTTCCATGGCTCTATTTCTCTTGGCTTTGTCTCATTGTCCATCTTGGTCATTTGATTCCATCCAAATAAGCTCCTACTCCTCTTTTTACTTTACTCTTGGCCCTTTTTCATGTAACGTTTCTTGCTAAGTAATTTTTTGGTTTGTTTTGCGAAATGTTGTTTATTTCTGAATATTAAGCACCCTCAATTAAGTGAGAGGTGAAGATTGAGATTTTCTTTTTGTAGAATTAAGGTTCTAGTCAGTTTAAATTGATTCACCTCTGCTTTTGTACAAATTAAGGTTCTAGTCTGTTTAAATTGATTTAACTCTTGTCTTTCTGCTCTTGGTTTTGGTTAGTCAAATATCTTGGTTCTTAGACCAAGGAAGATAGATTTTTTCTGTCAAGATGAATGAAAACATAAAAGTATAATTATATCACTTGATGTTCAATATAAACTTCCGTTTATTGTTATTGAAGAATGACTAATTGTAGCTTTGATGATGTTTGTTTTCCACTTGTATTTAGACTTCTCAAAACTTGGTAAAATTAGGGACAAAAGATTAGGCCACCCACCCAGACCGATACTCGAGAAGTCCCCATTTCAGTTTGTCTTCCTCATCTACTTGTGTGGGGAAAATGGTTTATTAATCAGTTGAAAGAGATCTGATAATTGAACACAAATGTTGTGACAGGTGATGGAGTGGTGGTTTTTTCAATGTCTGACGTGCCTTTGGGATTTGGAATTTCACAAAGATCGACACAGGATTGCAGGAAGTTGGATCCAAATGGGCTTGTTGTGCTTCATCAGGCAGATATTGGGGAGTACTTGAGGATGGAGGATGAACTTTGAATGTGGGTCTGCTTATACATTGGTTTGTTTTGCTACTGTTGTTCAGATCTTTGTAAGAGCATTGTAACGGCATTGAATGACCATGATCTTGAGATATAAAATAGATGAATTGCTCAGTAATTCATTTTTGCCCTTTCCAACCTCGTGGAGTGGCTATTTTGTTGGTTTTGCATCATGTCAATTTCTCTATAATTCATCTTTGCCCTTTCCAACCTCATGGAGTGGCTATTTTGTTGGTTTTGTAGCATGTCGATTTCTCTGATATGCTTCAAAGAAACATATTGTTCCGGTGTTGTGGAATGACTGAGGTTTTAGAGATATTATTTTGTCATGAACATTGCTTAGGATGCTAAGATATGAAAGTCTGGTATATCTTTTTTATCATGTCGCTATGCCATGGAGTTAGCCTACTCCTGTTTTCAGCTTTTTAAGTTGAAGATCATACTTTTGGGCCGTTCAAACTTTTCAGCTCTTGGCAAACTGATTGATAGAGATCTTGCTTGCATATGCTCAACATGATACTGTTAAGGTTTGTACTTCCAAAAATACAACTCCACAGTTCTTTAAAGGAAAGCTTAGCAGTTTTAAGGTTGCACTGCAGTGTGGTTTATGGTTGGTCTAAAAGTGGACATATGAAACTTGACTCGGCCGGCTTCATTAGTATGTTGTGCTTTACAAGCCAAGTCTTCTGCTTCTTTTGTTGATATGTCTAAGAAAAGGGTAACCTACACTGGTCGGACCAAGTGGTGCACGCAAAAATACAATCGTACAGCTACTGGCTCGCTTTTTACGAGGTTTGTGATTTTTAGCATTTCTATCTTTTTTCTAACACTGAATCCTTATGTCGTCCTTGGAAAATTATTTAATTGTTTTATTATGCAGCCGACCAAAGGTTCCATAGCTGTTGCAGGAGAGCATGTACAGACATTTGATAGATGCGAATGGGCCCAGACTGTTTCCATAGTAAATCAAGTATTTTGTTCAATCTTTTATCTCTGATTTAGGATTTAAGCATCATATGAATCAAATGGGGGATTACTTAAATCCCATCGTCAATCCATAGTCTCCATTGTGATTTAGCTGTCATCTGCACTGACCGTTGTCTGACATTTACAATCAGCAATAAGAAAAGTGGTAAAAAGAGTGTGGGCGTCCAAGAAAAGAGGTAAAAGGGTGTTGATTTGCATTAACATTGTGCTGTAAGAAGAGAGCTAGGTGACTTATTGTTGGGTGTTCTGTTGGATGGACGAGCTTTTAGTTTTATATACAAGTATCTCTGTAAGTGGAGCTTCTTTTTGTCTTGTGTTTTGGTAGCTTACCACCTGTGACTCTGTTTTTTTCAACAACATAAAGAGAGTGGAAAGGCGAAACTCGCCTCCATGTATTTAGTTTCAAATTTGAATTTGCTATGTCCATGTAGTATCCCATAAATGAGCATCACATGCTCACTGATGTTTATGTTTGAGAACATGGCCTTTGAGTAGGATGGCTTCATTCTAATGGTGACAGACCCTGCATTTGTGAGGGGGCGAACATGAATTCCACAAATATCCTATTAAAAAGAATAAATTGTTAACTTTTGAATATAAGTTCTAGAAACTAGCGTCTGCGTTTTGGCAAAATCTTTAATTCAACATGTCATCCTACGCACTATCATGGGTTTAAAGAGTTGTGCTCCCTCTCCTTAGCTTTGTGGGTGTCCCACCTAGGAGGAATTGATGGTTCAGTTACCTTCTTTCTTGCCTGCTTGTAAAGCATTTGGAAACCAGAGAGCAGATGTTTGCAAGGTATTGCTTATTCTCCTATATCATATATCCAGCATCTTTAACCGGTTGAAGAGAGCTAATGGGATCTGGCTATCTTAAACCAGTCAAAGAGTATTATCTCCAGAATTTGCTCTTGTTAATCCTGTGCATTGCTTTTCAAAGGCTTGGAGGATGCATTTCGTTAGTTAGATGACTTGGTTTACAGGTGCTGAAGAGCTCGTGGAAAGGCCAACATCGGCATAAGTTCCGATGATACCTTACATGGTCATTCGGCAACTTTCAAGTGTAAGTTCCACATGCAGCTCCACTCATTCCTAATGAGAAAGCAAAGTGATGCCAGTTTTCATTTGAAGGAGATGCCGCCTGAGAGGATCGGCACTTCTAGTCTGTTCATTGCATGTTGGAATGGGTGTTCATCAATCGGTTTGGTATCATCATATTGAAGTATACCTCTCCAAGTGAGTTTAAATATAAGTCTGTCAGATTTAGTCTCTCCACAATATCCTGACTCTATTTTGCACTATTAGACCCTCTTCTCTTTACTTGATGACTACGAAAGATTGAAGGATGTGTTAAGTCTTTAGTTACACAAGATGTGGTTGTTAAATTTAAGGAACAAGCTGAAAAAAAAAAAAAGGAACAAGCGGTTCCTGGCAGGCTCATGTCCAAAATCTTGATCTGGGCCTAAATGATCAGATGATTGCCAAAAAGGCCCAAAGAAAATCTGTCTATGGTCGAGTGAAATTACAGTCATAAGAAGTTGTACATTCACAATTCATTTTAAAGGGTTACTATTTACAACGTTTTATATAAACATGTCGATATTTTTATTAGCGACAACGAATGAATCATTCATTTATTTCGCCGGTATGACCATACTATAGGTTCTTGAGTTGCTATACTCTTTGTAGTATTCAGAATTCATCTATTTACATAAGATAAAATTCATTGATTAATTATTTCATGAATGTCGTTAGCATAACTATGGAGATATGCAACATCAATTCTTCACCAATTGGTTTTTTCCTCCACATTTCTTTGACGAAATAAACTTATCTGAATTCGTAATATAGAATTTGCGAACTCGTGATATGACATGTACCGACAGTCATTGGATCTCAAGTCATCACAATCTAGTAGGTATATTTAAGTGCCTATACTAGTATGATATATCATATGTGTTTATACAATACTATCATCTATAAATTCAAGAACAATCTTAATTTGTTGAAACTAGATATGGCCACGGGCTGGTTTGAGCCTGGAACGGCCGGTTGATCGGGACCGCCGTTTAGATGCGGAATCGGCCCCGCCCCTCATGGGTCGGTTATGGTTTTACAAAAAAGTCAAAATCGGCCTGGAACCAATGGTTCCGGGCCGATTCCGATCCACCAAAAAACAAAAAAAGAGGGAAATAGCTAACGGCTCTTTCCCCCCTCTCAACGGCTCAAAATTGCAACGGCCGAACATCCCTCTCTTTTTTTTTCTTCCTAAATTCTCTATAAATATCATTTCCCCTCTTTTTTTTTTTCTTACAAGTTCTCTCAAATTCTCTCAATCTTGGCTTAATTTCTCAATTTTCTCAATTTTCTGAATTGATTTTCCATTCAATTCTCTAATAAAAATGGCAAGTGGAAGCGAGGTGGTAATAGGGGAAAGAGCCGGACTGCCGATCGGGATGGGGAAATCCGATTATCCTCAACCTCATAATCAATATGATTCTTGGGAGTTTACATGTTGGGTAACGGCGATGATAATATCAACTATATTCCCAACATCGAGCACGTCCCAACCAAAAAAGTCTTCATCCTCCTATCGGCGTTAAAGAAAGCGTCGACAAGAAAGGAGCTAGAGCAGCGAGACCTAGGAGAGTACATTCAACTTATGGCAACATTTCGACAAGATACATGTAGGCGGAGACAAGTTTAAGATAAATCTGTAAATATTGTAAGAAATCATACAATTTTAATAAAGAAGACGGCTATGGAATATACCGTCGGCTATCCGACGCAAAACATGCAATGCAAGCGGGGATCGATACCAAGCAACAACAAATTTTCGGGTACACCAATCCTAACACGTCTCCTTTATTTCGTTACAATGATGAAATTCATAAAAAAAAAAATTAGCTCAATATGTTGCTATTGAACATTTACGTTTACTACTAGTGAAAATTTTGGTTTGAATTTTTTGATAAATACCGTATGTACTCCCCAAGCAAAACATGTTCGAGAACTACTCTTAAATGCTAACTTTTTAGAATTTATAAAAAATAAAAAAGGTTTTGCAAAAATATTTTATGGATTTCAATAGATGTGCACATATAGGTAGCGACATTTGGAGCGATCCTTAACAAATTCATTCTTATATGGATATCACATGTCATTGGATATGTGACGATTGGAATATTAAAAAAGAGTACTTGCATTTTGAATATTTGATGAAAAGCATACGGCCAATAATATTTATAGAATAATTAGACAAGTTTTAGAATAATATAATTTGATTAATAAAGTTTTTTTCAATTGATTTTGATAATGTCACGTCAAATACCGCTTTCATTTCCGAGTTAGAAAATATTTGTAAACCCTTTTTTAGTGGACAATTTTTTCACATTAGAGTACTTGTCATATTTTAAATTTATGTGTACAAGATAGTTTCTGAACTCTTGAAGTTTTTCTCACCCCAATAAAGAGAGAGCAATTAAATTTTTATGGAGTCGTCCCCAAGTTATGAAAGAATGGGGCATATTTTGTAAATCACATGGACAAAAACCAAAAAGATTTCCCAAAGATGTTCCTGCTTATTAGAATTCTACTTACAAGCTACTTCATCAATCTTTTGCTTATAAAGATTTATTATATGCGTTTATTTAGGATAATATTTCCAAAATTAATTTACTCCTACAAGATTGGGTTGTTCGCAAAAGAATTTTTTAATGATGCAGCTTATACTTTATCGATGTTTATTATCCTACTACGTATTTATTTTTAATAAAGTGTTAACATTGCTTGGTATTTTTTGTGAATATGAAAAAGATACTCAATTAGCTTCAATGATTATAGCAATGAAAGCAAAATGGCTGCATTATTATGCCGCATTCCTCTTGTTTATTTGGTTGTTATTATTTTCGATCTACGTACTAAATTAGATGGTTTGTATGATTATCTCGAAGGATTATTATTATGATTGTTTACATTTGAATGAAACAAGTAGATATTAAAACTATACAATAAGAGGTTAAAGACGTTGTAATAACATTATATAATGAATTTTGTAGTGGATATGATTTAGGCGATAGTGGATCTTCTCAACCTAGTGCCTCACAAAGGGAGGATAGTGGCGGAATTAGTAGAAGGTACAATCCGCTCATTAGTAGGCAAAAAAGACAAAAGAGAGCAACGAGATAATATTTCCGAATTAGAAAACTACTTAACCATTGTTTTTTAGTTTCGTGATTCCGAACACAACACAGATTTCAAAATTTTGGAGTGGTGAAAACTCATTCAGCCCAATTCTCGGTCCTTGCTCTCATCGCAAGACGGATGTTAGCAACTCATTTTTCAACGGTTGTAGTTGAACAAGCATTTAGCATTGGAAGATTAATTTTGGATGACCGCCGTTCAAGATTAAAGCCGAATCTTGTGGAGGCTCAAGCTTGTGTCCATGGTTGAACGAAGGCTAAATTTCGATAATAAAAAGCTGGATCGAGACAACGAATTATTCAATGATGATAGTGGAGATACCACAACCACGGAAGAAATAGGTAGAGACGATTGACAATGAGGTAAGTTGGGGTTATCAAAAGTAAAAAAACTACATGAGTTTTGATTTTTCTAATCCCAAGAAGATATGTAGAAGCTTAATGATAATTCATTAAATTCAAATCCTTTTCCTTTCTTTTTTTCCCCCAAAATTTGATTATAATTTATAATTGATTATTTATTTATTTTTCATAATTTATTATTTAAAATTAAATTTAAAATTCGAACCGAAACCGGCCCTTGAACCAGCCTGGAACCAAGACCGCCCTTTCAAGGGCCGGTTCCTATTCAAGCATGGCCACGAGCAGGAACCGCGGTTTATAAACCGGAACCGACAATTCACGGCCCGTGCCCATGTCTAGTTGAAACTAGTGCATCGAAGGGATTAAATTTTGTCCTTCACTCATTGTATCTCGTGCATCGCGTGGGTCTCGTTCCAGCATTAAATTAAATTAGTTTTAAAAAAAAGAAAAAGAAAGGAAACGTGAGTATTGGCGGCTAGATGAGCGGTGTCAATTACTTAGAACTCTACTTTCACAGTATAGTGAAGATGAAGCCTTTTGGGCTAGAGCCCACAATAACTAGCATTTCCATTTCCAGATATTCCATCCTCCATTACCAAAGTAGGTGAGACCTCCTTCTCCATGGAAAAGTAACAATAATATTATAATAATAAAAAAAACCATGATGTCTTGTCTTAAATTCTTTTGATTCTAGATCCTCCATCTTTAAGACATTCTTCTTTTCCATGAAAATCGAAATACATAAAGTCGTTCGTTCCATTTCAAATGATAAAATCAATGATTGCCCGACGTAAGTTTTACGTATTCCACGCTTTCCGTCCTCTGATGTATTTAATTGTATATATAAAGATCTTGTCATTCTCATTCAAGCAAGGAATTTTATCACCAACTTATCCTAATATTCATTAGGGAATAAATACTACATTCCCAATGTCTAGTACTTTATTCCTTACATCAATGTGATTTTCCATCGTTATTATAATGAAAAGTTGGGCACAAACCCTACGATAGAGAAGCAAAGTGTTTCTTTATTAGCTTTAACCATATTCCCTCCACAAATGCTTCTCCACAATCCAAGAATACTCTTATCATTGCCCAATAAGGCTTCGCTACAACTAATAATGAGTATTATGGGGAACAAATTCATATCCTTCCATAAGGGGCCCCAAATAAATGGATTAAAATTAGGGTTTTGCAATGAATTGTGGTGGAAAATTATTATGTGGGAGCTCACTTTAAAGGGAAAAATTCTCTTTATATATATAATTGAATTTTAGTTGCATAGTAATGGTGTATAGGTGCTTCAGTCTCACATATATAAGCTTTGAGTGAGGAAAATTACCTGGTCGGTCCCAAATCTATTATATGAATGCTAATTCGGTCAAAAACTTTTTAACTTTACCAATTTGGATCTAGACCTTTATGCGAAATTCCACTTTGGTAAAATCATCGACATGGCAATCTAGTATTGTTGATTGTCCTATCGGCACACCACCACGTCAGCGATTCTCGAAGAAAATTGATTAGAAGGACTACATTGAAATTTCGTATAAAGAGTTACGACTAAATTGAAAAAATAATTAAAAACTTATGATTGAATAAATATCTGTACAATATGTTTAGGATTGAATGGACAATTCTTTCATTTTCAGTGTGTGGAAATCCATAAAGGAAGCGGGAAAATGCACAAGGGAAACGCCATTCATGGAACTTACATGAATTGAATAGTTCACGTAGAATATCATTTGATGTTGAAGTTTAAATTTTGTTAGAATATCACAATTTACAACCTAAACGTTTGGTGAGTCACTTATGAATTCCTATCAAATTATATTGAAGTGTCTGAATCCTAAATACATATTTTTTTCCCCTGCTCTTCACTTGCCCATCGCTTGCATCCACGACTACCTCCGATCGCGCCTAGTGTCAAGTCATCGCTGCAATCCATTGTATGCTCTTCACTTTTACAGTAGAAGCGTTTGGTCGTCGGGATTTCTGATCATGATAGAATTGGATATGATAGGATAAGAAATCCAAGGATTTGGCCATATCCTATCCCATTGTTTGGTGAACTGCAGATTTAAAGTTGGATATTCTCATATCCTATCATATCCTGCGTTTGGTAAAAATTGTATATCAATATAAAGGACATATATGCCCCTACGTGATGCTCATGAAATATTTCGATCTTATTACTATAAAAATAACATTCTCATACACAAATAAACTTGAAAATATGCACATTTTATTAGATTTTCAAACCTCTTTGCAAAAAAAATAAATAAAATGAACATAGAAACAAATGAGACAAGAAAGTTGTCATCATCGTCTTCGTGTTTGCCCCATGAACTTGAAGCCTTTTCCATACACAATCAAGCAGAGGTTGCAATCTATGAAAAATAGAGTGCCCACCCGGAGGAAACCTTTTCATGTGTAACAAGCACAAGATCCTTTAGAATAATGAACAAGTTTTTCTTGGCGTTATATTAGCGAGCTGAACCTCTCCAATCTATACCGACTTTCACTTGCTAAATATCTTGCCTAGGAAGGCAGTAG
The DNA here is from genome assembly GCA_021437795.1 of Rhodamnia rubescens. Classification (NCBI taxonomy): domain Eukaryota; kingdom Viridiplantae; phylum Streptophyta; class Magnoliopsida; order Myrtales; family Myrtaceae; genus Rhodamnia; species Rhodamnia rubescens. Next base: position 662,212 of record JAILYA010000112.1, read on the forward strand.
CGAACAAGCATAAAGAAAAGAAACTGAACAAATATATATATATATATATATATGAAAGCAAGGGATACGATGAGACTACAACAACAACTATGAATAAAGCTCCAAACTTCACAAGAAACAACACATTCTAAAAAACTAAAGCATTCCAATAAATAGTAAAATCAACATTGTTCGATGTTGTTCATTGTCTAAAAACAGCGAAAAGAGACTACACAATACATTACTCTTCTATCATCTCTTGGAGAAGCATGTCCACAAATGCCTTCCTATCATCTCCTTTAAATCTAAAAAAAAGATGAATATTCTCGGGATCCTTCACAATTTTTCTACACAATTTTATTCCGTACATGGTATCTAGAGACATCTTAAGAAGCTCTTCATTGATTTTTCTCTTGTCGTCATCCAAATCTTTAGCATGTCCGATGCGGCTAACAATCATCTCCATCCTCTCGTTAGCTTTTTCCATAAAAGAGCCAAAAGTGCTTGCAATTTCAACTAACTCGAGTAGCCCACTTGTTACTTGATTTAGCCCTTTTTCTTCTTGAAGAATTAGCAACATTTTGCATTTGAGAAGATGATAGTGGCAGTAAGTTTTGACTTGCACCCAGGTAGTAGCCACGTCATAATGATTCTCACCTTCTTCATTATCTACAGCCGCATGAGCTTCTAAAGAGTCTTCACTGAGATTTCCCTTGGCACGATCTTTTCCAAATACGGTTGCTAGTCGATCATATCGAGGGAAGGACTTTCCTCTCAAAGAAGTAGCTTCGGATAGGCCTACAAAGAAAATATATTGTTTTTTTAAAAGAAACAAGTTGTAAAGAAGAAAAATGAGAAAAAGTAACACTAACCTTGCAATATTTTTGCCAACTATCTTCCAAATGAATATCAATAGAATGTTTTTCGTGATCCCATCCAAAGCCACTTTGATCCTTCAAGTCATAAATCTGATTATACAACTTTTTCAAGTTTCTCATTTTCAACTCAATATGAGGATTACCCTTAATGCCAAAATCAGGAAACTTTTCTTCAAACCACTTCTCTAACATAATCATGTAACCACTCTTGAAGCTGTTATCGGCTTACATTCCTCGCGCAACTAGTTCTTCACGACCATCCAGAAGTGCATTTTCTTCATCTATTGTCCATACACGTCGGTCTCTCTTTGTTCTCCTTCCTTGAGTTTGACTAAAATCGCTACCTTTCATTTCTAAACATCTCTTGCAATTTTACAAAATTTAATGATAGAGGATATCACGGTAGAGAAAATTTAATGATAAAGATAGCATAGTAATAAAAATTTAAAATGATATAGCCATAATTCAAACATTACATAAGGAATATTTTTCTCCATAATGACAAATTAGCACCATATTATACATGTCTAATAGCAATGGAAACAAAAACATTTTACAAAAAAAGCCTTACAGTAATTAGAAACAAATGAGACAAGGAATAATGTCAAATCGAGGCGACTCCTCCGTGTCCTCGACTTGCATTCCACTCATTAAACATTTGTATAGCCAAATTTTGCCTCCATGTTGTCCAATGATCCGATGGCTCAAGAACATTAATTGTTTTCACATCTTTAACGGTGTTAGCAACTTCATCTAATTGTGCCTCAATTGGAGTGATAGCCATTTCTCTTCTTATCAAGTTGTGTATAAGGCAACAAGCTATAATAATTCGACCTTGCATTCTAATTGGATAAAAAATGGACTCCTAAGAATAGCCCACCGTAACTTTAGTAGACCGAAGCATCTTTCTATCACATTTCTAGCTTGAGAATGCTTCATGTTGAAGTACTCCTCATGGGAATTTGGCATACAACCTTCTCTCCACTCGGATAGGTGATATCGAGTACTTCTATAAAGAACAAGAAAGCCCTCCCCCATTTGTGTATCCGGCATCTACAAGATAATAATTACCTAATATCAAATGATAACATTATTAATTGTCTTAGAATCGTCAAAACCTACACGTTAAATAATGTAACATATTGATAAAGGCTTATCTTACCAACGGGAATCTTCAGACCATTGGGTTTAACTAAAGTATCTCGAAGCACTTTGTAGAATCGCTCTTTGAACCTTCCCATCTAGGTAAAACGTATACGAATCTCATGTCACGTGAGCAAACTCCTAACACATTAATTGCTATCTCACCCTTTCTATTTCGGTACCTTGGTTTATCAACCTCTGGAACACGTACCTAATGTATGTGCTATCTATTGCTCCTAAGCAACCCTAGAAACATGAAATTAATAGAATAACCTTATGTTTAAATTATTAAATTAATCCATGTAATAGCAAAGCAAACATACCTTAAACCATTTTCATCTTTCGTCGGTTCATTTCTTTGAAGCTGTCTCGGGTGACACAAGAAGCACACTATGCATTCTTATCACAGCACTTAAAACTAAGTTAAAATACCTACCTATTGTCTCCCCGGACCTCATAAATCTGAACTTGATAACATGATTTTTCACATGATGGGCAAGTATATGTAGGAACATTGCTACTTGTTCTTCTATAGTCACAATTCCATCTTCTTTTAACCCACCAATTGTACGTGCCAACTCGCATAGTAGAGTAAATGTACGTCTATCCATGCTAAGTTGTTCCACATAATTCAAGTCACTACTGTTAATGAGGCGATCAAGGTGATCTAAACGAGCTTGCCTTTTAAAAAATGTGCGATCCTTCAATATATGTTTACGGTAGTGCCTTTCAGCAGCCGTGGATGCCACAATCATATACATCATACACAAAAGCAACATCTGCAGGGTTCATCTCCTCTAATATCAAAATGCTAAAAATTTCCTCTCTCTCATCGTGATCCATTTCTAATAAAGGAAAAAAAAAACAACAAAATTAGGCAAATACTAATTAGTAGGTTAGATAATAGCAAAATCATCCAAAACAATGTCTTTTCCAAATCAATTGATTTTCACAAAATCTTACCAAATTAATATATGATTATTCAGCCTCGCCCAAAATCCCTTCGCTTCAAGCAATACACCCTCGAGCTTCCCTGCAAAACAGCCCATACATCAACTTTAGTTCAATGGAACTCTATCTATTAATGACTCAAGTCCCTAACACCAAAGTTTGACTTCACAAATTTTGCTCAAAAAGCTATGTTAACCAAATTATGTTTCCATGCCTCTCTTTTGTGGGCTCTATTTTTTGCGTGCTTTGAGTTAGACTTTTGAGAAACAACTCTCTGTTTTAGGTCAAAAAGCTACATTGATATTCAACTCGTGATTGAAGATGATCTCATTAAATCATCAAAAAATCAGTAGAGAACTCGTGCACCGACAATTGCTTCTTAACCCGCAAAAGCCCTAAACTAGCTATGACACCATCTAATTGCTTAATCCAAAAAATGAAAATTACAAACCCAAACTACTGAAAAAAAAATTGCGAAGCAAGTCTGTAGACGATCATGGATGAATACATACGTTTGCAAATTGCGAAGCAAGCTATAAACGTGAAAAAAAATTGCGGAAGCAAGCTGTAGACGATCATGGATGAATACATACCTTCACAAATTGTAGAAGCAAGCTGTAAATGTGAAAAAGAAAAATTGCAGAAGCAAGCTGTAGCGTGGGTGAAGGAGTGCGTGAATAAAGGGGTAGGGTTTCTAAAAATTAGCTTTTATATGACAGATAAGAGAAATCCTATCCGACCTTATCCTACCCCCTTGCCTCGAATTTTTTATCCGAGTTATATCCCCTCTATATCCGACATTATACTATCCAGGACACCTACCAAACACGGGATATGATAAAATATATCCTATCCCAAGCTTTATACGGACGACCAAACGCAAGTTTTACTTTTGTCTCTGAACTTGTGCACCTTTTTTCCGATCAACGCCTTTAACTTTAAATTCGTCTACAATTTTTCTAATCAAGTCTCCCTTAAGCTCGATTATATTGATTTTGAGGCGACATATCTGTTAGAGCCATAAAAAATTACATGGCCTCTCGTGCAGTATAGGGGCCAAGAAATCTCTACTCAATATCCGATTGTGTAGTGTTCATCTTTGGGTTTTATAGTCCAACGTATTAGCTGGTCAACGTCGGCCAAAAAATAATCTGGCCCCCTTTGGGGTCGGAGGGAGTTTAACTTTAATTAATTGGATGTGAAGTCGGAGATATGCAATTAGAAAATTTATGCATGTTCAGTTAGGACGTGATTAGACAAATTAAATGCGTTCAAGTACTTGATTGGAAAAAATGCGCTGACCTCAGGGGCCAAAAAGGACTTTGATCTGAATTTACATCGTAAAAATTAATCTTTAGAAGGTGGACACATTAGCTCATATTATTTCATCTGTTCAGATACATCATTTTTGTTTTCCTTTTTCCATTCTTCCTTTGTATTCCTCCTTCTCTCTCTCTCTGTCCCCGAGGTCACCACCTTTGAAGATCCTCGACAGGAAACCTCAAATTCGAGGTTGTTGCATGGTGGTCGTCACTACTCTGCCTTTTTTTTTTTTTTTTCGGATAACGACGCAAACGGTTCCTGAATTTTGGCCAAATGTTTAGTATGGTCTTTGAATTTTTAATTTATTTGATGTGGCCCATGAATTTTGACCCAATGTGTAATATCGTCCATAAACTCTTAATTTGTTCAATATGGTACCTGAACTTCTGGTTTATGTTTAATATAACATCTGAATTATATGAAAATATTCAATATCGTCTCTAAATATGAATTAATGGAATGACAACATTGAACATTTTCATATTATTTAGTATCTAAATTGAATATGTATCAAAAGTTCGGAGGTTACATTATACAAGTTTAAAGTTCATAGACCACAAAGCAAATTGAACTAAAGTTCAAGAATCACATTGAATAAATTAAAAATCTAGGGATCACATTGTAATTGGGCCAAAGTTCATGGACCGATTATGTCATTTTTTTTCTTCTTCTTTTTCGGGGGAGAGAGAGGGTGGGAGGGAGGATTTTTCTTTTTGGACTTGCGTGTGTTACTTCTTTCGAAAGTGCGAGTGTATTTTGGTGAAGTTGGGTAACCAAATAATGTCGTTAAATACTGATCCCTGTCGCTTAGGTTTTATCGTTGTACCGATCATAGATGGTAAACTTCAGTTGTAAACTTTCCTTTCAAAATTTAGAGGAGATCAATCGCATCTTTTCACGTAACTATGCGTGAAAAGTCAAAATTATCAGGAGAGGCATCCCAGCACGCTGGGACGTAGGGCCCTAATCGTGCTAGAAAGTCGAAATCAAGCATTAAGCACGAAACCAACAAAAATTCTTTCAGGACTGCGACGGATCATTGCTTCTTCTTTTTTTTTTCCCTAGATGAGAAAAAAGAAGAGGCCAGTATGGAAAGGCATATGCTCTAAAAGGACGATACCCAGTATCCTTGCTTAGATAATTTATCGGACTTCAAGTTTGGCTTTTTCCAGGGGACAATCACATGGGCTTGTACTCACCCACTTTTTAAAATCTTTTAGGTGTAGATTGGGTTTGTACTTTTAAATTTTGTTCCCGTGGACATGTAACTTCATTCCAATAAAGACAATGACTACAACAACTCATTTTTATTCCCCCAAAAAAAAGTGGGGGCATGTCTTGGAACTGATTTGATTTGCGCCACCTCATCCTGGTAAGTTCTGTTCTTGATTATTTATTCCTTCCGTAAGGGTTAGTACATAAGATGCCAGACGCTACTCCAGCTAAAAAGGAGTTGGTTGAAGGAGACGAATCAGAGAAGTTCATGTTACATGACATTATCGTCGAGCTTTATCTGGTGTTTGTGGAGGTTGGGGTTCTGGGAACTACAATGAAATCAAGATTGTGATTCCTTAGTTTTGGGGATGAGAACAATAGGACTGTCATAATATTTATACGGTGCTTACTCGAGTGTCATAATTTCTTTTTTGCTCACGTAAGGGCCACAACACTTAAGTGCCAGAAATTTGAAAAATCGATCACTTAAGTGCCATCAGCAATTTATCTAGTAGGAAAATCCGACGTGGCATTGCCGATACTAATGTGAATAATTTTTCAAAATTTTGTAATTTATTTTTCTTTTCTTTTTTGTTTTTCGGATTCTGGCCGGAGAGGGTCACAAGCTACCCTCATCGGACGCAAAGGTCTAGGAGAGGCCCCAAGGGTGCGACGGCTCTCGCGGGATCTAGGAGAGGCCGCAAGGGCAAGGTGGCCTCACCCGGATCCGGCGACAGCTCCGTCGCCCTCGTTCAAGGCCTTCATGGCCGATGAGGTTTGCTTGCACAAAAAAAAAAAGACAAAAAGGAAAAGCAAAATCACAAATAACAAATCAAAAATTCAAAATATCAATAAAAATCCACGTGGTAAAGTTTTTATTTTGAAAAATTCCACGTTAGATGAAAATTTAAGTAAAAATCCACATAGGTCAATCGGCTAAAAATTGTACTCATATGATCGATTTTACTCCTATGTGGCACTTAGTGAGCAATATATATATATATATATATATATATATATATATATATATGGCACTCAAGTGAGCGCTATACATAAGTAATAATACTCTCATTGCTCTTGTCCCTTTAGTTTTGGAACGATTTGAAAAGTATGGGTATGCAACCGGACCGTGTTCATCTAGAAACTAGATCACTTGAAAATAGGTCCGAAATAGGTTCTAATTTATGGGAAACGATGAAATCAATCGAGACCCGGTCTGGTTCCCCGTTCCAAGTGAAGACTTACCCGAGAATCGAAACGGTTTATTTACAAAAAAATCTTACTCTCGCTCAGCTTGACCTCACCTCCTCTGTTTAGTTTTTCCCAGCTCTTAGCCTCTCTCTCTCTCTCTCTCTCTCTCTCTCTCTCTCTCCAACTAGAGCAAGCCAACGCCACAGGGACGTAACCTAGGAAATTAAATCATATTATTTTGCTAGAATAAATGAAATCGGGAAAAAAACACAAAAAAATAGGTTCTCGGATAGATCTTTAAACCAGACTGAAAAAGCGGGATACGTTCCAAAACAGGTTTCGGGATAAAAGGATTTTCATGTATCAAAAACTGGGAACCAGTTATAACAAGATCAATTTCGGGTTCTAGATCTAGAACCTAACCACCTGGACCATGCTCACCCTTGCTAGAAAGGGTCACTTCATTTTTGGAATATAGGTTTCCATTGATTAATATTCTTTGTGATCACTTTTGTAGCCAAACAACTTTTTGATCTAGTGTATTCTAAATTCCATAGTTACATATATTGTGAATAATCTTATCTTATACACACATAAAATCTAAAATGACGAGGAATTGCGTGACAAGTTGGACCACATCAAATACGATTTACAAACTAAATTATTGAGTCTATAAGACTGGTATTCACGTGAAGATATCTATGTCGTTTATTAGAACGCAATCATCTAATTGTGCAAGTTCGACAAATTATCCGTCAATGAATAAAGGGAAAATTCCAAATAAGGGGCTGAAATTCCCTTATTTTCTTGAATAAGGGTTTGAAGTGGATATTGTTTAAAATAAGAGTCTAAAGTGCCTTTATTGTTTTAAAAAAAAACCTGACCAAGGGCATTTTCTTCATTTTTTTTGTTTTTTATTTTTTTTCCCTTCTCTATTTTTTTTTTTTTTTTTGGCAATAGCTCTCGCCGGTGGGTGGCCGACCTAGGGCCACCCTCTATTCTCCCAAGTGAGGCTCGTGAGGGCGCCTTTGCCAATGGCCGGCCATTGAGACCGATCACCGGCTAGAAGCTAGGCAAAAGAAAAGGAAAAAATAGAAAGGGAAAAAAGAAACGAAAAAAGAAAAAAAAAGAAATAACGAAAATGCCCTTGGTCGACCTTTCTTCAAAACAATGAAGGCATTTCATGCCTTTATTTAAAAAAAGGTCAACTTCAGTTCCTTATTATCACACCCCGATCCCCGGGCCCGCAACAACCCCACTAATTCGCCTCAAGTCAAAAAGGACGACATCCCAAGTACGTTATCGACCCATTAGTTCTTTCTTATTATTAAGCGCATAGGGAACGTGCTACTCCCAAACAATTATAAAAATCAATAGGGATAGCAAAACGAGGAAATCGCATCGATCACAAGTATTTTTATTTATTTACTATTAATCCTAGGGAGTACGTATATACAAGCCCTACCTCAAGACCACTTCCTATAATCCTCAAAATTATCAAATCGGGGTTAGGGGTTAACACTACTTCATACTATTCAAAGAAGAATCCATACCCACTTCGAGCTCTCCATGCCTAAGAGCCTGAAAAAAAATGGTTAACACAATGGGGTGAGATATAAACTCGGTGAGTCAATGTCTAAATCCGAGCGGGATCTTGACTTGCTCAAGGCAGCCCAAGCATGTAGAATAATATTGATGGTAAATAAATAGCGTGCGATCCTCGCAACACTTTACCTATCACAGTCGAGATCTCAAACCAATAGTCAACCATCATACGCATGCAAGCTTACCCCGCCTTGGCCCACACATTCAACAGTTCATATAAAACATGCAATCAATTGCATACAACCAAGGCACGTAACCGAACACTCATCACAATTTGCACTCATAATGCACTACACGTGTTCCAGTTATTAGTTACTTCGCTCCCGATTTTAGCAAAATCATGCTTTTCTGGCGAACAGTGCACTTTGCTCCATTTCTTCGAAAACGGCAACCGATAAGCCACGTGATTCCAAGTACCCTCGGCATGGACTAACAATCGGACATTCCCGTAGGGAGCGTCAATCCGTCACAAGCTGCGACAACATCTAATATATCGTGTGGTTCCAAGTACCCTAAGCACTAACTTGCCAAGCTCGAACCCTCGTACCCGGGGGTGTCGGCTTCATCCTCATGTACTCGAGGGGACGGATTTCATCATGTGACCACACAAGCACGACAGGAAAATATCCAATTTATATCTTTGCATTTAACCCAATGTACATACACAAATAATCATGCTCAAAACTTGGCTCAAGGCCATTTTCATACTTAAAATGTCAGCCCACACATAATCACATAAATACACATATTGTCCACCGGACTTTGCATCTATAAATAGGGTAATCAATCATATCAATCCAGGAACTCAACGAGTCATAAGACAATCACCCAATAATAATCGATCAAATATATAATAATTAATCAATATGACTCAAGGTTAATTAAAATAAGCGTAACTAATTAACCTCATTATAATTAATTAAGTCCACCTTAATTAATTAACCGGACATTAACCAGGTCAACTCATCTCGGTTCGCTTATCCGATCACAGGCATTTGGCACCACAATAATAATAAGTCAACTCGGCTTCAATCACTTAACGCGACTACGATTATTATCCCGACCATAATTGATTAATCCGACTTTAATTAATTAACCCATCTTCATCAATTAATCCAGACTCCGATTAATTGTCACATAATCTTTAACCGACACGACTTCAAACAATTAATCCGATCACAATTTAAATAAATATATCCGTCAGCCGTTAATTAATTCAATCAACAATTTATAACAATTATACTAATCCTTAAACGTAGTTAACACCCTAATCGAGTTTAGGGGTTAACTCACAAACTCCCGGTGGTGGGTGTCGGGTCGAGCACGACGACAACGACGACGGTGGTCGAGGTCCGCTGAACGACGGTGACATGAGTTCGGATCTTGGTGGCAGCCCAGTGCAGTCGAGTCGGGTTACGTTTCGGGTTCTGGTCGGGGTCGATTTTGGTGAGTCGGCGGATTGGTAGATTCGAGTCGGGTCAACTCACGGATCGGGTGCTGCGGGGCTTCGGGTCGAGGTTCTTTAGGTCGGGTTGGTCATTCGGGTTGGGTCTTCGGGTTCACCAGGCAGAGGCTAGGGTGGCCGAGCAGCGCGGCCGGGAGGGTTAGACACTGTGGCCGGGGCTTGGAGAGGTAACTCGGAGCCCGATTGGGAGGGGTGGTGATCGGCGGTAGGGCGAGTTGGACGGCTCGCTCGGCTCGCGGTAGTGGGCTAGGCAGAGGTGGCCGGAGCATGGTAGATTTGTAGAGTACGGCTCGAGTCACTGCCACCGAGATTGCAGATCGAGGTGGTCTCGGTGCGGCTCGGTCGATATGACGACAAATAAGACGGTGATGGTAGTGGACGGCTGGTTGGGGGTGGGTCATCGCCGGCTGAATAGAGAAGAGGTGAGGGGGCTGTGGGTCTTAGATCCGGGTTGTGGGTTTCACGAGGCTTAGGTCAAAGGCTGACTAAGGTCGCAACCCGCAAGTGAGGGTGATGACGGCTCGGCGAAGGGCGATAGAGGGGTAGCTAGTGGTGCGGGGTTGTGGATGGGCTTGTGTTTGGACAGTGCTTGTTAGAATATATTTCATATATTCAATGTGGGCTTTATTAATTGTTATTGTAAATATTAATTGATCTAATAAAGAAAGATATATATAGTTTCTTATTTAGTCCTATATGGTGCTCGATAGTGTAGGCCGAGATAAACCTTATCTTTAATAAGGGGATAGGTTTCGATCTCTATAAATAGAGCTCAAGCCCCTCCCTTTAAACCCTAATGTCCACATAACCTCACATCAAGAGTCGTCGGAAGCGATACGTGAGGGGCCCGTCTCATTGAAGCCGATGATAAAGGGGGTTCATAGAGGAGAAGTTCTTGAGTATCGAATCGTCGCAATTCCGCATCAAGAAAGATGGATCCGAAACAAGGTGCGTCAATTCCTCTATTCTATGGTTTGTGATTCGCGTCACTATACATGTGATTCTTGGATTGCTGCATACGGATTTTAGTCGCAGCTAACATGTGGTATCGTGAGCCAACGCGTTTTAGATCTCGAATCACGTTTTGGTGTTTTTTCGAAATTTTAATTTCTTCAAAACTAAAAGAAAATTATATATTCGGAACCTACACGACAAGACGAGCAAAATCATATAAAATTCGTCGCCGGGAGGACGACGGACGTGCCGCCACGCGCGGCCACACGCCGCTGCCCATCGGGCGCGCGGCGGCCACGCGCGCCGTGCGCACCACGCGCCGATCCAAGCCCTCACGTGCTCCGCACGTGCGGGGCTGACGTCACCTGACGTCATCTCACCGGGATGTAGACCCGACTCGACTTATGACCCGACCCGCACTAGTTGACCGTTGACTCGGACTTCCCGGTCGAACCGGTCATTGACCGGTCAAACGAAGTTAAGCCCGACCAGGTTCGCCCGGTTCGGTTAGGCGAACGATCGAACCGGTTAAACCGATCGGACCGTTTTCGAGCCGGCCGAGAAGCGGAACACGTGCGATGCACGTGTCTATGCGTGGGCCTCACGTGCCAAGGCTTCTGGTGGCTCGTGAGGGAGCATACGGTGTCCGATCGGGCGTTTCTAGTACCAACGTGCTCGTATGCTCATGATCTACAAAGTGGTATATTTATTTTACATGTTTGATGCATTTATGGATGGAAAATACCTATGAAACTCTAAATACGTATATTGTTTGGGGTATTTTTAGCGTATTTCTATGTATTTCTATACGGTTTCATGAAATACGGTAAGCTCACATGTAAATACCACATACGGATATGTGGAGTATAATTTATCAATTACGTGTTTATGGTTTGACATGTATTATTAATTGTATCGATGAAAGTTAGCAAGGTGTGTATTTTTACGAAGAATTGCCCCTTTCGTAATTACATGCATACGGTAAATGTGAAATATAAAGTTTATATCCCAATTTCACGTAAATTCAATTGGATTGTGATCACCAAAGTGGCACACTTAGTTGAGTTTAATAAATAACAATTTATCAAGTATTGGGATGTCTCCTGTTTTAATGCGTTATTACACTCCCAAAGGAGGTAATTGTGTATTGTTGCATGGAGGGTTGCATGTACAGCATATGGTTGAGAATTGATTAGTCTAAGTATTTTCATATGCCCAAAGGTGGTGATTAACGAGGATTAAAATAAATTCTCATACCATTAATGCGAGAGTATACAACCGCATGTCATGTTTTATGCCCAAATGTGATTATATGATGATGTATGTAACTCTCAAGGTGAATTTTCACATTATGCTAATTATAAACATTAATTATTTTTTCAGTCATTTTTTTTTGTGAACGGCAACTCCATAGCTATTGAGATTCTTACTAGTTCTAACTTTAAGAAGTAGAGAGAGGATTTTCTGTTTGGTATGGAACTAGCGGATGTTCATGTTGCTCTTAATGAGGATAGACCGATAGCTCTCACGGATGCTAGTACGGATGCCCGTAGAAAGCCACGGTTTGTTGTTTGGGAAAAGAGCAATAGGATTTGCTTCCTGTCGATGAAGCTATCCATACGAGAACATCTTAGAAGTGATTTTGTACTACGACATCATTGCTAGGCAAATGATGGAGGCCTTGGTGGCTAGAAATCATGACTTTCCTAATGCTAAAATTGGAACACATATGTCAAGTTTATTCGGTTTGAAGTATGATGGTTCTCGTTAGTGTTAGGGATTATGTCCTTAGGATGGTTGATCTGCAATCAAAACTTAAGGCTCTTAATGTTCTTATCCCCGATGCTTGTATTATGTATCTTGCACTCAACTCTCTTCCTTCTGAATTTGGTATTATCCAAACACAGTATAATACCGCCGATCGGCCATGGACAATCAATGACTTGATTGCAAGGGTAGTGTCAGGAGGAGACTAAGTTAAAGAAAAATAAAGTACATGTTGCTATGTATCCGCTTACGGTTCTGGTTTTAAGAAGGGTAAAGGGCACAAAAATCATGCTCACAAAGGAACTCATTCATCTGTTGGTGTGTCCGACAACTTGGGTTTAAAGAAATCGACCTTTAAAAAGGACGATAATGCTGGTAAGGATGGTCTCTGTTTCTTCTACAAGAAGGGAGGACACGTAAAGAAAAACTGCGCTAAGTATAAAAACTGGTTGTCTAAACATGAGCCTAAAGGTAATGATTCTTTGGCATTGATTTGTGAATCTAATCTATCGGTAGGCCCCATCTTGTTCGTGGTGGCTAGATAGCGGTACAACTAATCATGTTGCGTTTACCATACGGGGATTCATAAACCGGAGAAAGCCAAATAAGGAAGAATCCAAGCTCACCGTAGGAAATAATAATAAAGCGACATTGATTTCGTGGGAGATGTCATTTTAATTCTAGATTCTGGTTTTAATTTGATGTTAAGGAATACATTCTATGTACCTTCTTTTAGACGGAATTTAATTTCCGTATCAAGTTTGGACATGTGTGGTTACTCTTTTGAGATTTCAAATAATGCAATTTCTATTTCTTTTAATTCAAATAAAATTGGATATTGCACTATGTCCAATTGATTGTACATATTATGTTTGTCTCCCAACGAAATATATGTTGTTTATACAAAGTGAAAAGGTTGTTTCTAAAAGACCTCTACCTAAGGAACAGTCTTACGCATTATGGCATAAACGTCTTGGTCACATCTCTAAAGAAATAGTGGAAAGACTGATGAAGGCGGACATTCTACCCACTCTCAAAGGTGACCTAGACGTATGCGTAGATCGCTATAGAGGTAAGATGACTAAAATAAAGAAGAAAACTGCAGTCCGTAATTCTCATTTGTTAGAGATCATCCATACGGATATAAGTGGACCCTATAAAGCAACGTTGTGTAGAAATTTCTATTTCATCACATTTATAGATGATTATTCCCGATATGGTTATCTCGTACTTGATTAAGGAAAAGTCTGAATCTCTTGACAAGTTTAAGATTTTCCGGATGAAGTCGAGAAACAATCGGGAAAAGTCATAAAAATTGTCGAGATCTGACCGCGGTGGTGAGTATTATGGTCGATATGGCGATCTTTGGGCAGCCTTAAAGGGCCATTCGCCAAGTACTTGGAGGATTCTGGAATTGTGGCTCAATTTACTATGCCCGGTAGTCCCGAACAGAATGGTGTGGGTGAAAGACGTAATCGTACCCTTATGGATATGGTGAGGAGTATGATTAGCGGAACTAATTTACCTGATTTTTTGTGAGGTGAAGTTTTGAAAACAGCGCTTTATATTCTGAATCGTGTTCCTACAAAATCTACGCCACTTACTCCCTTCGAGTTATGGACCGGACGGAAACCTAGCATGAATCATTTGAAAGTTTAGGGATGCCTGCGAAGTAAAGTTGTATAATCCGACTTTGAGTAAGTTGGACTCCAAAACCACTCGATGTTATTTTGTGTCTTATCCAGATCATTTAAAGGGATATCGATTTTATAATCCCAATGGAGGAACGAGAATTATGAATTCATAGATAGCGAAGTTTTCGGAGCTTGATGTAGCCAAACAAGGTGATTGCTCACGGACTATTGAAGATAACAAGACGGTGAGTACTTCTATGTCATTTTATTTACCTATACAGACAATTGTGGAGGTCCCTATACCACAACCTGAACCTATTGAGGCTCTGGAACCTATTCTCAAGTAGTTCCCGATGAAGTTCCTCAAGCCTTTCGGGAACAGAATGAGGTAGAAGATGCTCCTTTAAGGAGATCTGTTAGACAGAGACGATCAGCTATACCACCCGGACTACATAGTCTATCTAGGAGAGCAAGATTATGATATCGGTTGTGTTGTTGATCCGATAACTTATACTGAAGCTATTTCTTGTCCTCGATCCGATTTATGGTTAGATGCAATGAGAGATGAGATGTTATCTATGAAATATAACAATGTTTGGGAGCTTGTTGAATTACCCGAAGGATATAAACCCGTTGATTGTAAATGGATTTTTAAGACCAAGAAAGACTCCACGGGAAAGATTGAAAAATTTAAAGCTAGACTAGTAGCTAAGGGATTCACTCAAAGAGAAGGAGTAGACTATGAGGCAACCGTTTCTCCTGGTCTCTTCTAAGGACTCTTTTAGAGTAATCATGGCTTTAGTTGCTCATTTTGATATGGAGCTTCACCGGATGGATGTTAAACTGCTTTTCGAATGGAGAACTTGATGAACAAGTTTATATGGCACAACCTCGAAGGTTTTGCAGCAGATGATACAGTAATCTGGTTTGTAGATTGAAAAAGTCTATATATGGTTTGAAGCAAGCTTCTAGACAAGTGGTACTTGAAGTTTCATAGTGTTGTTACTTCCTTTGGGTTCATTGAAAACAAGTTAGATCGGTGTATATCTTTGCAAGGTTAGTGGGAGGAAATTTATTTTTCTCGTTCTTTATGTTGATGATATCTTGCTTGCTAGTAGCAATATTGAATTAATGCATGAGACAAAGAGAATGTTGTCACGGAACTTTGATATGAAGGATCTTGGTGAAGTATCTTTTGTCCTTGGGATTGAGATCTATAAAGACCGTTCTCGTCGCATATTAAGCTTATCTCAAAGGGCATATATTGATCGTATTTTGGAGAGATTCAATATGCAAGTGAGCAAACCAGGAATTGCTCCCATCCGCAAAGGTGATAAATTGAGTCTTTCACAATGTCCTCATTCGGATATTGAGAAAGCACAGATGAAGAATGTACCTTATGCTAGTGCACTTGGTAGTATCATGTATGCATAGGTTTGTACTAGGCCGGACATTGCTTTTGCAACGGGACTTCTAGGCAGATATCAGTCAAATCCAGGACACGATCACCGGGTTGCTTGCCAAGAAAGTTTTGAGGTACTTAAAGAGGACTAAAGACTATATGCTAATTTATAGATATGTTCGAAACTTGCAACTAGTAGGATATTCAAATTTAGATTATCTTTGGTTGTCAAGATGACAATAAGTCGACAACGGGGTACATCTTTATGCTAGCAGGTGGTGCAAAGTATCATGGAAAAGTGAGAAACAGAAAACGGTATCATCCTCTACCATGCAAGAGGAGTTTATAGCATGCTTTTCAATTTGCTACTTAGGCTATTTGGCTCGGAATCTCATTAGGGAGTTGACCGTGTTTGATTTTGTTGATAGACCCATACAGGTTGTATTGTGACAATAACTCTGCGGTGTTGTTCATTAACAACGACGGAGGTCTCAAGGGGTCTAAGCATATGGAGGTCAAGTTTTTGACCATAAAGGAATCCATACGGAATGGTGACGTTGCGGTAGAGCATATTACTACGGATGCTATGATTGCCGATCCATCGACTAAAGGTCTACGACCTTGTGTATTTGAACGGCATGTTAATAGCATGGGCTTAGAAGCATCATGGGATGCCATTGTTTAGTAGGAGCTTTCTAGTTTTTGCTCTAATAAAGTTTACATTTGTATTATGTTACGTTAAGTAACGGCTTTGATATGTATTGACTCTTTTACATTCAATTAAGTCTTTATGAACGTATTATTGATTGCATATCATGTTGAAAACCTCAAGGAATTGTGTAAACCTTGAGTAATGGCTGGGGCATTTATTTTGGCCATGTGCATATGTCTTGTTACACATAAAGTATAGTTAACTATAAATGTAAGATATATGTGGGTTCGTTGGAACCATAAGGATGTTCTCTTGTGACACATCGGGTTTTGTGACACATAAAGTAAGAGAATGGTGGCTGACAAAGAGGATAACATATAAGGTGTCTCTATTATTTGAGATGTTATCTTTTGCCACACTATCATATTGAATCCATATCGAGTAAATTTAAGAGCATTTGTGACCATGGATGGCTCTGTGTCTTTTGATGCGATTCTTGGCATGATTCGGTATTTAAGACTTTATGGGATCGGATTGACTATTAGGAATTATCTCTAGACCAATATAAAGATGCGCATATACGATACAATTTCAATTAATTTAGCCCAAGTGGGAGAAAGTAAGAGAATTATATGTGGGTTTCACGAGGCTTAGGTCAAAGGCCGACTAAGGTCGCAACCCGCAAGTGAGGGTGATAGCGGCTCGATTGAAGGGCGATAGAGGGGTAGCTAGTGGTGCGGGGCTGTGGATGGGCTTGTGGCTGGACAGTGCACGGCACGGGGTCAACCCGGGACTAGTGTGGGTCTCGGCGGGAATCGAGTCAGGTCGTGGCAACGGCTGCGGGTCTGCAGCGGCGACATGGGTCCGGACTAGTGTTCGAGCAGGCAGCTGGTGGCTATGAGGCATTGCGCGGGTGGAGAGGCCAAACCATAGAAGACCAGGAAGAAGAAGAAGAAGAGAGGGGGTCTGTCGCTTAGTAGAGAGAGAGAGAGAGAGAGAGAGAGAGAGGGGGGGAGGGAAGGAGAGAGAGATGGCCCATGTGGGCTCGAAGACTTGGGGCGCAAGTAGGGCTGCTAGGCTGACATCAGTAGGGCTGACGTCATGATGACATCAACGACAAGGGGGACAGGACGGGCACGGCTGAGAGGACGTTGGGGGCCTACGGGCCTCTTCAACAAAAATATTAGATTCCTTTAAGCATTGGTGTCTTGATGATCAAGATCTGTCTTCCAAGTTCAGGCATCAAACCATCATCTATCAGTTTATGCACTACTCTCAATCTTCACACCATATAAGGACCCGCCAATGCTACATTTCATACAAAACCAGCTAATAAGAAACCTCATTGACTTTCTTACAGGATTTTTGTTTGGACCAACCCCCAAAGTAAATATTAGATAGAAAATTCCGAGGTGGTCCAATTATAAAAAGATCAAGAAGAATCTAGGAGCTGTCAAATTTAAATGGGTCGTATTGCACCCAAAAACCAAGTGCACAGATCCTTGTCAAGGCAAGAGGCAATGCTGGCCTAAAGAGGGTCAGTGAGAGCATGAGGAGGACCATGTGTCACGAGGATAGTGAAGCAAAAGTTGGAGCAAGTAGGCGACAACCTTGCTGGATAAAGAGAGAGTACACACACTAAAGCCATACACTCGCACACATCACCTTTTCCCCCTTGTTTTTATTTTATTTCTAGTGATTGGATATGTTAGATTCTACCCACAAAAAAAAAAGGAAAGATGAAATGGTGTTAACTAATAAAGTATCAACATCATACTCTAGTAGTTTAAATTTTGGAATGGTAAAATGGTAGAGCACTCAAAACTTCACTCTGGTATTGGAGTTGGATGTCTCGAGCTAAATTCCTCATGCCCATCTTTCATCCATTTAGGAGTTGCTGTTTTATTGTGTACCGGCTAAAATTTAAGGACCATATTAGTCAAATTTAACGTTTGGGACCACATTGCTCATTTGGCCAAAATTATGAACCATTTATGTCATTTTTCCAAAAAAAAAAAAATTCATTTGCACATGTGCTAACAAGTGACTTTCCTAGGATAAAACTGTGACTCTTCTTATATTATAGTTAAGAATTGGTAAAACCACATTTTGTGCCCACACTTTTTAAAATATATTGGACGATTCATAAGGTCAATGGTTTGGCAGGATATATAGTTTGTAGTTCTTTTCACTTTCGTTTTTTTCTCTATTTTAGGGAGGGGCATCTTCAACATGCCGGCAATCAATTTCAATTGGCATCTTTCTTTTTAACAACGCAGGCAAAGGTCCTAGCTAATAGTCGACCGAGAACAAAGTAAACTAATCAGGGTAAAGAAAAACCAAGGTTCTTCTCAAGTTTCCCTCGGAATAAGATATATTTGAGAATATCATGCATGAATATATTTTTTTCCTTCAACAAAAAGGCTATAACTTCTAGAGATGTTTCTCTTTTTCGCTTACACGATCAATGTGAAAGGTAAATGCCGGAGAGAAGAAACTTTTCAGCTAAAGATTGCTACAAAAACCAACGAAAAGGGGCAATACTATATGATATATAGAGTGTAAATTAGTCAACAGTTAGGCAAAAACATGCATAGGGGTAGCCAGACATTGGTACATAAATAACAAACATTCTGTAATGCAAACCAAGATTTGAGAGAATCTCTTTCAATTTGGTCCACCCCTCGTGCCAAACTGTGTTACATGATCTTTCCGGACAACCATTCACACTTTTGTGGAAAAGGAGACACTGCCTTTCCTCCTTCTAACTCTCTCAATGGCCTGAGAATCACCTCCTTTTCTACTTAGGCCATGATATTCCAATGTTATATTCAATACTTCGCCTTTCCTATACAGTCATATAATACTGAAAATTTACTGTAGTACCTTCCTAGGGCATAAAAATTTGTGTTTGCAAAACAATGTGCTGAACTCTTATGAAGTGTTTGAATGTGTCTCACTCAGTGGAATGCTCATTTTGAAGTAATCACTTTAGAAACCAGCTTTTTAAAGGTAAAACACCTCATTAACGGTAGTGCTTCTAGCATTATCTACCTTTTCTTTCTCATGAGTTTCAAGGTGGCTTTGAATCAAACCTGATAACTATTCCGCTATATATCATCTTAGGCTATGTTTGGTCTTCGGGATAAAAAAAACATAGAGGGGATATAGTCTAAATTAAAATATCCTAAGGGAGAGGGTGGGATAGGCTTGAATAGAATTTATCAAGAGAGCAGACATGAGGAAAATCAAGTTTCCACTATCACCGCCTCTCCTTCACGTCGGGCGAACTTTTCACTATGCCGGGCCGCCTCTCCACCTGGGGGCTGCTTCTATGGTGGTGGTGACTGTCAAGTGTGGCTGCCTCTCCGGCATTACCATGTTGGGGTCTCGGCTACAAAGCCGGGTATCTTCACGACCTCATTCTTTAATTGATAGTTTGGCGTGATATAAGATCACGTCCCTCATTTTTTAATTGCTTGAACTTTTTCAACACTCGAAAGGGGTCTCAATATGTTATGAAGAACTTAAGGTTGATCATCGACTTTCAAGGTAGCTCTCTTGAACAATCTGAATGAATGCATCTTCAACTGATTGCTTAGCACTTGTTTACTCATTCGATAAGACAACAAGAAAAGCGAGTTATTCAAAGGATTCGACTCCAAATCAAGATCATGATTCTACTTGGGTTTGCTCGATTAGTGTCGTGCCCGAATTTAGATGGCACAAACCTCGCCTAATAATAACTCACTAATCAAAACTCATCACTGAATAATTTCTAAAGCATTCTGATATTTTAACAAAATAAAGCCGATCTCAACTGCGCTTTACTTCTACTTATCCGACATTATATCCGTAATTCACCAAACAGTAGATAATATATGACAAAATCCTTGGGTTTCTTATCTTATACTATCCAATTTTTATCCTAACTAGAAATCCGGATATTGAGGAGGTTAACAAATGAGATTAATTTGATGTTGGCGTTGACTTCTTTCTAGAGTGAAATTTCTAGGTGGTTTCTTCACGAGGAAAGTCATTGGCTCGCAAAATAAGCGGTAACCCCAAACCAACCAAAACCCACACCACACACACCCCCCCCCCCCCCCTCTCTCTCTCTCTCTCTCTGTGGGGTCTCCCTTATCTGGTTTGGCTTTCCTCAACTAGAGGATAATGAGTCCGATCCGTCCTAGTTATAAAAGAGATGACGCGGCGGGGCAATGAGGCCATGGCTCATCAAGGCATTAATTTGGGATAGGAGATGATGAGGTTGCCCCTCGTGGTGGTGGCTGGTGGCCTCTCTGAAAGAAGAGTGTGTGTGCGCGCGCGTTTCACTCAATTTTTTGAGTCGCTTACTATCACGTAGCAAAATTTAATGGAAAGCCTATAAAAAGTTGGTGGGTTCACTCAATTTTTTGTCTTTGATGGATGTATGGTAAAACTTGTAGGATTTATCCAGTTGAGAAAAAATTTCCATTGATGTCAACAGTCTACGTGTAGAAGAAAGGAGGGGAATCTCTGCAGTTGGGCGATATGCATATGAGGACCATTTCCAATGACCAAAATATCCCACACCCTTTTCTCCCTCTCTGTCTCCCTTTGCCTCCCCTGCTCGCCACTCTCAACCGCACCTCATGAGTTCACCATCAATGTCACCCATCGCTCACATCCGACCGTCATCTCTCTCTCTCGATCTTGATCTCTCTCTCATGCCATAGATATCTTAATCTGGATTGCGATCGGGAAAGTGGGAGAGAGAGAGCAATGACAGCGATGGTGGCTGGGGAAGTGTTGGGGTTAGCAGCCGGAGGTTGCAGCATTAGCCGTGGCCGGAGGCAGGAGTGCAGAAGGGTGTTTGCAATCCATAGTGGGAAAAAGAAGAGGTAGGAGGGGAAAAAAAAGGGACAAAACAACTTCAACGAGGTTGATGTGTCAATCGTATGGATAATATAAATTTACAATCATATTTCGGGAATCCAAATCTTAGAATGTATTACTTAGTATAATCAAATCTCTTCAAATGTCATCAAATGATGGTGCTTGTGTAAATAAATAGTTGGTGTATCCGTCAAATATCTTGATATAGTTAAATTAGGAAAATGATACTAATTTATTATAATTTTTGTTTGCCCTTCTCTTTGGCGTCATATCTTTTAATCACTTAAATGCCATTATTTTAGATTTCATTAACGATTTCTCTATGTAAAATTTCTTACTTGACATTACATAAAAATAAATCATCCGATGTGGCTAGCCAAAGAGATGCTGACATCGAAAATGTTTTAAACCAACGACATGTAAGCCCTTTCTTGCCCGATTTGGCAATTTGAGACTAAATTAGTTTGCAATCCAAACCCTACTCTCTCTCTCTCTCTCTCTCTCTCTCTCTCTCTCTCTCTCTCTCTCTCTCTCTCTCTCTCTCCTCTGCACACACCATTTCTCTTCCCACAACCAGCCTCGATGTTGAACCTTCCAACGAGACTCATGTTTGGTTTCACCAATACCTCACCAGCCGCAGGACAAGACTGCCGCCTCACCGTTCAACAATCCGTTCGGATTCAAATTAGAATTACTGGCTAGGTTTTTTGGAAAGAAAATAGGTCCATACCTAATTTCTCATTTTAGGGAAAGATTTTGGGTTTAGGGTTTTGTTAATTTAGCAAATTGAATCTAATTTCTCAATTTCACGCAAATTCGTGCTGCCAAATGACGTGGTTTGATTTATGTCTTAATTATTGACATCTACGGTGAGACACGTGGTGTAGTTATTCTAAAAGTAATGCCACATGTGATTTTCTTATTCTTTAATAATCACATGAAAAGTTATAGCATCCAAGTGAGAATCGTACAAAAGTTATGATACGGTAGTAGTATTTTTTTTTTTTTTCCTTCAATAAACCCAACGCACAAACAAACAAAGTCACTTTCTATGGTTGTCCTCTTCTAGAATGAGTCTCAATCTATTTTATTTTTTTTTCCTCCAAACAAAGATTCTCATTGTGGGTTCAATGACTTAGGAAAAAGAAAGATGGGATTCTTCTCAATCCGATCACGCCCACCTAAGATGGCAAAGTGTGTCCCCAAACTCCCTGACCCTGGTTGTATCCTTTGACTATAAAATTCCCCTGGTGAGTGGAACTCCGAACCCACACCCAAACAAGGCACTTAACATGTATTTACCACTCAACAATTATCATTAGAGAAATGACTCTATAAAGATTTTTAATCTACCGTAAAAATAACCGTCTGTTTTGAGTCGCAAAAAATTAAATAATAAATAATTAAAAATCGTTGTAAGGCCCACTTTTTAAGAATTTGTGATCCACAACATACTATTTTTCTCACAAGTCACACAAAAACTATCATGCTAGCTAAGTCCTTATCGTTATAAGCTGATAATATATACTTTCTTTGCATCACGTTCCTTGCCTATATATATATGCCCCACCAAAGCCACAATCACTCGCCATCTCCCCAAAGAGCTAGCTCAATCAACCAATCTCACACAAACACGCTCTGTTTGTTTTCCTAGTCTCACATTCATAAAAATGTCCGGGGTATGGGTGTTCAAGAACGGGGTCGTCCGGCTCGTGGAGAACCCGGGGGCGAGGTGTCTGGCGGCATCGGGCGGCGGAAGGTGCTGGTCCACACCCCGACGAACGAGGTGATCACGTCGTACGCCGACCTTGAGAGGCAGCTGTCCTCGCTCGGGTGGGAGAGGTACTATGACGACCCGGAGCTCCTCCAGTTCCACAAGAGGTCCACCGTCCACCTCATCTCGCTCCCCAAGGACTTCAACAAGTTCAAATCCATGCACATGTACGACATCGTCGTCAAGAACCGCAACATTTTTGAAGTCCGGGACATGTGACTCACATCCATCCTGGCCGTGGCCTGGTTCGGAGCAGCGTCGCATGATTCCTTGGGTCTGTAGAAGCTAGTCTTGCTTGGGGTCTATTGTTGTCTTCGTTTGCTCTAAAAAAGATCGCTCTTTGAGCGGTCCTTGGTGGGGATTTTGCAAAAGGGGAGGGTTACTGCTTAGGATAGAGAAGAAGTTGACTGAGTTAGGGGGTGTGCGTCATGGTTCTGTGTAAATTGTGTTTTCGTGATTATCTGGCAATGAACTGTGTGTGATAAAGCTGCTTCTTCTTCTTCTTCTTCTTCTTCTTCTTCTTCTTCTTCTTCTTCTTCTTCTTCTTCTTTGTTCTTGGTTTCTTTCAATCATAAGGAAGCTACTAGAACAACAATGATATAGATTCGGGCTGGGTGGCAGCTCTGAAGAATCCCATTCGGAAGTGATAGAGAACAAATCGTTTGAAAAGGGGGAGAGAACAAGAAATAAAGATAAAATCCTCTTAGAGTCATATGTGCGTCCATGTATAAGACATATTAGTAGTTTAATACTCATTTTATTTCGTGAAAAATGAATGATTTAGAAAAAATTTATTAAAAATGACCGTATGTATCTTTTGAAATAATCAGTCAATGTGAAATATTATCATTGCCAACAATAATTTGTGTCAAAACATCTACGTAGATGATCGAAATATCTGTCCTTCATTCATTTTTATTGAGCGATATAAGCAATCTCTTTTTTTAATATTTTCTAAATCACTCATTTTTCGTGAAATAAAACGAGCCTTAAGTGTCGTATAAAACATTCTGAACGCAGAAAGTGACATGATTTGATGGTCAGCATGAAAATGCAAATTCTCGGGGCTACGTTGGATTTGCCTCCCAACCATTCACATCAGTCTATCCGAGTTGAGTGGAGAGGGTTCTGCCTCAGTCTCCCTCTCTCTACATCACAGTGAACTTATTCTTTTTAAGGAGTCCGATTTGATGCACCGTCTTGGGAGGAAAGAAATTCTAAGTACTTGACAAGAATATGTCTCTGTGGAATAATTTCTAGAAAAATAGGCCACTGAACGTATGAAAGAGCTAATCATATGCCCAGAAGAGGCAAGGAGCATTTTGCCACCACGGGCACCGCAGACACACCGGGCATAGATTCATCTGATGAGGGAAGAACCGATGCTCTATTCATGTGGTTGGTTCAGTCTCATCTGTCAAGAACTTCGATTTCTTATCAGTTCAGTCTGGTTGGCGTTTTCAGGCTTTCAGTACATGTCAGTAGGTGAAATCTTGATAGATCAAAATCTGCACTTGGTTAGCATAATAAGAAATTTTGACAGTCTCGGCAAGAACTAGGTGACAATAGGAAGGTAACCTATGAAATCAATTTAAGGGACATTGTCGTCCCAGGACGCCGGGGAGGTTATGGATGCTACAGTCTTCTACAACGAAAGAACGGATCAAGGATTGAGTGATTCAAACACGGCTACTTATGATTTAGAAATTATGAACGGCACAGCCCCGGAACAAACTACAGAGCCGATGTTAAGGTGCCAAACCTTCCGGTCAATGTGAACTCTTGGACAACATCAGCCTGTTATATTTCCCATACATACGCAGGTGTATGAATATTTTCATGAAGTTTAGGACAAGTAGGAATGCCCTAGATTTGGGAACGTTGTCACTTATTTTTTCCCATTTTCTTATAGTTTGGATGACTTACGATGAGGAATTCATTCATGCCATAACATGATTCAGGATGATCTGACCTGTGTGGTTGCAGTCCAGAGAAGTTCAAAAGCGCCCTAGAAAAGCTATTATCTCTGTGAGAATGTAACTTCACAGATCACACCACGTAAATTTTATACTACTATTAAAAAAACCAACAAGAAAAGTAATATGACAAAAATAAAGAACTAAGTTTAGTCCAAAAATTAGCAAGATTAGACATATCTTCGTAATAAACTGTACTTATTACGTAGATAAACTTGACCCAACTTGGCATTAACGGTGTGTCATCTTCTCAGCCTACAACAGCCCATCATTGTTGACTTCTCCCAGTCCATTCCACTTTTGAAGATCATTGACCTTTTTATAAAAATGATCCAGTAGTTCCTGAAATTCAGGGTTGTTTCCAACTTTTGTGGACTATACATATAGAAATATAGCCCCAAAAAAATGGCATTTTGGGTAATAAATCGATGTTAATAAGCCCCACAAAAATTAAATAAAATTTAACATTTGATGGTGTAGAGAGCTCTCACAAAGTAACCTTAAGAGTCCACACTCAATGTATGAATGAGACTTATAAAAAAAACCCCTAGATTTCTCTCGGTTAGGAATTGAAAACCCGACCTACCGTCATACGTGGCATGGCGTTGGATTAGTATGGATAAGAGTCTTATCAGAACATGCCCATGAATAAATCAGTCAGCCTAGGGTTTCAATGTGTTTTCTTTTTCCTTCACACCAGAGACCCCAGAGACCCATTCCCAGTTTGAATGGGCATGTGATGGCCAATGCATTTGCTCTTTCATTTGCTGGTGACTGGTCAGTTTCCTCCAAATGGGGTTTCATAAAGGAACACCAAAGAATCTCTGATCTTTTGATTCTCATATATATCCTATCATCAAGGGAGAATGGGGCACGAGATACTCTCTCTCTCTCTCTCTTATGAATAGGAAGAAAGCCTTGTCTTGTCATGCTTACCCCCATGCAGGCATATTGAGGGTTTAGTATATGGCCCTGTTTGGTTCAACATTTGAAAGGATCTTTGGGGCTCTGTTGTCTTTTGGCCAAATACAAATGGTGTTTGGTTGCTTTTTCAATTGACTTTGGGAGATGCAATTGCATTTCCAAGGCCAGCTAAATGCAAAATTGGAGGTACCTTGGCTACTTTTCCAAAGGACTTTATTTGCATGCCTTTCTTTTCTTCCTTAATTCGTGGGAACTTTTGTTTGACTTCATCCATGTTAACAGACGCTTGAAACGTACCAATTGTCCATTATCATGCAAACATATACCAAAAAGAGAAAACTTAGATTGCTTTTCTGAACATCCATTTGGATAAGCATGGCTTTTACAATCCTTCTTTTGAGTTGCGCCTCAGCAGTCCATTTGGATAAGCATAGCTTTTACAATCCTCCTTTTACAGTCCTTCTCTACTCCCCCAGCAACGTTCCCCTCGTATTGTCCCCCTTCTCCCCTCCCGCTCTCTCTCTCTCAAATCATCTCTGGCATAGAGCTCATCGCGAGTCTATGAAATGTGGAGCTTCTCCTCCGCCGATGATGGGCCACCATCTCTGGAGGAGATGCCTCCATTGAGGTGGCAACCCCTCCAGATTTAGAAGCGGCGACTCCTATATGGCAATGTACACAGATGATGCCAAAGTGTCGACAGTCATTGAGGAGCCATCAAGATCAATAGAGGCTATTACAACTAACATAGAATCGTGAACGAATGAAACCATTCAAGTAAGAAATAAATTACAGAAAAAGAAAAATCTAGACACAATGGATTTACATAGTTCAGCAGTGTGCATACTCCACGGGGAGAAATTGGCGAGATGGTTCACTATAATTTGCAAAAGATCGCAATAGTCGCTCGAAATGCTCACACTTGAGTGTTGTCCAATCCTAAAACACACTAGTACCCACAAGAAACATCACAAAAAAGGAGTATTCTCACACGCTTATCTCTTTTGGATGACGGTTCTAAAAAACTCTTTAGGGTTGCCACTAGTTTATGACACAAAATAACCTCCGATAATGAATTGAGGCCGTGTCGGAAGCCAGACGCCGGCTAAAATAGGTCCAGCCACCCGGCTACTGCGCTAAGAAGAGCATAGCTACATGGCCCTATCTAGCATCCCGACCACTCCTTGGCCAAGCACCTGCCTAGTGGTTTGGTGATTTTTTTGTTGACTTTGCATGACCTTTTTAGAGTAATGTCATGGACAACATGAAGCTTATGGAAAATAGGAGGGACGATGCAGTTAGAGCCTTTCTCCTCTTATTCATCATGTTGCAATTAGTTTGAGAGGGCAAAACTTTCATCGTGCCTATCATCTCTCCAACAAATTTTTTGCGCAATTTTTGTTTTTATTCCGCATAACTTTTCGAGAGGAATGTCATGGATGACACGAAACTTCTCGAAAATAGTAGGAACCATGTTGTTAGAGCGCATCACTTGTTATTCGACTAAAGTACCCAGAAAGTACCAAAACTTGTATACGACGCTCACTTTAGTATCAAAACTTTCAAAACGATCACTCAAGTGCTAAATTTTAAAAAAAATGCTCACTTCAATGCCAACTCGATTTGAGCCGACGTGGCCTATTTTTAATTAATATTTGAGCTGACATGGCTCCTGGAGTCGAGTACTAAAGTAAGCATTTTGTAGAAAATTTGGCACTTAAGTGATCATTTTGAAAGTTTTGACACTAAGGCGATCGTTTTTCCAAAAAATTGGCATTTAAGTGGTTGTTTTCAAAGTTTTGGCACTAAAGTGAGCGTCGTACACAAATTTTGGAACTTGAAGTGTACTTAAGCCCCCTTATTCATTCTATTACAATGAGTTTGAGAGGGCAAAACTTTTGGCGTGCCTATCTCACCGCGCCAACAACTTTTTGGGGTGATTTTTTTTGTTGATTCTCGCGTAACTTTTCGAGAGGAATGTCATGAATAGAACGAAGCTTATCGAAAATAGGATGAACCAAATTGTTAGAATGTTTCTCTTGTTATTAGTCTTATGACATCCTTATCCCACATTGCCTAGGGAGTAAGCCTTGGGATGCTTTATATAGCTATGCTCTTCTTAAACTTGCAAGACGCATTTTTCGACGGTTGTATGGGTAGCCCTCGGAGGAACAAAATCGTGAGGATTGTGTATCCAAAGTGGACAATATCTTGCAAGTGGCGCAGCGGAAGCATGGTGGGCCTAGGTCGTTACGGTTGGTATCAGAGCCAACTCCCGAGAACATGTGTGGACCGCAGTGGAAGCGTGGTGGGCTTAAGTCGTTACGGTTGGTATCAAAGCCAACTCCCGAGAGCATGTGTGGACCGCAATCGACCCTCGCCGGGATCGCTATGCCGTTGAGGGGGGAGAGTATGTTATATGCAAGACCCGTTTTCCGAAGGTTGTATGGGCGGCTCTCGGATGAACAAAACCGTGAGGATCTGTGTGTCCAAAGCGGACAATATCTTGCAAGTGGCGCAGTGAAAGTGTGATTGGCCTAGGCCGTTACAAGTCCTGTTGCAATGAGTTTGAGATGACAAGATGCCATGCAGACTACCATTCTACATATGTAATCGCTTGTCTACGTCTTCGTGCCCCCTCCAAATACTCCGATCGTCCTTAAAATCCCGAGCTTGTGTTGATTCCGAATCACATGGGACAATTTCAAGCCACAACTAATAAGTCTCCACTTTGGCGAGCAGTCCGATTTTGTCCGCATTGATCGCCGTCTCTCTCGAGCACCCGTGGGCTCCTTTCCTGCTACAGGAGTTGACCGTGTTCGAATAGTATCGGAACTTGGTCAAAGGGATAGGCTTCATAAGCATGTCTATTGGATGATTTGCTGTGGACACTTTTTCAATGGATGTAGTTTCTTGTGATACAATATCACGAATAAAATGGTACTTGATTATCAAACTGTTTGGTCTGTTCGTAATACATCTGACTTTTTAGTCAAATGTATTGGATCATGATTGTCTCAACAATCTTCTCATGCCGCAACTACACATTAGTGAGCAAACCTCTGAGCCAAATAGCTTTCTTGATTGCCTCGGTTAACACCTTATACTCTACTTTGTTTGTCGATGAAAAGCACCTAATAGTTGTAATTGGGGTTTCCCAACCGACGGTATAACCCCCCAAATTGAATCAATAACCTGTCAAGTACCTCCGTTCATCCAAATCTCCAGCAAAATCTAAATAAACACAACTTGGTATAGTTTTTGGAGTCCATCTCTTCCTAAAAGTTGAACCAATGTCTCTTGTCCTCTCAGGGAAAAAAAAATTTCGTTTCGCAGTTTCCTAGTGTTCCTTTCCAGGATTATTTAAATACTCACTAACAACAGGCAAAACATCCGGTTTAATGCAAAGCATAGCATACATAATACTACCTGCGAAACTAGTATAAGGGACAAGGTAGACATGGCCATTTGGGCTCGCGGGCCGGTTCCGGTTCGGGAATAATCGGAACCGGCGGTTCCGGGCCGGTTCCAACCCGGTTTTTAAAAATAAAAATAAAAAAGGTAAGAGGCAAGGGGAAAAGGCCTAGGAACCGGCGGTTCCGAACCGGAGCCGGAACCGGCCTGGAACCGCCGGTTCCACCTTTTCCGGAACCGAACCGCCGGTTCCTGAACCGGAACCGGCGGTTCCTAGGAACCGGCCACCTCTAGGACAAGGGACACATATGCCTTATCTTCCTCTTACTAAGGTGCAAGATCAGCTAAAAGCTGAAGTGCGCAATTTGCAAAACAGCCTTGGCAATTTGCAAATACCACCACCAGGTGACAGCCGAAGCCCCCCCACCTTGACCTATCCCTTTAGATCTTAAAACGGAATATCATTTGCGTTAAACCTACGGGTGCATTTGTTTCACTGGAAACAAACTTCCGGAATTGAAATCATTTTCTCGAAAAACAGTTTGTTTTCCTTTGTTTGGTGATATGTGATGGAAAACATTTTTTGGTGTTTGGTTTTCAAAGGAAAGTGATTTCACTTTCATGATTTTATCTCAGGGAAATTTCTTTTTTCGAATTTTCTAATTATATTCTGTATTTTATATTTTTGTTTCCTTTTTTTTTCTTCTTCTTCCTTCCTCCTTCTACCTCTTCCTTCTTCACTCTGTGAAGCCGGTGGCCATGGGCGAGCTAGGAGGCAGTTGAAAGGCCGACATCCTCGAGGCTTGCCTAGAGCTTTCCAAGGCCAACAAGCTTGAGGCCACCAAAGGTCGACGGCTTCGAGGCTCGCCAGATCGGGCGACCTCGGCCGACGGCATCGAGGCTCGCCGGGACCAGCCGAGCTTGGGCGATGGCCTCGAAGCTCCCCAGTGGCCCCGCCGGCTCACAGATGAGGAAAGAAGGAAAAAAAAGGAAATAGAAAAAAATAATTATATTAAAATATTAAAAAAATATATATGGAAAGTGTTTTCACCCTCGCAAATTGAGAAATTCACTTTCCCGATTTTGTACATAAACTTTCCATTAACCGAAAAGCGTTTTCCATTAACGGAATCATTTTCTAATGAACCAAACAAGTGAGTCCAGAAAATCAATTTAAGGAAAACACTTTCCCTAAAACGAACGCACCCTAAGCCTTTCATCTCAAACTCACTAGTCAATTGTCATTTCGGGTCATTAACATCGGACATGTTAATAGTTGCTATCAACATAAAATAAGATATGGAATTGGATTTTTCCACACTCATGCAAATATATCGATTTTCAAACTCTAAAAGGTTTGGCGCAAGTGGTGGCAACGTTGGGGAATTTCTTGCTCGAAATTGGAGGTCATTTATTTGAAATCCACCAACTATGTGGAAACTATATTGGCTACTAAATGGAGACTTCTTGCTTCCATCTTTTAAATGATTAGCGCTATTTGTGATGCTCCTAAGCCGTTGTACTTCGTCCGCTTTACAATACTTACATCTTCAACAACAACAAAAATACGTGCAACCTTCTCCAAGTCAAGGCCGTTTGCATAGGTCAAACGTCTTGACTTAACCGATTCTTGGGATTTGCAAGGTATCCAATGTGCCTTCAGTAGCCGAGTCTCCTTGCATGTGCTCCTAGTTTTCACATTCGCGCTTCCGAATTATAAGACAAATTAAATTATCTTTGAGAAAATTTCAATTAAGCACCTGAAGTGCTATCATTTTCTCAAATAAGAGCCCTGAAGTGGATTTTATTTCAAATAAAGACATGAAGCAACTATGTCGATCTTAAAGAAGGACCCGATTGTTGACGCCTAAATTTTGACTAATATATATTTTGCATAAAAATTAGAACTAATTTTAGTTCTAAACAAAAATCATCTCACATATTCATTTAGCATTGGCATACAATTTGAGCTTAATTTAACAGGGTCCTGGACTAGGCATGCTGTGGAAAAATGCACCAAGAAGATTTGGGCTTGAAAGAAATATTTTCTCGGGGATCAGATTGCAAATACTCGAACTTCGGGGATCGTATTGCAAATACTCGAACTTCGGGATCGTATTGCAAATACTTGAAACTTCGGGGACTGCATTGCAAATACCAAAAGAAGATGGGGAAAGGAAGATGGTGAAAGGAAGATGAAGAAGAGAAGATGAAAATGGAAGATGAAGAAGAGAAGATGAAAATGGAAGATGGGGAAATGAAGATGAAGAAAAGAAGATGAAGATGAAGAAAGGAAGATGAAGATGAAGAAGAGAAGATAAAAATGGAAGATGGAGAAATGAAGGTGAAGAAGAGAAGATGAAGATGAAGAAAAGAAGATAAAAATGGAAGGTGAGGAAATGAAGATGAAGAATGAAGGATGAAGAATTTTGCCTATAAAAGAAGAAGAGTTATTGAAGAGAATGGGGAGAGTTTTTTTGGGGGAGTAAGAGAGAATTGAGGGAGTTTTTTTGGGGAGGAATGGAAGAGAATTGAGAGAGTTTTTGAGAGGAATTCTTTAGAGAGGAAAAAGAGAATTCTTGAGAAAAAATTTTGAGAGAGTTTTGAGAGGGGTTGAGTGTTTTGAAGCTCGGTGCTACCATTGCCAATTTCGCACCCATCAACACAAGCCACAAGTTCATCACCATCGTTCAAGCTCGCCGCAGAAAAGGAAAGCTAAGTGATTTCCTAATTTCCTCTAAGTTCGGATACAAATTAGCCCAGATTTTCTACACCGATTTTTTTCTCTACGTTTTTATGTTAAATAACACTGCATATCAACGATGAGACATCAATGGTACAAGAATAGAAGGAGAGCAAAAGGGAAAAATATCAACGCCCGGATTGCAGTCTCATGAAATTCTAGCGATATGAGAAAGAAGCGTGAAGGAGAGATAGGACCAAGAGATTTCTCGGTCTAACGAGTCACCAAATCGGTCCAATGGTCAAGACAAGCCCGAAGCCACGAGTTTGGTGCACGAGTTCAAATTGGGGAGTAACCTTGAACCTATTTCATCCTAATTTCATGTAATTTCTTTATTTCAAAAAATGTCATGGGAAGAAAAATCCAAAAAAATTGATTCTTTGATCTTCAAGTAGAATTCATCAAATTTGTCAAATCCATTATTTGTTTCATGAATTTTAAGGTACCGAAAGGGCATTAGTTGTAATTAATGTAACCAAGTCCCCGGACTCTTAATCTCCGGTTCGCGAAATAAGATAGTTTTCTCCTGCTATTTTATTTAGGTTTCTAATCGACCTACCGAAAATGATTAGTGGCGACTCCAAATTCAAATCACATTGCATGTTAATCATTCGAACCT
Organism: Rhodamnia rubescens; assembly: GCA_021437795.1. Classification (NCBI taxonomy): domain Eukaryota; kingdom Viridiplantae; phylum Streptophyta; class Magnoliopsida; order Myrtales; family Myrtaceae; genus Rhodamnia; species Rhodamnia rubescens. The sequence continues at coordinate 694,699 of JAILYA010000112.1, forward strand.
TAAGTTGCGATTTGGTATGGACTTGGGAGAGTCCGAGTTAGGTTAGTTAATTAATTAACCCGATAATCCATTAGCCCGGAAATGATAACTTGTTTATTTATTTTTTTAGGTCGCGACAGACTTAGCGACTCACTGGGGACCCAAAGAGGACTTAAGCCGGATAAGTTCATGAAAAGGAAAATTACTTGATTTGACAATCTTGGTTGAATTTTAATCCCTATGTGTTAAATGGTTTTGCGGGAAAGGGAGTTATAAGGGGAGGAGTCTGTGGCTAACCTCGCTTTTGCGAGCTTGGTGATGAGAATTTTAATTTTTGAACTATCGGAGTGCCGATTGCCTTTAAAATGTCATGCATGCCCCTAATATAATTGCACTACACCACCTTGACTTGTGACCGAACTCGGGTCACCCGATAGTTTCGAGGATGGTATTTATGTGGTTCTTTAACCTTGGCGGTAAGACTTCGCTAAAGGTTATCCCACTTGGATCCCGAGTTCTTCAAAAAATGGCTCAAGGGTTGTTCTCATGCACGTGAGGCTATGATGCATGAGAGTTGCCCTTGTCGACCGAACCAAGCCGAGATGATTGGACCCGACTAGTCATGACTATGTATGCGAGGCGGCAACTAGTCATGATGAACGTGCGCGAGGCTGCGACATGTCGTTCGTCCTTCATTTCATTTTGCTAAAAGAACTAAAATCTGAATCCACGATTCATGCGCATGTCTTTGTGATTGACCTTTTCTTTCTATGAGCGGTAATTTCCTGTCTCTTACGCCCTGTTATCTCATTTTTATTTTGGGCTGGTCCATGGTTTAGGTTGATTGTTTATGAATCTCATTGTCTTGTTTCCAATTTCACACTTTGCTTCCGTAGTTTTTACAATTTCATCGGTTGTCCTCAATTCGATTTGGCTTGTTCTGTTGTACGATTTTTACTAAATTCTACGATCGAGCTTTGAGTAAGTGTCAAACATGAAAGTTGTAGACCTATGTTTCAACTAATATCCTACAAAATTTCAGAATTAAATTCATAATTTAAGATGGCCTTTCGTTTTTTCAACTACCTGCGGTTATAATAGTTTTCTGAATGCGAATTTTTCGGAAAGACACATTAAACTGATTTGATCCGCTCATTTCTAGTCCGATTGGCCAACATAAAAGTTGTTCATCATCTTCTTAAATATAAGTTCGTAAAATTTAGACGCATTTTGACCAACGTACGAATTAATACGGATTTTTTCATAAAAGCGGACAAACTGAAAATTACATGTTTCAATCCTTTGGTCATAATCACTTTGTTCGTTTGAGTCTAGAGGGATGCCATGGGCCGGCTCGCTATTCTCGCTCCATGTACTCATTTTTGGTTTGATCTTGCGTACGGGTAATTTATCACGGATCCTCCACATATTACTCGATCAATCGCAAAGAGGATGGCCGACATTAACGCCATCGTCGGTCTGCTGCCCTAGACGAGAAATTTGGCTCCTTGATTGAGCGCTTTGAAGAAATGATGTCCCGAAAGATGGAGGAAATGATGGCCCCCTTCTCCGCCAAACTTCAATCATCCACCTCCAGCCCACCGCTAACCATTCCTGCTCTAATTCCTCCTATGGACAACTCCAATAATGCCGTGGAAAATGCTCTCTATCGACAATGCCGCTAGAAGATGTGATCTTCACGGGCGTGAGCTCGAGCACGCCGCTTGTAGTCCCAATCTCCCAAACCAACCCGATGACGACAACCAACGACCAACAAGTTTGTCATCATGGGGGATATATGAGGAGGGAAATCTAGTGGATTAAGAAGTATACGACCTAGATGAGTTCATCCAGATTATGAGGAAGTTCGTCAAGATTTCGAACGACATGAGGAGATCAAGCCCTTGACCAGGTGAACAAATTATCTCGGTCAGCCTAGGCGATGCGGAAAACCCTAAAGAAGTTAAGATTGGGGCAAGCCTTTCCTCGAAATGTCGAGCGCCCGATCGACTCTTGAAGGATTACCGGGACGTTTCGCCTGGTCCTATGCAGATATGCCCGGTCTTCGACCGTTCCATTTGTCGAGCATTGTTTGCCGATCGATCCTTCGGCTAAGCCGGTGGTGCAAAAGTCAAGGAGGGCTAGACCGGAATTAGTGCAGAAGATCAAAGAGGAGGTCATGAAGCTTCTTGATGTAGGATTCATTGAGACTACGAGAATATTCCGATTGGGTCGCTAACATAGTCCCCTGTCATGAAGAAAGACGGCCGCATTCGGGTTTGTGTCGATTATCGAGACTTGAACAAGGCCATCCTAAAGATGATTTTCCCCTCCCGCATATTGACGTACTTGTCGACAGCATGCTTGAGGTTTGAATTGTTTTCATTCATGGATGGTTTCTCCGGGTACAATCAGATCTTGATGAATGTCAATGACAAGTTGAAAACCACTTTCACCACACCATGGGGAATGTTCCATTACCGGGTAATGCCGTTCGGTCTCAAAAACGCCTGGAGCCACTTACCAACGAGCGATGGTTGCCCTTTTCCACGACATGATGCATAATGAGATTGAGGTTTACGTCGATGACATGATAGCAAAAACAAGGCATGGAGAAGATCACGTCGAAACGCTGAAGAAATTGTTCGACGGACTTCGAAAGTACAAGTTACGCCTCAACCCCGCCAAGTGTGTCTTTGGGACCAGCTCGGGCAAGCTACTCGGATTCGTGGTAAGCAGTAAGGGCATTGAAGTCGACCCTTCAAAAGTTAAGGCTATTCGTGAGCTTAAGCCGCCGACGACGGTTAAAGAAGTTCGAAGTTTGATGGGTAGGCTAAACTATATTGCTCGATTCATCTCTCGTTATCGAAACCGCTAAGCCATTCCTCAAGCTATTAAAGAAGAATGCGCTAGTCCAATGGGATAGCGAATGCGAAGAAGCTTTTGGAAAATCAAGCAAAGATCTCATGAATCCGCCCGTGCTTGTTCCTCCAACGCCGGAGCAACCTCTAATCCTCTACCTCACAATCCTTAGTGAATCCTTGGGTGCTATGTTAGCCCAAGAGAAGCAAGAGGATGGGAAAGAACGAGCTATTTATTATCCGAGCAAGAAATTCACAATTTCGGAAATGAAGTACTCGAAGTAGAGAAAACATGTGCGGCGTTAGTCCGGGTACCGCATGTGCTTCGGCAATATACCTTGCATCACCAAGTGCTTTCGGTGACGGAATGCGATCCTATCAAATACTTGCTTAATCAACTCTGCCTTGATTGGTAGACTTGCCAAATGGCAAATCCTCATATCCGAGTTCGACGTTCAATATTTGTCCCAAAAGTCAATCAAGGGACGAGCTATAGCAGATGTCCTAGCTGAAAATCCGGGGCAAGATGATGATGCCTATCATTCCGAGGATCGAATCATGTCGGTGGAAGATTACATATGGACTATGTACTTTGACGGAGCTGTCAATTTATCGGGGTCGAGCACGGGCGCGGTTACGATATCTCCAGGTGGTCAAGCATTATCCTGTGGCAGCAAAATTAGTATTCCCTTGCACAAATAACGTAGCAGAATATGAGGCATGCATCCTCGGTTTGCAGTCTGCGATTGAAATGGGGATAGCCCGACTCAAGGTGTTCGGAGATTCCGTTTTGATTATCCTTCGATCGTTGGAAAGTGGAAGACGAGAGATGCTAAATTGCTACCCTACCATGAGTATCTGGATGAATTGGTGGAGGAATTTGAAGATATCTCATTTGAGTATTTGTCCAGGACTCATAATCGATTCGACGATGCATTGGCTACCTTGTCTTCAATGTTACAAGTCGCCAATGGACTTGAGGTTGACCCACTCGAAGATTGAAGTACTAAAAAAGCCAGCATATTGTATGACCGTGATCAATGAACCCGATGGTAAGCCATGGTACCATGACATCAATTCGAAGCGGGAGTTCCCTGAAAAAGTACCGTATCGACCAAAAGTACATAAGGAAGATGGCCTCGAAGTTCTTCTTGAATGGAGAGAATTTGTACAAGCGGTCATTCGATTCTCGTCCTACTAAGATGCGTTGACTCAACCGAGGCAGGTTCGTCTCGATGATGGAAGTACATGAAGGGATCTGTGGTCCACACATGAACGGCCACTTGTTAGCTAAGAAGATTATGAGGTTAGGTTATTATTGGCTCACACTCGAAAGAGATTGTATTCAAGCATGTTCGGAGCTGTCACAAATGTCAAATTCATGGTGACAAGATTAATGTCCCTCCAAATGAGTTGCATCGCTTATCCGAACCATGGCCGTTTTCTATGTGGGGCATTGATGTTATCGGTCCCTATCAACCCTAAAGCGTCCAATGGGCATCGATTCATCTTGGTGGCGATTGACTATTTCTCCAAATGGATCGAAGCCGCATCCTATTTAGCGATCACGGCACGAAATATCGCGAAATTTATCCGTCGGGATATCATTGCTCGATACGGTTCACCTGAAGCCATAATCACCGACAATGGCTCGAACTTAAACAACAAACTAATGGACGAATTGTTTAAGGAATTCAAGATCAAGCATCCGAACTCTTCCCCATATCGCCCTCGGATGAATAGAGCAGTAGAAGCCGCCAATAAGAACATTAAGAAAATTTTAGCGAAGACGGCTAAAAATTATCGCGATTGGCATGAGAGGTAGCCATTTGCACTTATAGCGTATCGAACCTCTATCCGGACATCTACTAGGGCAACCCCGTATTCTCTTGTATATGGAATGGAGGTTCGTTCTACCGGTTGAAGTGGAAATTCCTTACGTATCTTGTCTCAAGCTAGGCCGACGGAAGCTGAATGGATCCAGAGAGCAAGCCAATTGAATATGATCGACGAAAAAAGACTTAAGGCCGTATGTCATGGCCGTTGTTATCAAGCAGAGAGTTGCTAAATCATTCAACAAAAAAGTTCGGCCTCGATATTTTCGGATCAATGACCTGGTCTTGAGAAAATTATTACCAATAGTCCCACTCCCGGAAGGGAAATTCGCTCCAAACTATGGTGGTCCATATATAGTAAAGAATGTGCTCCCCGGTGTTGCTTTGATTCTGGGTGAGATGGATGGTCGTATCTTTATCAATCCGATCCAATTCCCGATCTGTAAAGAAATATTATGCTTGATTCACTCGATGTTTTCATAATCGAGTTATAATATTAATACTGATTCACGAGTTGTTCACATTTGAGCATTCGTTTGTTTTCTCGCTACTAATCTTTGTTGAGAGATTTTTTCGAATGGGGGAGCCTCTCTGGCCCAATTGGATTGACCATCGGGAGCGTGAGATTTACATATTCGCAGAGTAAAAGGGGTTATCTTGCGAAAAAAATATGACGACCAAGATGAAATGAGTAAAAACTTGCATTCATTTCATTCATCGGAAAGCTTTACAAATAGATCAACGAGGTGGGAACGTAAAGCCAAAGCGAGCCCTAATGAGCATCACAAAGGAGTTTAACCGACTCTCCATACGGTTGATGCTCCGCCTACACTAATCGCCTCCGAGAATCGAGATCCGCCAACTTAAAGAGGAGGAGCTCACATTTCTCTTTGAGGTTGGCTACCTTGTCCTCATGATGCTCTGCAGCAGATTCCAGGTCATGGATCAAGCATTCTCCCCGCGGGCTATATCCGAGGGTCGGATCGTCCGGCCTTTCTTCCATGCCATGTGCATTGAAATTTTAAAACAATATTGAGCGGATCGCGCTCGAAGAAGGTCCGGGACATGGCCAAACATCCCACCAAGTTTCCCCTCTCACGAATCGGCGGGGAGACTTGTTCATTACCGTAGTCGAGGGCCTTCTTATAATTGTCGGCTACAAGACCGGCCAACACCAAGCTGTCCGACCGATCCCGATAGCGTGCCTTCACAAGGCGGGCCAAGGTAACATCTTGATGAGCAACATGGTAAGCCTCCAGGGAAGTTAGTGAAGAGGGTGGGGAAGATCCCGTATTCCTCTTCTAACTTGGTACCTTCAATAGAAGCGGTGTCCATATTCCTAAATATAAGACGAATTTCAGTTTCGGCCTCCGGATGGTTGGCTATATAAGAGTAGCCCTGGCCTAGGAGATTATAAAGTTTCTCCCATTTGGCCAAAACTTCATCGAGAAGGCGTGTGCGAGAAGGGAAGCCATTATTGTTGAAGCGGCTAAAAAGAGTTGATGCAAAAGAGTGCTTAGAAGGTTGGAGATGAAGATATGAAAGCGATAATTGTCTCGGCGTTAAATCCTAATTTAAAGGGCAAGAAAAGCTATAGCAATAATTATTGTGGATACCGAGTTAATTATATGGGTAAAACTACAGACGTTTCATCCGTGAATCACGGATCTACCATCTCGAGCCTCATAAATCCGAAAAAGTTACGAAAAGATTTGAGGACGCCACCATGTTGAAAACCGAGTGGGAGACAAGCATACTTTTCCGGAAAAAAGATAGCAATTCTTGCGAGCCACGGGTGAAACTACGGGCGTTTCGTCCGTGAGTCACGGATCTACCATCTCAAGCCTCACAAATCCGAAAAAGTTACGAAAAGATTTGAGGACCCCACCATGTTGAAAACCGAGTGGGAGACAAGCATACTTTTCGAGAGAAAAAACATCAATTCTTACGAGCCACGTTAGTTACTCGAGTAAAACTACGGGCATTTCGTTCGTTGGATCCCTGGATCTATCGTCAATCCGTGATCTCGAGCCTCACAAATTCGAAAAGTTACGAAAGGAGTTGGAGTCCCACCATGTTGAAAACCGAGTGGGAGACAAGCATGGTTATCAAGAAAAGAAAATCGGTGCGAATGGATTCGGGGTCCCATCACGTTAAAAAAATAAGACAAGGCGGGAAACACGAAATCTTGGGAAAAACGTCGGCTTAGTGATTTTCATCCGCGTTTAAAGGGAGGCTTTGGAACATACCCGATTACTCGAAAGAATTTGGAGAGAGTAAGTATACATCGGAGAATAGAGTGAACAAAAGGCGGTAAGAGGTATTTCAATCCAACATGTTTAGAGGCCATCAGCACTTACCTGGAGGCAACCAACCTAGACATCCCCGAAAGCGAACCGCTTTGGATTTCGAGACCGATCCAACGCCTGAAGCCGTAAACCCAACTCTCTTGGCAGTGAAATTCAAGATCTCGACAAGAACAACAATGGTAGCGGCAAGCCAGTCAACCCCTTAAAAGAAAATATCAAATCAAAGTGCTCAAGCTGCCTTCAAGGAGTGCTCTTACGTGAATAAAAGACGCAAAAATGAATTGAGCCGGATGATAGGAATGGAGCCCTTGAAGGTCAAGTTTTGGTTTCAAAACAAGCGGACCCGATTGAAGGTTAAAAATGAAAGTCATGAACTTACGTTTCGAGGGAAGAAAGTGAAAAGCTTCGAGTAGAGAACAAGAGATTTAGGGATGCTATTAACACCACTGTTTGCCATGTCCGTAGCGGCCCCATCTCCTTTGGTGACATGTCCCTCGATGAGCCACATCTCGAGCATTGAAAATGCTTATTCACGAGTTCATCCCCAGAGCAAGTTCTCGTACAATCCGATTTCGTTGGAGATACATCCTGAAAGTCGGTCTTTGCAGAGGCGGAACCGATACCCTTCGAGGGAAGAGACATGCATCACTACAATTGGAGTTTCCTTGATGTCACAGCCAGCCAATTCAACGCCGATAGAACTCCGAATGTGTAGCCTACATGAAGCTTTAGTTTTTATTATGGGCTCTCAAAATATCTCTTTTTGAGCATTACTAGCCAACTCTTACGAATCCTCAAGAGAAGTAGTGACATGTATGAATGAATGTCTTGTTTGTTACAAAATTTTCATGTGAGACATTCTTCTTTTAATGCCTAAAGTTAATCCAGGGGCAAAGAAAAGACTATCCACGAGCATCATCATGCTTAAATGCGTGAATTCCTCGCCAGATTTGACTAAGCATTGAAAGCCTTCACGTAAGTAAATGCGAAAAGATTTGAGGAGGGAAATAATTGCCTCGTTCGTAGGAGGAACCGAAAAGATTTGAGGAGGGAAATAACTGCCTCGTTCGTAGGAGGAATCGAAAAGATTTGAGGAGGGAAATAACTGTCTCGTTCGTAGAGAAAGTGAAAAGATTTGATGGCTCCTCCATGTCGAAAAGTAAAAAGAACGACGGATTGAGCGAGAGGTAAGAGTTATTACGAAATGGATCCAAGGCACTAAGATCGAAAAGGAGAGAAAAGGCGTCTCACGAGACCAACAGATCCGAAAAAGTTTATAAAGAACTTGAAGTCTCCATGCACCTCCGTAACTCGTCCGAAAGGCCATCATCGCTTTTGTGATTTTCCGGCAATTTATCTTTGCAAGTCCAAAGAACATCTAAAGCCTAGTCTCTAGTCGAAACACCCATTTTTCGGTCTACATATGGAAGGTTTTGAAAGGAAACTAAGTATGCGTACATTCCAGGCGGAAGTATGGGAAGCCTCATATCCCGAGGATCTGCGAGTCATGGCCATTGATGGCAACCCCGTTTCCCTCTCGATCCTTGTTGCCATGCTTCGAGAAAGTGCATGTACAGGATTTCACTTATGTGAAAGCAACGGAAGCCTTAGAGGAGCCGAGGCACTACAAATATGATTTTGACATTGTCGTCACAGCCATGGTAGGGATCGATATGGACGGTCTCGGTCTCTTAAAGATCATTGATTCCGAGTTGGATATACCGGTCATCATAACATCAGCAAGTGATAATCGCCAGTTCAGAACGAAGGCCATATTGCATGGTGCTCGGGACATCCTAAAGAAGCCGGTCTGCGTTCAAGTGCTCCAAAACATTTGGCAACATGCTGTAAGGAAGCAATTACTCGAACAAAAGAACTATGGCCAAACTTACTACGACGATTTTGTCGGAAAGAAAAGACCCCTTTGGTCCGCCGAGCTTCATTCTATATTCATCGAGGCGTTCGACACTAGGAATCAATTCAAGCACGACCAATGGCTGTACTTAAAATGATGAATATAGACGGACTCACCCTACGAAGTGTCACAAATCACCTTCACAGATTTAGAGATAAGCTGAAGAAGCACGATGTAGCTTGGAACCAAGGCGACCGGAGCAAAGTTGATTTGGAAGATCAATCCCGTGGAAACCTACGGAGCAAAAAGTACCCGACCACTTCCCAATCAAGAATACCGGCCATACCGACCTTCCGCTGGTGGTTCTAGCAGCGGACCAGGTTGATCATCCCTACGAGTTTCCGAGTGACGGCGGAGGCTCAAGCTCAAGGAGTCGACCGTTCACCGCAAAAACAAAGTGGAAAATCTGTCGCCGGTGTTAGCAAGTAGCAATGCCCAATTCGAGTATCAATTGCTCGAAAAATCAAAAGGTTACTTTGATGATGAGCTCACCGCCTTGGTCGCCCGGGTCGGAGCCGAAAGACCTCCGAGTTGTGATCCGAAGCAAGTGATCATGGATCCTCAAACAACGATCGTTGGTGTATGATCCAAGACAAAATCAGCCAATCATTGGAATAGCCAAGAAAAGAGGTGGAACCAATCTCGCATGAATACTCCTTTAATTCCATGTATAGTTCCCCTGCGTGGGATACTTTTACTTTCTAGTTGTCTAGAATTTGCCTAGAGTTAAAGGGCGAATTTTCTCCTCTCTTATCAAATGCGTAAGTTCCTTATTAAGCTAGGCCTATAGCAAATCAATTTGTGGACGACGCTCCCGAACGCCCGTAAAGAGAGATTCCGAATAGCCTTACTTGGGAAAATGCAAGTAAAAGACCAAACAGGCTCAAAGATGGGTAACTCCGTATCGTCCCAATTGATTCCCAGCCGTTTCAAACTCTAAGTTAAGCTTATTTTATTCTCGACAGGGGATTGTCAATTGCTTTGAGAACAATATAACAAAAGCGAACCACCCGTGGACGCCAACAACACCGCAAAGATAGTGGTTGGAGGAATGACAGGTGGTCCGAGGCATCCCGGGTCGATCTTGGGATTTGGCATCAATGTACAAAGATTAATAAAAACATTTTTTGCTTCGCAGATCGAAGCTCATTTGCACGGTTATAGAACCTAGAGAGATGACATTCGGACATACAATCCGATCCAGATGAATCGATCTTTTCAATTCAAAGTTCGCGAGGAATACGTACATGGGTAAAGTGGTATCGTTCCAATTCTTTTAGAACATGAGGACGTACATTGATGCTTTCCCTTTTGATTTTTACAGGGGTCACTACCTGTCCAAACAGAGAAGTATCCCTTCTCCCGAAAAATTAATGAAATGAGAAATTCTTGGAGCCTTTGACAATCTCATGTCTCGAAGCGAGATAATGAAGTTTTGCAACGCATTTGCATGAGCAGGGGCAACTCACGATCCACGCCCCTAAGAAATTTTTTATGTACTTGCGAACTTTGTCCGCCAAGCTAAAAAGTTGCTGCATTTTATATGCTCGAAAACACTCATACACCGCATGGTTTGCACATGATTGTTCCTCATGTTTAATTTACCAACTACGAATAAGGAACATGAACTACATAAGATACATCGAATGTACGAAGGGGGCATGACAGGATGATGAAAGGCAATCCTTTCCCAAACACGTCCAATTTTTTCAGGCGAGATGAACGATGGCTAAATTCCGCACTCCCCAAGGTAAAGAGTTTTCTCGCGAAAGGTACGATAACCGAAGTGATGGAGGCATTCATGTCTCTACCCTAAACACTGCAAGTTATCCGTTGATCAACCCATTTGAGCGGAGATTTCACTTCCACAACCCTGTCAAGAACCACCCCACATTGGGGCAAAACAGAGGTAATTCCATCAAGATCACGAGACAAATGGTTAGAAATCTTCTTGCTTGGACTAACATCAATCTTCGGGTGGTTCTTTGCATTGTACTTGCGCTTTAATTCAAGTGCCTTAGGGTGACGAAGAGCATTTCTTTTTCTATCCCACACATCTATATCCATTTGCACAATCCATTTGAGCCCGCAAATTCGTTTCTAAAAGCCCTCATTGGTGATCATTGTTGTCCCAAAGCAAATATGGTCTATCTTTGAGTAGAAGGACCTGAAAAGTTGGATCAATAGGAAATCTCCCAATGAACTCATCAAGATGCAATAGTAAAAAAGAGTTGGGAGTAAAAAAAAAGGGAGAAGAAAGAGGAAAAGCTGATTCCACAAAAAACTCCTGGGCATTTAAAAAAAAAAAGCAAAGTGCCTACCAAAAGCAAGGCCAATGCCATTTCAATTCATTGTTCATTTGTAGAATATTTCGAACTTGAATGCACAATTTTCCCTGTATATCCTAAAAGGGTTGAAGAAAAATCTTCATGAAGTGTCAAATTGCAAATGCAATCTTCAGTTCATACCATCCTCGAGCAATGATGGTATCCTAGAATGCCACGATCGGTGATAAGATTGTAATGATCACCAACATCAAGCCCCTTCTCAAACATCTTCCGAGCCAAAACGAACCCTTTCGTTTCTCGGTTCCCAAATCATTACCTCCATTACAACCCTTTAAAAGCCTTTTCGACTAGGGCACTTGAATTAATGTGGAGTTCGGTGATTTTAAGCATCACTCGAAGAAGTTCGAGCAAGATTACTTCTCTCTCATTTTGCGGGGTTCTTGACTTGTAAACCCGGAGAGATGACGAAGGAATTCATTTCGGTAGCCTTGACTCAACTAGAGTCCCCTTTGTAAACCTTTGACCTAGCTCTCATTACGGTCCCGATCAAGACCTCCAGATCGGCTCGGTCGTATCAATTGCGAGATTACTCGGATCCTTATCGAATGCGATGATGGAAAGATTGAGTGATTTCTTTTGGATCCTCATGCAGACATGATAAATAACTTTTCTTGAGAGTGAGAGAAAACCCTCTCGGACCGAAGTCCCCCACTCAGCTCACATTCGAGGTATTCATAATGTGAGAACATCCCCGGACAGGGTTGGTAATGCAAACTTGATAGAATGGTTATGCATAAACCATGGTATGACCGATTGCATTATATACATCATTGCAAGCTCGGTAGAATAGTTTTGCATGAACTCATTGTTGAATATGTTTGCGCATGTTACCTCTACCATTCTATGATGGGTAATACATTCCCGATGTTCGATGTCCCTCCCAAGGTCTCGAAATTCATCCAAGGATTATTGAATGAGCAAGTTCTCCTGGCAAATGCCTCGCCATGTACGATACGAGCGATCTGTTTCGTTCTTTGATTAATCGTTCGGGGAACCCGGGTAAGTTTTTCGAACCCATTTTCAATTAACAACTCCTCGATGCTAGTTGTTACGATTCAATTCGGGCAATATGCCTCTCCGTCAGGTCGTGTAGACATATGCACCGGCGATCTTGACATCTTATCAAATCATGACGACGTTGCTCTTATGATTTCGGTCTCGCATCACGAAGACATATGCACTGGTGATCTTGACCTTTAGTCGGCTCATAATGACATAGCTCTTATGATTCTCGGCTCCTTTATCAAATCACGAAGACATAAGCACCGTGATTTTGATCCAAACCAAATCATAACGACGTAGCTCTTAAGATTTTGGTTCCCCTTTGTCGATCACGAAGACATATGCACCTGGTGATCTTGACCTTTAGTCGGCTCATAATGACATAGCTCTTATGATTCTCGGCTCCTTTATCAAATCACGAAGACATAAGCACCCGTGATTTTGATCCAAACCAAATCATAACGACGTAGCTCTTAAGATTTCGGTTCCCCTTTGTCGAATTGTGAAGACATATGCACCGGCGATTTCGACATTTAATCAACTCACAACGACGTAGCTCTTGTGAACTTGATTCTACTTCTTTCGACTCACAACGACGTAGCTCTTGTGATATGGAAGGATACACATATCTTCGCGCTGTCTCGCATTAGGGAAAAGTCTCGATAACGGATAGGCCAAATACCTTAAGGTCCTCGTGTTTGTAAGAAACTTGGAAATTAAGGGAATCACCAACTTATGAGGTATTTGGTAAAACAGGTATTCTCGTATGCGATCCATGTGCAGGGTTTCTCTAACATGGAAAAGAGAAATTATGACACATGTTATTTACAGTCTTGCATATCATGCATCACTTCATTACATAAAAAATGGGACTAAAACTCCCGCCAAAAAAGTTCATCCATCATTTGTACTATCAAAATTTAGGGTTCAATTTTGTCTTTGAGCGGAACCTCTACGAGCCTCCACTCAAAGAGGGGCAGCTGTTGACGCCTAAATTTTGACTAATATATATTTTGCATAAAAATTAGAACTAATTTTAGTTCTAAACAAAAATCATCTCACATATTCATTTAGCATTGGCATACAATTTGAGCTTAATTTAACGAGGGTCCGGACTAGGCATGCTTTGTGGAAAAATGCACCAAGAAGATTTGGGCTTGAAAGAAATATTTTCTCGGGGATCAGATTGCAAATACTCGGAACTTCAGGGATCGTATTGCAAATACTCGTAACTTCAGTGGATCGTATTGCAAATACTTGAAACTTCAGGGACTGCATTGCAAATACCAAAAGAAGATGGGGAAAGGAAGATGGTGAAAGGAAGATGAAGAAGAGAAGATGAAAATGGAAGATGAAGAAGAGAAGATGAAAATGGAAGATGGGGAAATGAAGATGAAGAAAAGAAGATGAAGATGAAGAAAGGAAGATGAAGATGAAGAAGAGAAGATAAAAATGGAAGATGGAGAAATGAAGGTGAAGAAGAGAAGATGAAGATGAAGAAAAGAAGATAAAAATGGAAGGTGAGGAAATGAAGATGAAGAATGAAGGATGAAGAATTTTGCCTATAAAAGAAGAAGAGTTATTGAAGAGAATGGGGAGAGTTTTTTTGGGGGAGTAAGAGAGAATTGAGGGAGTTTTTTTTGGGGAGGAATGGAAGAGAATTGAGAGAGTTTTTGAGAGGAATTCTTTAGAGAGGAAAAAGAGAATTCTTGAGAAAAAATTTTGAGAGAGTTTTGAGAGGGGTTGAGTGTTTTGAAGCTCGGTGCTACCATTGCCAATTCTCGCACCCATCAACACAAGCCACAAGTTCATCACCATCGTTCAAGCTCGCCGCGAGAAAAGGAAAGCTAAGTGATTTCCTAATTTCCTCTAAGTTCGGATACAAATTAGCCCGGATTTTCTACACCGATTTTTTCTCTCTACGTTTTTATGTTAAATAACAGTTGCATATCAACGATGAGACATCAATGGTACAAGAATAGAAGGAGAGCAAAAGGGAAAAAATATCAACGCCCGGATTGCGTCTCATGAAATTCTAGCGATATGAGAAAGAAGCGTGAAGGAGAGATAGGACCAAGAGATTTCTCGGTCTAACGAGTCACCAAATCGGTCCAATGGTCAAGACAAGCCCGAAGCACGAGTTTGGTGCACGAGTTCAAATTGGGGAGTAACCTTGAACCTATTTCATCCTAATTTCATGTAATTTCTTTATTTCAAAAAATGTCATGGGAAGAAAAATCCAAAAAAATTGATTCTTTGATCTTCAAGTAGAATTCATCAAATTTGTCAAATCCATTATTTGTTTCATGAATTTTAAGGTACCGAAAGGGCATTAGTTGTAATTAATGTAACCAAGTCCCCCGGACTCTTAATCTCCGGTTCGAGAAATAAGATAGTTTTCTCCTGCTATTTTATTTAGGTTTCTAATCGACCTACCGAAAATGATTAGTGGCGACTCCAAATTCAAATCACATTGCATGTTAATCATTCGAACCTTAAGTTGCGATTTGGTATGGACTTGGGAGAGTCCGAGTTAGGTTAGTTAATTAATTAACCCGATAATCCATTAGCCCGGAAATGATAACTTGTTTATTTATTTTTTAGGTCGCGACACCGACCTTCAATTGGGTCAATGGCATTTTAATTTTTTATTTTGTTGAATTTTATTTTATTTTTTTATTTTTTTTTCCTTTTCTTTTCACTAGTGGTAGATCAACAACAATGCCCGGAGAGAGGGCTGGGCAAGGGTCGCCCTCACCTAATCTAGTGAGGGCCACCCTTGCTAGCCACGAGCGAGGGTCAGCCACGACCCTCTCGCCCGATCTCGGTGAGGGTCGCGCCCTCTCCCCGGCTAGCGAGGGCATGGGCAAGGGCCGTGACCCTCCCAACCCCATCGAGGGCTTGCGGGCCCTTGTCCAATCGCCGGAAAGGGTTGTTAGGCCCTCGCTGGCTACAAAGATAGAAAAAAAGAGAAATGAAAAAATATATATTTGGTATAATCAAAATTGTTTTGGACGAAAATGTCTTTGCTAGGCCGACTTGGACCTTTATTTGAAACTGTCATCATCCGTTCGGACTCTTATTTAAAATAATATTTATTCATGCCCTTATTTTTAAATAAAGGCACTTGAGTTCTTATTTGAAATTTTTCCTTATCTTTTTAGTTTCACCGGACAACAAAAAGTGCTTTTTGGTTCGGTGTTAAACGGACCGACCATCAATTTACAAATTTCCATGATCGGCATCGGAATCCTTTTCTTCTTTTTTCCTTTTTAACTATAAAGGTGGAAGAAGCTAACATAAATTTTTAAGCTTTCTTCTTCCACCTTTATCGGAAATGATCGTTTGTACAAATTATTCAGTTCTCCGAAATTTTAAGTTATATCTAAGGATGGATGTTGACTTTCTAGTGTTTAGGCATGCTTCTTTCCGGCGCCTAACGTAACTTCATGGGGCTCGAGAAACAACAACATCATCTTCACCATATTGGAGAGATCTTCAAGGAGAAGGAAAACTTTCTCGTTAGTGTCGAGAGAGCCATAACTTGGGTTGGATGTTTCCTAGTCTCAAATCTAAGAAAGAAAAGACAACAAATAATTTCATTTCTGTATAGCCCATTTTAGGTTTAACTCCCTTGTTAATTAAATCCAAAAAGGTGATTTGAGTATTTCATGGGCTAGAGATTTTACCTTCTTAAACCGTGTTTGCTTATAATTTCAAGGGTAAAGGACACAAATGATCCCCGACTTTGGCCTAATGTACAGGTGTGGTCCGTGAACTTTACATATGTTTAATGTCGTCCTTGAACTTTAGCCAAATATGCAATGTTATCCCCTGAACTTTTATTTATTCAATTTGGTCTCTAAACTTTTGGTACATATTCAATTTAGTCCCTAGACAGTATGAAAATTTTCAATATTATCCCTCCATTAATTCAAGCTCGGGAACAACATTTTCATACAATTCATGGACTCAATTGAACATCGGGGACTGCATTAAATAAATTAAAAATTCGGGGAGGGCATTGCATATTGGGCTAAAATTTAGAAATCATATTGAATAAATTGAAAGTTTATGGATCATATTGCATATTGAGTCAAAATTTATGAACTATTTATGTCATTATCCCTAATTTTAACCCATGTATTTCGTTTTATCCAAACAATGTATACAAAATCTATTGATGTTACATTTGCTTGTACTTGTATGCTCTCTAGAGCACTTTTCTGAGAGCCATGATTTTGGGTGCCTAAAGTAGAAGATGACTTGTGAATGGAAGCATCGGAACTTGAGGTGCAAGCATTATTATGTTTTTCATATGTATTTTGTTCAAAGATTGTCCCCCCAAAACACTTTTCAAGTACCTAACATGAGAACAAATGATAGGGTAAGTAAACGGACCGGGACTCACAACTTGCTATTGTTTCTAAGAGTCAACTTTAGGGGCTGTTTGCCTCTACTTCTATACAATTTCTGACTTTTATATTTTACTTTCTCTATGGAAGTGTAAAATTAAAAAAATACTATTCAAATTTAGAAAATTTGTACAAAAAGTAAAATTTTACGTGTCAATGTTTATATCTTTTGAAAGGTTTCAGGAGTTTCTGGTAAAATAAAGGCCAAAGTGTGAGTTCTCAATTAAAAAAAAAAAGTCCAAAATTTAAAAGGAAAAGCCATTTTAATGACCCTTACTAAAAAAAAAGTTGAAGTCCATTTCTATGAGGGGTTCTTTTGTGAGCGATGTTTCTTATGAAGAGAATGTGCACGCATGTATGTTGTGGTTGGGGACTTGGGGTGAACGAAGTGTCTAGATTTCACACATGCATTGACCATTTGAGTTAGGAAAATTTACCCAATTAGTTTGACTGATTGTATGGATGTTAATTCAGTCCTAAAATTTTCAATTTTGCTAATTTAATCTTAAACTTTACAACGAAATTCCAATATAGTCTTTTCGAGTTAATTTTCTCCTAAAATCGCTGGTGTGATGGTCTAATCATTGCCGACCGTTCTAGGCGGCACGTCGCCACATCATTCATTTTCGACGAAAATTGATCGAAAGGACTAAAGTAAAATTTAACACAAAGGATTAGGACTGAATTTGCAAAATTGAAAAGTTTATGATTAAATTAGCATCCATGCAATAGATTTAGGACTCGATTGGACAATTTTCCAATTGAGTTACTTATAACTTTGTTTGTGATCCTTACAACTAAACAACTAAATAAGCAAACTTTAGTTTCAACCCCCAAGGGATTGCTCAACTGCTTTTGGAGAACTCATGAAGATGGACATTTCATTCTTTTAAGTAAAATTCTACTTTTGTAATCATACAAGTTTTTCAAGATTGATTCTCATTATTTAGGAGGCAGGGCCTCCTCAAGTTATACTCATGGAGAGCTATAACCTCTAGGGCTTGGTTAGAGACTTGGTTAACTCCTGGTTTTCCCATTGTTCCTATAGATTGTCGCTTTATCCTTCTCTTTGCATAATTATTGAACAGATCTTTTGTACAAAAAGCTTCCACTTTCTTCCCAGCTTGCTCAATCTAAATGAAAAACACAAACTGCTATTATGCAATCGTGGTCCGGTGAATCAGCCCGTTCAAGCACGCTCGAGACCACAAGGCCCGAAGGATAAATGAGCGCGAAAACTTCATTCTTTTCCTTTACTTTTTTATTACGTGATTAGACTTGAGTAACGGAGGGCGGCCTGCCTCAACTAGGGCGATCATGAGTCCAATCCTCATTTTGTGTGCTATGCGGGTAAGGTTCGACTTATGCGAGAGAGACGGAGCCGAAGAAATGACATGCTATTGATCTGTTCCTTCACGGTTCAAGTTTCTTGGGTCCTACACTAGTGCGATAAATAGGGTGTTAAAAACTTGCAAGGTAGCAAAGCAACGGACCTTAACCTAAAGCAAGAATCTTACAAAGACAGAAATGACTCGTACAAGTCTCTGGAAAGGCCATAAAACCATGATGACGCCCACATTACCGCATATGTTAGCTCCAAGTAACAACAGATGATGCATTTCTCCGCCAAAACAGGTATAAAACCCCTCCCTCCCTCCCTCCCCTCTCTCTCTCTCTCTCTCTCTCTCTCTAATTGAAGCTGAAGCTTTCTATATGTGAAGATAATGTGCTAATTGGAGCAATCAAATCCATGGCAAATGGAAAGCCAAATTACAAGGATCAGAAATAATAAGATACCGAACACGACCAGCTTGATTTTCATGTTCTGGTACCACATCTTCCGCCGAATTTGCGTCCCTTGTTTCTTGTATGCTTGAGCCTAGTATTAGGGGTAAAGCTTGTTCAATTCTCAAGAGAACAGAGGTTAATAAAAAGGAAATCTGAGGGACTAGGGATATGATATAAACCACTTTACCTGATCACGCAGATTCTCTGTTTTGTCGGCTAGAATGGTCAGGTTCTCCCCTCTATCGATTGCCTGAAAAACGCACAATGAGAATGCAAGAACAAAATACAGCTCCTCACACAGAATGCTTAACCAGTAGACATAATTTGATCAGATTCTGGACACACAAAACTAATTGAGCCATAAATTGAAAAACTGGGAAATGATGTGACATCACAAGGAAAGAGGATGCCGCCTGAATGATTATTTGTCATTTCAGAAAGCAAATCCTACTCTGCTTAGGGGTAAAGACTGTTTCTGAAATAGGATGCAAAAGTCTCACCCAGACTTATAAATTCCACGCTCTAGAATCTCACAAGTCCGCTACTAGTAACAAACTATCCAAGTCACATATCTAAACATGGAAGACATTCAACCTTCCTCCTCCTGTTTGGAAGACATCCAATCCAGACTTATGCCTAGCGGATTAGTCATGATCAAGAGTGATGCACAAATGGCCAAACGCCAAGTTTAATTCCTCTCTAGCAACTGTACTAAAAAGGGATATAGACTCCACAGCTGTGGCTTATATTCTACAATATGGCCAATACATGGAGCACTTGTATGCACACATGGCAAAGATAAGTGAGTTTGAATCTTAATATAGTCAACTACTCAATGCTATTCTTTAGCATTTCTTCAATCTCTCAATTGACCTCCGGCATTTGTGCCTCTTGATCAAGGAGAGATACTCAGTTGTCTACCCTAAGTTGGGGAGAGCAACTTTTGAATTCAGGCTTAGAGGGTTTGACATCACTGTGTCAAAAGAGAAAAAAGCAAAAAACATCATCCTGGAATGAAAGTTCAAAATGACTGCATATCCCCCCCATAGATTGTCTGCCATGTTACTACTCTAAATGAAACCTCATCCAACATACATGCCCACCATTTTTTTATGTTGCCCCGGGGGTACACCTACCTAAACGTGGGATACACATGCACAGTTTGGAAATCAAAGTAATCACCGTAAAAACAGGGGACTCATATTTATTTACCACACTTTACATTAATTTACCAACAATGCAAAAGTGTATTACCACATTATAGATGGGCATACCACTGGGGAACTGCACACGTGACCCATGTATGCAGAAAGGAAGGAAGAGAGAGAGAGAATGGGGGGGGGGGGGGCTTTCTCAGCTGTTCCAAGCTAAATAAACCATGTACATGCAGGCCACTTCACGCTAAGAATCTGCTGCTCTAGGTATAACTGTGTTTTAATTGTGCATCTTGTAGCTGTGTAATGTGCTGTAGCACTAGTGTTGGCAACACGTGCTTCAAAGCAGGGTAAAGCAGCTTTCTATAAGCTGCCGATTGCTTCCCAAGCACCTCACAAAACCTTCAGTTTCAAAGATGGCTGCTACAGTCGAGCAATATAGAACACCCTCTAAACATATTACGTGGCCTCATGGTTATATAGACACGGTATATCTGTGCTTACAAATATAGACTTATAGCCAAAAGAAACTCTCCATCCAAAACCTTTTGCATATAAAGGAAGATGAGTGCAATCAAAAGCCTAGCTGTGTGTAAAAGCAGCAAATGCAGAAACTTAGGAGTGTAAACTATCAGCAAACGAATCTCATACCCAGTCTAAAGCTACACAGGCTTATGAACAATAAGAACCCTTCATATACCTTGTCAATATTCTCCAGCATTATACTTTTAACTTCTGAAACTTGAGCCTTCACTTTTATTAGCTTATCGATCTCTTCAGCGTGTTCAATAATGTACTTCATGTGCTCCTTCATAATTGGCCTGTAAAATGAAACTTAAATCAATTACTTTTCACTGAAACTCTTTACTAGATGGCGGATCAGAAATCATTTAGCAGCAGTCTCATGGTGACCCATACCCGAACTCCTTATTGAGACTTTTGGCAATAGCTGTATCTGCTTTGCCACCGCCATATCTTTTCTTAAAGTCTGCTTTTACGCGCTCCAAAAATGCGATAGAGATTTGCTTGGCCACTGAGTCTTTGGCGACAACACAATAAGCTGCAAAGTGCAAAGACAATCATGACAGTGAGCTGGTAAAGAGATCAATAGTTTTCTATGCAAATCACAGGACAATGAGGTAATGTACTCTAAAAACAGAAAGACAAAATTGCATCAGTTGCTAATAGATGACATAGCTAAATTTACCAAAACAAATAGATAAAGAAAAACAACCACAGCATCTCCATTGCCAACAACTTAAGAATGAACTTACTAGACACCATGCAAAAAGGACAAAAAAGAACTCGCAGAGAGGAAATACCCAACCTCGAAGAAAATGGGTCAGCCCCCAAAAGGAACACTCTAATGACCACCCAGGAGGGGGCACATATGTATCGTTTCACAACTGTTTTTTCACTGAGGGATTTGAGGTGTTACAGACCAACCAATGCTAAGTTATCCTAGGTACTCTTTCTAGCACAAAATTTATACAACTCCAATGATGTACGAGGCCATCGACCACCATGCTAGCTGCCACCGTTCTGTCAAATGAGGGCACTAAAGATGAACTGGTCTCCACACAATAATTAGCCTGGCTCTTCTAATATTTGGCCTCATTTACTATGAAATGAGTAGACCAAGCTCCCAAAAAGGACTAATAGTGGAAATAACTCTATCTGGTTGTAAAATCACCACATTAAATCTTCTCTTACACAGTTTACTTAATTACCTAAAAGCAGGAAATTAATACAGTTGATGGAAACAAGATCTCTGCAAAATCCTCATTCCCCGACATACCCCAAATACGGGCACAAAGGTGTGTGAAGAACACATGGTAGTCTAAATCCTAATGCGCAAAGCCTACATCTGGTTATCACTAGACCACTACTAAACAATCTCAGAAACCTGATCAAATAAAGTGCCAACACTCAGAGAGCAGTACAAACTCCTGAAAAAGTTGGTACGATCAATTTGACAGGGCACCTATAAGTTAGGATCGAGAGATGAAGCAGGCACACTGTATCTTATTATTAATTTCAGTTCAAGTCCGATAAATTAGGATCTAGAGATGGATCAAGCACAAATGGTAGTCCCCATCCCAATGCGCAAAGTGCTAGTACTTAGTTCCCTGCTCGCCGACCATCTAGCAAGCTGCATGTGCACAGAGATGGAGCAGGCCCACTGTATCTTACTGCTCTGGCATAAGATCAATGTCTTAGCAGGTAAAATTTTTTCAAGGACCAAATCAGAAACTAATATAGTGAATCTGAAACACTGTGTCAGGACGTACTGTAAAAAGAACTGAATAAATAGAAACCAATTTCCCCAGTTTCCCTATCTTCCGACTCGAGATGATAATTTCCGGGGCTCTAGGTACCACTCTACCACAGTCAACCAAAACTTCAATTGTGTAAAAGCTCAACCAGGTTCACTATTCAGCAAAAGATTCTGAAGTGGCAACATGGGGTTTTTATAGTTCAGAAACTACGGAACAACCCTCTTAGCCAAGGCAATCAATACTTACACTGTTGTTCCCCGTAAAACAAAAACCCCACGTTTGCTCTTAACAGATTTTCAACTCAGCAAACACCAAACCCGTTTCAGGAAATAATCTACCAGCTCCTGAATCCACGTAAAGTAATGATATCCTCCGTTTCTCCGCAAATGTTCAGCAAAAAGGAACATTTCAAATCTTCCTTCACTTTGCTCATTCCACCGCCCACAAGCCCAGAATCCAAAAAATAGAATAAAAAAGAAAAGGAAAAAAGAATTACACGGCACGCAAATTCACCTAATTGTAGCTCCATAGCTCCAAAACGAACAAAAACCCAACTCAGCAATCACCTCTAAACTCAAGATCCAACTAAAATCACCAGCAGCTCGACCACCCCCGCAAAGAGCGAATCAGAGAAACAGCGTACAAACCGGGATGGAAACAGAGAGAGAGAGGAGATTTGAGCCCAAATGGCGACTGACCGTAGCCATCTTCGAGGAGGAAATTGAAGGTGTGGTGGTCGCAGGAGTAGGTGAACTTGTTGTTGGAAGAAGGAAGCTTCTGAAGGCACTGAGCTGCTATGGCCGGGAAGTTGCCGGTGAACTCCGTGTACTCGGCCAGTATCATCGTCCCTCTCGCCACGAAGCTGTATATGAACGACTCCTCGCCCATCGTCTTCCTTCAGCTCTCAAGAACGAGTTCAAGGACGACCCAGCACAAGACCTTCAAGCCGGGGAAGAGAGAGCAGAGGGAGAGGAGAGAGAGTCTATGTCTGTCTGAGACTTTGTGCTCTTTTGTTCCACTATCACATCATTATTATTTCTGACCTTTGCAATGAAGGAACAAATCTTCTTTTCGGATTATGGTTTTGGCTTAAATAAACCTTTTTGGAGTCACTTTATGCATTTTTATTCTTTGCTTTTTCCTGTCAATTCTATCATTTATTTCAAGCCCCTCAAAATCTTCCAAAAAGTAAATTATTGACACCAAAAAAAAAAAAAAATCTTTTCTAAACGGATTACAACTCTATCCTTTTTGTAATGTTCGATAAACATTTTATTGTATTAAACTCGATTTGATAATGAATATAATATTTTATTTGTTAGTATAAGAAAAAAAGCAAATGTGATTTTTCCCAACATTTTAAGATTCGGAATAATGCAAAAATCAGTTTTAAATTATGTGTCTTTTGAGTAATTAGTAAGAAAAGAACTATACTTACTTTTTCTTGGCCTTATTATGTGTTTATGTTGTTTAAGTAGGACAATTTTCTTTTCTCAAATTATGTCGACTATGCAAATCTTCGCCACAGCTCAATTAGTTCCCATACATGTAAACCTTTATTAAGTAAAATTCTATTCGGTGGAGATCAGCAAAAATAATTTTAACACGAGAGATGCGGTGATTTTCATATATTGGATTTAATACATTCAAATTTGTATCTTTTTTTTTCTTTTTTAGGCGATAGGAGAAATTAATCTTAATAATGAGCATGAGATATTCCAAATATAATGGACATAATCCAATAAGAAAATGGTCACTGCTTCTATAATTGATTGAAGGAAAAAATAATAATAATGATAAGATAGATTGGCGTGCCAAAGTGGGGACAGAGACTCTTTATGGGATAATATTTTAATTGCATATCAATTATAAAAAATAAAAATAAAAAGTGATTCCCTCTGTGTTTCTTTATTGTTGTTTATGTTTGCCTGGCGCACCAAAAGCAATTTTCGGCTGCTTTTGCCAAATCGCAAGTTGGCCGTGTTCTCCAACTTTGCGGCCTCGTCTTCTGACCGCGGAAACAATTAGAAAATGGAAAATTTGGACTTTTCTTGCGGACAGGGATGTTCCAATCTTACTTGCGAGGCTGGCGAGCATTGCTTCGGGCAATCTAATCATGTTTGGTGTAGATATTTATATTTTGATTTTTACATAATTAAATCCGGAATTGATAGGACTTAATTGAGCTAGCCCTTGTACTTGTGATAAGTATTTCGTCATATATCATGTAGATAATTTCTTGTCAAGGTGAACGCTACGTGATTCAACACACTTCTCTTGGTTTGATTGGTATTACTTACAAGTAATATTGAATTTATAATCTATCGATGTGATGTGATAGGACGGGACGAGTTATTTTTTATTTTTTTTGTGATGATAAATGTATAAGTTAAACCTTTCGTCACAATTTTGTGAAAAATCGTTAGGTATAAATATGTTAGATACGTGTGACTCGATTGATGAAACCAAAGTATTGAATAGATCGGCTAGTGAGAATATTTGTCCCTCCGTAATGAAAATTACATTAGCAAGAATATAAGCCGAAACATCTCCTAAATGGGTCTTCACTATTGATAAGGGGGTCATACTTCTTTCACCTACAAGTGAACTTAATTTAGCGGCTCTTTTTAAAAGGCGTAGAATGTTAGGACGTTCGTTCTTGGGCTCGAACACTTAAATTAGCTTTTGTTCCAACCAAAAAAAAAAAAAATAGTCTTTGGGATTATCACATGACGAGGCATATTGTATGACCGTGTCACAAGGCCCATATTTACCGATAGCATTAATTTAATAATTCGTCAGCCACAAAGGTCTATCACTTATTACATCTAGATGAAAGTGTTGACAATATGTCTGTGCTTTGCACGTGCCGATTACATTTAATATATTACTCCAAATGTTGGTACCGACGTAAATTTATGTAAATTCTGCCTGGCCTTAAATAAATAAAACAGAATTCCTGATGAAACTAATGGTATTCAAACTCCACTTTCTCAATTGTTACAATTATACGAGTACCAAAAGCATTTCTGGTGTACATCTATTTTAGCAAAGTGGAAGTTTAAACTTTCAACCACATTTTGTATGTTCCAAAATAATGTAATGTGCAGTTTGCTAATAATAAAGAATAAACACGTGTCAAAATACGTTAATCGATATCCGTCTATATAAAGTGCGAGTCGCGTAATTAGATCCTTATTATACAGGTGTAAAATTAACAATAATACGTCAAAATATTTCGTACTATGAAAGAAGATGATTGGAGCTGATGTTAATATCGCAATGCATGAATATATGCATCTCCCCTCAATAAAAAGATAGTACATACCTCACTTCAAATTTAAACATAATAGAATTATAGGGAAAAGTAATAAAAAAAAGTCATAAATCTACAAGCATTGATACCAATTCGGTCTCTAAACATTTCAATTGAATCAATTTAGTATTAAACCTTTTTGTATTGGTACCAATTCAATTCATCAGCCAATTTTGGCGGAAAATCGGCCGACGTGTATGCGCCGTCCGTCCTACGGTAGACCGCCAAAGACCGACGTGAATTTATTATAGTTTTTATTTTTAAATTTATTATTATTATTTGTCCTTTTCTTTTTCCTAACTTTTTTTTTCTTTCGGCTTTTTTGCTTCCCATATTCTTATTGGTCCAATTGAAAGGTTTAGAGACTCGAATTGATAACATGCAATACGTTTATGTTTTTTTTTTTGTACTTTCCCTGGAAAGATAGTATCAAAATGTGGAAAATATACATAATTCACATGCCACAAGATACACCATCGTTATAAATAGTTTTATTAGCTAGCTCTTTTAATTGATGTGCGTGGGGGGAAAAGGGTCTTCATATGTAAGATCATTACCACTACAGACGTGGAATTGCAATGCCACATAAATAAAGTAGTAGCTCCCTTATTGAATAATAAATAGGATTGAAAAGTAAAAGTGAGATTTTTATAGCTTATGAAGTGATTGTGTCTGATAACGAGGAAGACTTTGAAATTATGATAAGATGCAATTGACAAAATTTGCTGGTTGAAGTGAACTTAGCATCTATATTCATCGATATATATATATAATAAAAGAAAAATTCTAAAAAGTAACCCTAAATTGGGGCTAGGTGATTCTCAAAGCTCCCTCACACTTGACCATGTTTCAAACATAAGCCCGTGGTGGACAACTTTGTTCCAAGTGGTCGCGTGTGCATTTTGTAGGCATTCAGAGGATTTTTCATTTTTTATTCTGTTCTTTTATATTATTTTATTTTGATTTTTTTAAAATACAAAAAATTGTGGACTTTATAACAAACAATTTTTTTTTAAAGATTTGGTTAAATATGAAAGAATTTTAGCAATATAGGTCGGGTCAAGTATGTGTTAAGAAATTTGCGTTGTAATAAATGTGTAAAATAATTTTAAGACTCCATCTTTACTCAATTGGTTTGTCATTACACTTTATTAGAAGGGTAATTATACCCGAACAATATGCATAGGAAAGGAAATAACGTATTCTAACAAGGAAATAGGAAATCATAAAATGTCAAATAATATCCCTAATATTTTAGAGTATCTCTAAAAATATTATCTACTAGGGAAAGCCCCAATGTCCATAAATACACTTCAACACTCCCTCTCAATCCGGAGTATCTTCATCCAAAGTGACCAAGCGCCGAACCTTACACTAAAAGATATGGACACATCAAACCGGATTCAAGATCACGATAATTGCGTAAGTCGGACCTTACACAATAAATTTAATGTAATCCACATCGTCACCGGATTTCACAAGTGTTGAACAAACATACAATTAGAAAGTTGACACATCTTTCTCGGACAATTATGTGGAAACCCAACTTGAATTGCAGCAAACTAAATTGCATCACCACCATGGTGCTCAACTTTAGTCGCTCGATGAAGGTGTGCTGGACTCCCAGCACTCAAAGCTACATAAATATTTGATGGCAACTTCGCTCGTTGATGATACTAACATTTAGAAGAGAGTACCACGACGAATAACATGGTAGCGCTGTTGAGTATTAACAAGATAGAGATTTTACTAAAGTTGAGATGACTAAAAACAACATAAACGAAGAAAAGACTAAGGCTTGATTTGGTTCCTTCTCTCTTGGTGGCTCAGTAAATATAATTCTAGGATCTTCAAGAGGGAAGAAAGAATATCTTTACTCAATTGACTTGTCATTACACTTTATTAGAGAATGGTATTTATATCCGAACAATATGCATAAGAAAGGAAATAATCTATTCTAGCAAGAAAATAGGAAATCACGAAATATCAAATAATATCCATAATATTCGAGGATATCTTTAAGAATATTCTCTAATAGGAAAATCTCTAATCTCCATAAATATACTTCAACAAAATAGGTCATAAATAAGTCATATGAATCAATTTGGATTTGACTATTTATGACCAAATCCACCCGTTTTACGTGTCTATCTTTGGCCCAACTTATGCTTTTGGTATTTGCTAACTAATGTAAAGAGACTTCTTATGCAGCAGGCGGATGAGGCCATTGTGACGAGCTCATGCATGCTACGCTTGAACCGTAGCTATACTTTAAAACAAATATTCCGTAATAATGCTAGACTCTTAAGGCCCGCATGGTAACCATTCGATTCTCTCGATTCTCATCCCAAAAACAAGAAAAGGATTCGATTTTATTTCCATAATCGTTTTAGAGAATTAGAATCATTTTTAGAGCAAAATCCGTAACAAAAAAAAAGTTGGTTTCAAAAAAGAATCACTTTTGAAAATAACAAAACATAATGAAATCTCACATTTCTCACTTTTTTCTTTTAATTTTCTCGTCACTTTTCCCTGTAAATAATAAAAATAAAATAAAATCAAATAAAAAATCAAAAAATAGAAATTTTTAAAAAAATAACAAAAAATTTAGAAAATCCCGAAAAATAGAAGAAGCTTAGATTAGGCTAGTTTGACCTTACTTTCATAAATTTGAGCCTAAATTTCATAGATTTCACTCTCTTACAAAAAATTTACAGTAAGATGAGGGCATCCAACACGCATACTCGTAGCCGTGAATCACAAACAACGTAACTTTTAAAGAAAAAATGAGTCATTAATATGGGAACCTCGACTCTTGCTTCATGGAACTTAAAACATCATATATTAAAATTTTTGTTTCATTTATGACATGCTAAAAAATAATGTATTTAAAATTATTTTAGTGTGCATTAGAAATTAGTCTTCAATTTAGGATGAAATTTTACAAATTAACTACATAGTTATTTGACTTAAATGAAAAAAAAATAGGAAAAGAAGTAGTTTTTTGAAACAGAAATTTTATGCATTTATCAAACACGTTTAGGTTCTCTAAAACTCATCCGGGAACAGAATCAAAAAAAGTCATTTTAACCGGAATCGGTTTTCGAATCGGAATGGTTACCATGCGCGACCTTATAATAATGCCCAGAGAAAATAGCGATGTTGGTCCCGCCTTTTAGTCTATTAAGGAAAAGTAAATAATTGCTTCTTCTTTTTTTCCATATTTACATTCATGCCCATATTTATTATATATAAAAAAAAAGAATGGCCAATTGTTGTGAGAGGAACCATTATACAATGGGGGTGTTTTTGGGAACTTTAAGAGTGCGGCAGTCCTCGATTTTGACCACTTTCGAACACTCCTAGAAATGAGAGCAACCAAAATTTTAAGTCCTAACACTAGAACAGACATCAGTCGGTTTGTTTGGCGAAAAATTATGAATGGACGAAAGTATTTTCACCGTCTACAAAATATTTAGATATAAATTGCTATCAATAATAGAAACCTTTTCCATCTGCTCATTATTCAAATGATACAAAATAATAGATTTTAGAAAAATGTTTCCTAAACGATTCATTTTTTCACGAAATGAATAGAGTTTTTGTTATGTTTTTTGACGATGCATTTAGAAAGCTAATAATTGAACATGTATTGCGTTCGGAACGAAGTGTTCAGATGACAACATGTCTTTTTCCTTTTTTCCCTTCTATCATTCGACCATGAATTTAATTTCTCATTAGCGTTTCGACTTGTGCTCTATGTAGAATGAGCATAGAGAACTCTTTCAATATGATACTAACTGTTAGGGTTGAGTATGGTTCGGGTTGGCGACTCCTGCCATGAAACCGGGAATTGTTCACTAAGAACTGGTTCCGAAAAGTTGAAACCAGAAATAGGCTATTGGTTTCATGAATCCACCCGCAAACCGGACCAGAGCGATTAGGTTCTCGGTAAATCCATAAAATGGGTTTCCAATCCCTACAAAATTGCATTCATCAATTAATATCATGATGAACCTAGCTTTTATGTGGATATTTCCTTGCAAGGGAACATGTAAGGGTAATAAAAAAATCTGCATAAACATCTTGTTTATAAAACGCAAAATGATGTTGTGATTTTAGGATGAATGCTTTCATTTGGACATTTGATTCCATCTCTTGCTTATCATTTGACAAAAGTCAAATAGACTTTGAAGAACCATTTGTTTCAACTTAAATCCGTTGTCACACACTCAAGTATTGTGCATATTCTTGCTTCAAGTATCAGATTGAGTCAACCAAAATAGAATATACGCATCAATGCTAAGTAGTTTTGATCGGATGTTATAAGAGATGCATTTGTGAGTAAGAAGCAAGGGAGAGAAATAGATAGAGGCTCACATCGAGAAAAGTAGTATCTAAGTAGGTGACGTTAGTCTCGACGGAGACACCCGTGAGAGGGGCGAGAAAGACCGTAAGGTAAATGATAGTATCTTAATTTGTGTTCTATTTTGAGGACCGTGAAATGCAAGCAAGACTATAGGGTAAAGGGCAAAAAGCATGTGGGAAAGTGAGCTGAAATTGATTTTAATATATATATGCATGCACACAAATATATATACCGGTCTAGTCCGAGTAGGCGGTTCCACGCTTGGAACTGGGAACGGACCAGTACTCACCAATTCCAATAAATTAGAACCGAAAACCGGACCATCCGGATGAAAACCGTCGTTGTAGGCTGGTTTGATCCGATTCTAAGCGGTTCCCGATTCCTTTGCATGCCCCTACTAACCGCAAAGTACATTGAAATGTGAAACTACCCTTCAAAACTTAATCCAAGTTTAGACTAAGGTTCTTTTTTTCGCTAAAAAATTTGTGACAAAGAAATATAATTAGTTTTCATTTGCTTAGTGGTTTGGGGAAAGTGATTTTCTTATTACCGGAAGGGAAAATCATTTTTCGTTTTTTCCTTAGATAAAAAGATGTTTTCTGAAGATCTATTAGTTTTCCATCATCAAATTACTAGAAAGTCAAAAAATAATTCGACAAAAACAGTTTTATTCAATCCTGAAAAATTCCCCGTTTATACCGTAGTTCATATAATAAATATGGAAATGGATAGTAAAATCTTGACAGGTCGGTGCTTCTACTTATATGGTAGAAAATCGGATCCACAAAAATGTTCACTCCTGAAATCCTTCGCAGCATTTAACTTTGTATGTGTGATAGCCATGTCCCAAGACACATGACCTAGTTAACAACAACTAATGATGGAAGGACTTGGTACTGATCCTGCAAATGATTAGACTTAATTCCAAGGAAACAAAATCAAAGATCAAATTGAATAAGCAACTAACTTCATTCATGCACTATGCGCGTGCACGATTAGTTTTCATTCTTTATGCAACATTATAAGTTAATGACAAATTTCATCACCATAATTGCACATAGAAATCACTAAAAATAAAAAATAAAAACTTGACATTTTTTTTCTTATTTTACTATTATGCTTTATTATTTTCTAAAATAAAAAATATATATGAGCATTTTACTTTTTTTTTTTCTATAATTACAGTTAGACTTAGACATATATTTGCAATTCAAAAAATAGAAGAAAATGAGATTATATTCTAAGTTTCTCACATAGAGTGTAAGGGTGAAATTGATTACACTACAAGGACAATTATGTAATTTCACCAAGTAAATTATATAAATTTCTTTATTTTACCTTTTTTACCTATACCTTTAGTCAGTTTTACCTTTTTTCCTCTTTGATTTACATTTTAAAAAATTGCTTTGTAAGGGTTCTAATGGAAAAAAAAACGAAAGTGAGACAGAACCCACTTTTGGCCCAATTAACTTCAAATCTCAGCTAAAAATTTTCATGGAACAAGGTATATCATAAAATATATACAGAAAAAATGGACGAAATGGTAATTATAAGTCGAAAACCAAAATAATAATTATTTCACCAATAAATTATAAGATTATAAATTAATTATATTTACATAATTCCATGCTTGGCAAAGTAATAATTACTTAATTACTTAAATCACCAACATGGTAAAAACTATAGTCCCAATCAAGTAGGACCGTAGACCTACATGCACGCCCACCGGGCCACGCTTTTATATTTTCCTTTTAAAAATTTTCTACAAAAAGATTGACAAATAGATGAAAAATAACTTTTAGCGCTTTGAATTATTTTATCTTAGCACATTACCTATGAGATTTTATATACAATATTTCTCTCCTATATTAGAAACTTGGACTTCTTTCATTTATTGGTAATTATAAAACTCGGTCTTAGAATTTTTTTTTCTAGGCTTGCTCTGCGGGTCTAAAACGCTAGCCGAAATCGCTAACATACGGGTCGGGCCGAGGGCAGCGGACCACCCTCCCTTTGATTAGGTTGACAACCTTAATAACTATTACTTCGATTTCGATTGCCACAGGAACCTAATGTGTTACAAGCCAATACATGCAAAGGCATAGATGATTGAAGGAAAACCATCGCTTGGACGCAATTTCAAGGACTCAACTTAAATCACGATTTTCTGAATTTTCGCTTAGATTCATGTAAGACCTACAGCGGATGAAATGTTCAACTACCACAACAAGGACGAGTCTAAATTGAATTTTACTTTTTTACTTAAGATTCGGTTTGTTCGATCGAAGATGAATGATTTGAAAAAATATATTATTTTGAAAATGATCTACTTATATCGGTTGAAATAATTAGCCAATAAAAAATAATTTTCATTGTCAACAACAATTTGTCTAGAGATTTTCGTGGATGAAGAAAATATTTTCATGCGAATCGATTATTTCAAGCCGATATGAACATCATTTTCGGAAACTATTCGTTCAAATCATTTATTTTTCTTGAAATAAATCGAGCCTCGATCAATATTCCGTGGGCTCAAGCATTTCGACTCCATTTTAAAATACTTGAAATTTTCACCATAAATAATTTCTTTTACGATAATTTGGAATTCCAAATACTACATGATTTCCTTATCTGGTCCACGTGTCTCCGGATTTCCCCCACGGCGTCATTCCTCGGACGACAACCGTTGAGGACGTCTCTCGTATCTTACGTCGTTTTGCTTGTTCTTTTTCTTAATAATGTCTGGAGAAATCGCCAGGCACAAGATTTTGCCCGCCCAAATCCAACGCTCACCCCGGAAAAACCCTAGATTTCAAAATTGAACCTGCCATTCAAAAACCACCTCTCTCTCTCTCTCTCTAAAACAGTTCTGGGCTCTGATCTATTCATTGAACACCCAGAATCGATACTGCTTAGCGACAATCCTTGAAGATCTGATCTCTAAGAATGGCCGACTCCGAATCAGCCCCATCTCTCCCTGTTTCTGCTCCCCTCTCATCCGTACTCGCTCTCTCTCTCTCTGGCTTGCAGACACACTTGATTTCCATGGTGAGATTGTGTGTTTGATGGGTGTTTGTTGATTGGTTTTGCAGAGGAAGGAGAACATCACTCCCATGAGCTCGAAAATCACGGTATTTGTTCAATTTGTGGTCTTTTTCTGTTCGGTTCGTGATTTCATGTGGTTGTGCTTTAATGGAGATACAGTGAGATGATTAATTGGATCGCGGGCGTAAAGTGAACTTCTTTGTGCCCAATGAAGTTCAGATCCTGGAACTTTGCTTGACTGGTCTTTCCCGCGTGCTTTTTACTTGTTGTTCTTGTTTCTGGATTCCAGGAGTTGAATGAGTCGAGGTCGGAGCTTCTTACTCGAATCCAAAGCCTGAAGCAGGTGAAGAAGTCGGATCTTTTTTTTTTCGTTGCTAGAGCAGTTTCTAATTGCTTGTGTTGTGTCTATTGTGTTATCGATATGATCCGTTGTCCGGTGAGTCCTGAAAGAGGGTAGTGTCCGATTTTAATTCTGCTCTGCTTATGTAGGATTTGCAAAGTTGGAGGTCAAAGTTGGATACCCAAGTCAAGATCTACAAAGATGTAAGCCTTCTCTTGCTGTGGATTGCATTAAACTATATATTTCTTAAAGTGTTGTGCGGATTAAGTATAACAAAGCATGTCATGGCCTACGCTTCTAATTGTGCCCAAGTAAGCCATACTAGGATCCAGTTTTCGACCACAAAATCGTTTTGTTCACGTCGTAATCATCACCTTTCTCACTTTGACTGGATTTGGCAATAACTAATATGTTCTATGTTCTTCAAGTATGGGCTGCAAGACTGAACTTATCCCTGTACATCGGTCTCCTATTAATGTTCCACATGACTTGTACCACTTTCATCCTTGATTTTGGTGGATTTGTCGCTTTAAGTTTTTATGGATGTTTGAGTGCTACATCACTTACTATGAACACAAGAACTTTCTGAGTTACTCGAATCATCGTGTTGCGTTTTTCTTTACTGGTTTTGCGTGCCCATGTCATCAGAATCCTTAAGTTGAATTAGCAGTCATATCACGAACTTTTGCCATAGCAATGCAAATCTTGGTTTGGACTTTATGTGGGGGCATGCAAATCTTCTAACTCCTTTTTTGTTGTCTTCATCTCTTTCTACCATATATCCAAAGCAGCAAGTGAAGGTAGCAGGCAGGTTGTTAAGCATTGTTATACGGGTGGTCTTTCAGTTGATGTGATGCCCAAGCAGCTTGTAGTATTTTAACTTGAAACTTTGAGGCATATCGATTCATAGAAATTTTGAAGGGCATAATTAGGGATGAGATATCTTATTTGAGAAAAGAGCATATCTTTCTGGTGGTGGAACCTAATTGCCTTGTGTCCCGCAGAAAATACTTATCTGAAGAATGTATCGGCAGATAAATTTGGTTATGGGGTTTCACCTTCATGGCCTGAAATTACTCACTGTTTTGTGGCAGAGGGCCTTTGATTTACAACTTAATTGGAAAGAAGTTCTCAAGTCTTATGTTACCCTATAAGAGGGATTGTTTTATGCTGCATTACAAATGAGATTTCTTTCCTCAGTCGCTAAATGTTTTACACACCAAATATGAATGGTATTGAAAAACCATCCTCATGAATTAGTTTTGATGCAGGAACTTTCAGAACTTAAGAAATCACTCAATGTTGAGGTGGAACAACTCAGATCGGTCAGTGATGATTTAGCTATGTCACAACCTTCTTCCTCTTTCTTTTTTTTAATGTAATCTTTCTTGTTCTGACTGTTTCTTCTGCAATGTATCCAGGAATTCCAGGAACTCAGGACTACTCTTCAGCAGCAACAGGAGGATGTCACTGCTAGTTTAAGGAATCTTGGGGTACTATCTTTGTGCATGAGATTTTCTAAACCTAATGGGACCTTTTGCATCTCATGGTGCAGATGCGCGCCTATTCCCATGTAAATTGATCTGCTGATTGATATACCTACAAATATGCAGTTGCAGGATGTTACAGAAGATACCAAGGACAGTGTGATCCAAAGTCCAATTCTCAAAGAAAGAGAGGATGGTGTGGATGCTGAGCACGTTCCAACAGTAGTCATAAAAAAGGAAGAACCTGAATACTGAGTTGCCTTCATTTTGAGGTCCATCTCTTGGGAAGAAGAGAATATTACTTTCTTTGTATGGCAAATAAATCAGTCACGTCCACTGTCATGTCCGAAAAGTGTTGCAGTTTACAATCATCATATGGCGTAAAGCTGCATTCGAATCAATTAAAGTAAGGATCGCTCTCTTCATTCATCAAACGAATGTCTCTTGTGAATTTTCCTATACAATTGATTTTGTACGATTCTCTTTTCAACCAAGTGTCCAAATTTTTTATGGACTGTTTCCAAATGTTTTTGTGTAAACCAACGTTTCACTTTCGAGGACTAGCAGGCTCACAGTGCGCGCTTGGACAACAGTTTTTGACATCTTTATTCATCAACTCTGCTGCACCTGCAGAAAGTTAATATTTGGTGCATTCTACTCCACACCTACCAGGAGTCACTGGAACTTCACATTTAAAATATGATCACCTTGTACTGTGACTAGGATTTGTTTTAATCAGAATTGGAGATTCAAACATTGACATAGAGAACAAAAAAGGATTTTGCAAGGAAAATCTACGTCTTAGAAGCAGTGGGCAACGAGATTTCGCATACCTATGGAAAGATTTGACGTAAGCAAGAACAGGACATTTACCAAAAAAATATGCAGGAAAAGGAGAGTGTACCACTTCGTTTGCAGAAATAGGACTGGAGCTAATTACATGGAGATTGTGACAAACCATTTTATCCAACGGTCTGTCTGATGTTTCCATATGTACACTTGCGAATTTCTCTGTTTTCTTTTTCCTAACAGAAGAGAAGCAGGGGCTATCTGCTGTGGTATTACATAACTAGGATAATTACGATATATAGAATCTTATACACATGTCGATGCTTTGGATGTGCGCTGATTTGTTCCAAGGATTATCACAATAACAGTTACGTCGTCGTGATACTTCCTCCTCCTCCCTGGAGGAATTCTCATCAATTCCTCCATACTGAAACCTGCAACGATAAAGTAAATGTATCAAAAAATGCTGACCGAGTAATTGTAATTTAGTCATCAAATGGAGAATGGCTGCATAGATTAGTCAGCCTTGCTATTTGCTTTAAGAAGCTTTTACACCATCCAAAAGATGGGTAACTTTGTTTACATGTCAGCAAGTGCAATCCGTTCACTCATCCAATATTTGAATTGCCAATTCTTCCTTCACCCTCATAAGCTAGCAAAAAATTAAATTTCTCTATCTCTATGGCACTAAGCAAGTGTTTTAGCTCCCTAGATTTAATTCGGCAGAGGATGCATTGGTTTAGAATAACAGTTCTGCCATGTGCAAGCTAAAGTTGTGGCAACAAGAATACAGAGGTGTAACACTTTAGGAATATAAAACCTAGGTCTGTGATGACAAACCTCCCCTGTTATTTCATAATAAATAGTTATTAAACGAGGCAACTCCAAATGCAATGCATGACACAAGTAAAAGTTATACTAGCAGTCTATACAAGAGCAGGTGACTCAACAAAAGGAAAAAATAATTTGGAGTAGACAAGGATCACTAATAGGATATCACGTTACGTTAGTAACCCAGGTTCCATTCTGAAACAGGGTCAATCATAAACAGACATAAAGATATAGAAGGCTTCCACTGAAAAAAGAAGAAATACTGCGGCCTGCATTTCTGTTTAATACAGGTGGAATAAATATTATAAAGATTCACTACTTTCAGCACATGCAACTTAACCTACAACGGGACAACAACCACGTGAATATGGGTAAAAACAAGCGACTAGATTGACGATCCCTGTCGCCATCAGAAAAATTGACTGGAAGAAGTCTGCAATTACGCAAAGGGAGAACTGGTTCACATTGAATTCAAATCAATACAAGATACCAACTCTTGCAACTAATACTGCACACTTTCATGTGCCCCGATTGTATTCATTTTTTATGGAGAAAAACTTCAGAAGGACAGAGTCAGCTTATTATTAGATTAACACAAAAAAAAAAAAAAGGAGAGAAAGATTGGAAAGAATCAAGCAAGAACAAGTAGCACGAAGTTTACCTGCAGAATTGGCTGCTCTCAACATGAGCTGCTCCACTATATATTTTGCTGGATCAGCAGAAGGGTTGCATTGGATACAGGAATTCACAATTTCTACCACCTCATCGTTGCTGAAGAAATCAAACAGACCATCACTTGCAACTATGACAAAGTGATCGTCTTTCGAAATTCTGTGCACATTCACTGATGGTATGGTAGAAACATACGGAGGGCTTATAAGATCACGGACACGAAGGATACCCATGAGTGCATCATTTAGAATCTTCTGCAGATGTAAGAGGTTCATTAGCATCGCCACATACCATATACACATGACCAGCAAGGGTACAGACTAGTCATTGAACTCTACCACTAATGATGACACTACATCGATATAGTTCAAACACCATGGAAAATCTTTTATGTACTCAACAATGTCCACATAAAAGTTTCTTGGGTAAGCACAACATGAGTTATAGTCAAATGGGTGCCGAGATTATTCTTAAAATAAAGACGCTGACAGCAAAATTGTTCATCATTCAGGATTTCCTTTCTGCAAATCACAAGGACATGACCTGTGGTACGATCAACAGAGTGGCTGCTCGTGATCATCAGTAGACAGTTCTGAAAGCAATATCTAGAAAAAACGCATATTTACGCAACTTTGCCACCTGACTAAGAAAATGGTCATGCCATAAGTGAGGATCCATGTACTTCAACCAAGCATAATATCATGCATTTTCATGTGTATTTGCTCTGCTCACACAATGAAATTTGACTAAACGTAGTGATTGAGAATGAGAAACCACCTTCTTCAAGTATCCGACTCAATGGCCCGTGTGACTTTCAACTTGCCTTTGACCTTCCCCCATTGAAATGGTCATGGAGTCATCAGGATGATCACACAGAAGTTGAGCTCTTTCAACTTCGTTGTCAACAGTGTGGCTCTCAGTGAGCTGGATGGCTTTCAACTCCTTGCTGCCATTATTGTCTTGTTGTTCATATGTAGCCAAAACAGCTCTACTATCCCCAAGACCGAGTGTGTACAGGTCATCGCCACGCAGAAGCACAACCAAAACACAAGAACCAACAGAAACTAGATCTGGACGATCTTCCATTTCCTGCTCAACCATGTATAAGAAATCATTTTCTGCCTGATTTAAAGCATGTTGAAGACAATCTACGACACCTCCTCTGAAACGAGTCTGATGGTATATTCATGCGAAAATTTTGAGCATTCTTCATGAAGTTCTCGGGATTTGGATTCTCAAAATTGCAGTTCTTTGTAAGCAAATTCTTCCCATGAGAAGTGTAACTATTATCCTCCAGAATGTATTGGAGAGGCCCATATGCATCTGAACTATCAAAAGCTTTCAGGTACTCCCTGCTTTGACTCCCAATCTAAAGAAGCATTGAAGAAACTTGTGAAGGTGTCATATAATGTCCCAGCAAGAAAATCAGCTGCATCTCTTCCATTGAATCCGTCATAAATTCCACAGTAGAGCCATCCGTTCTCTTCAGAACAAACAGCTTGCACCCTGTCCTCCCCAGCTGCTCCACCAGCTACTTGAACTTCCGCTGCATTCAGAAAAGTGTCACCTTTTGAAGGAGCGCTCATTGCCTTTAAAAACGAGTCACTTTCAAAAGAGTCACTTTGACAAGGTGGACTACAGCTTAGTTAGATGTACTGCTCTGAAAGGAGGATGATAACATGTCCAACTTTGAGAGCGATGGTGATGAGGAAATCTTGCGAAATGAGTTTGGAGAATCCCAAGCAGGAAGTATTTCTTCCCCTATCACCCCATTGCAGATATTTGTATTTGCCAAGGTGGCATTGGCACTTACAGCAGCACCAGATAAGCAGGAGAATGAGAAGCCACTGGGTCTTTGCGTTTTAATTCCACGAAGTATATCATACCCATTAGAAACATCATAGGGATCAAACTTGTTTCCATTGCATTGATAGCCAAAACTCACGTTAAGTTCCGTATCATGTTTTATTGCAGTTGCCCCTTCCATAATGATTCCTGTGACAGTGCAAAGTTGCATGTATGAACAACAAATGTGGAAACAGTAAAAAGGAGGACAAAGAGACAAAAGGTCCATCTCTGGAATCTAATATTATATACGTGCAATCAAAAATCACCTCTTACTGTACTCCTTTTCAATAGAACACCCTGCATGACAGAGAGATATAATACTGACGAAGGAAAGAGTCCAGTGATGGTCCGTGTGATTGAATTTTAAAAGTTTTTTTTTTTAAAGACATTTTAACATAACAGATTTTCTAAAAAAAATACACTGCTAAAAATTTCCAATGAGTAAATTTGTGATTATAGTGACTCTTCATGAATCTGTAGAAAGTAGAGTGTATCTCCACTTTCCTTCACATTACACATCTCAACCAAGTTTTTGCCATGGCAATCCAAGTAAACAGTGCAAGGTGCATAACAGTTTAGTTGAGGTAAGCTCTCCTCTTTGTCACCGAATTTCGAACATTAAAATTCAAAAATCTACATCTTAAAAGACTTGCATCTAAGTCCCATGAACTAAAGAAATTTTGAAAACTAAAATTTCCATGAAAAGAAAGGCAAAAACATAGAGTATTTAATGTCGTTGACTATCATTTAACGTCACGGTTTTGGTATTCAGAAAAAAAGCTGTTTAACAGATCAAACAAGTACACCAATACAGAGGGTACCATCCATAATCTCGTATCATCAAAACTTACACGACAGGTCACTTAAGTTTAACTTACTCTCAAACTGCTCGTTTTCAACTTCCAGTTTTTATCTCTGAACTTTGGTTTACTTGGGTCACGTTGGCAACCAGCCAACCAAAATCACACTGGAATTTTGTGGACAATAGAAAATCCACGGCAGCATTAGGTCACTCTATATATTTCATTGCATGTCAATCAACGTTACATTCGGTACCGAAGAAGCCACTACTTCAGATCAACATTAAGGGTGAGTTGTCTTCGCCGAAAATGAATTGATATTTGCAAAACATTTTCATAAAAAGTGATAGCTCATATCGCTCACAAAAACAAAGTAGGAAGACTATTTCCATTGTCCACGAATAGGTTTAAACATAAATTATTGTCAATAGTAAAAACATTTTCTATTAAATAACCATTTCAAGCGACATAAGCAATCATTCTTATGAAAATGTTCCCCAAATCCTAAATACAGATCAAATAAGCCATTTAATCACGTTGAAAGTTGAGTGACCTGTAAGTTAAATCCCACACAAGTTTACCAATGTGAACAGAGCAAGCGAATCAGAAACCGAAAACAAACTTGCAGCCGCAAGTTTGAACATCTCCAACAACGCGTGAACAAACAAACCAACATCAATCGGTTTTTTTTTTTTTGTCCACGAGGCTCCTTTTCTCACGCAAGATCCCAGAAAATCCTCTCCTCATAGCTTCGATCCGTGCGAAAAAAAACAACGCAAAAGCACACGACAGAACTGCAAAGACGACATCGCGGGACCAAGCATCTCCAAGCGCGAGCTACACACAACAGAAACGCGAGCAAACGAAGAGCACACGAACCGCACCTCGAATCCGATCGCCGGCGGCGGAACGAGGTCAGAAACCGGAGCAGAACCGGAATGCGGCCATGGCAAGGCGGCTGCTTCTTCTTCTTCTACTTCTTCTTCGTCGTCGAGAGAGAAGCCAGAGAGATGGAGGAGATTTGTGAGGAAGGAGGGAGAGAATCTGGGGCCGTTAGGGAAGAGCTTTTACTCTCTGCCAGATATATATATACAGACGCGCGGGGGTTTTAATTGTGAGCGAGAAACAATTAAAAATTAAAATAAATTTTTTTAAAAAAAAAAAAAAGGAAGGAAAGTCGGATGGTGGAGAAGAGAGGGATGACGAGAGCGGGTCAATCACTCAAACCCGCTTTTATAGAAAAAACCAAATTTAAATCAACGAAATCCGATTTGATTGACCGATCCAACGATCGAGACTTCATCTTTATATCAAAAGCGAAGGGGAATTCAATTCCGATTCTCGACCGCTGCGATCCGCACGACGACATGTCGTAGGATGGAAATGGTCGAAGCTTTGAGCAGCATAAGCGATTGCGAGTTTGAGTTTCCATCTACACTCGAATTCAGGAAATTACGATCATGGCCGAAATAAATGACGAAATAATGATATACTATAGTCCATATGGGCCGTCCAAAATTACCCGTAAGCGCCATTGAAAATATTTACATTTACCGAGAGAATGGCAATCCAAAGAGGATAATTGAGGTTTATGTAATCTAAAAATTTTATCAATTAAAAAAACTATTCAAAAAAGTAAATAGGATTTTTAAGAATATTATGTGAAATCTAAATCGAATCAATGAAAAAAAAAAAAAAGATAAAACAAAATCGCCTGAGATTCTAGATATTATCTAAAATCAAATAGTTATCTATATAAAGCAAAAGCATAAAGTGGCCATCCATTGATCCGAATTGTTTTTTTTTTGCTTTTCTTTTCTTATTGTTTGTGCACTCTAACTTTCTTAAAATTCAAACTCGTGAAGTTTTGACGAGATATAAATATCAACACGTAATTCCGCATGTGATTTTTTCATATAATTTTTATTTTAAATTTCATATAGTATTTTAAATTTTGATGGAAGAGAAAATTTTTACAAAAATATTAGAAATAAGGTATCATTTATTTCGCAAAAAAAAAAAGAATGATTCGGAATATATTTTATCAAAAATGATCGTCTAAAATGATTAGTCCATGGAAGATTTTTTTCATGATCAACAGTAATCTTATGTCTAAACATTTTCGTATACTATAAATGTATTTTAAATGATACAAACGATTATTTTTTAGAAAATATTTTCTAAATCATTCATTTTTAATGCAATAAATGAGAAAGAAAATTGAAGTCTTGGGGATCGGATTGGAATTTCTTATTACAGCATATGGCCTAGTTTTTGGGACACTGATGGCCTAACCAAAATCACATCGACCAATCTTTTTGCCTAACTAGGCCAGATCTAGCAGCGTAATTTTGTCTTAGTTTAGGATGAGAATTCTTTTGATCAAAAAGCAAATATCGACAAATTTAATTTATTTGTATTTAAATCGATAAGTGAAAATGACACCCGAATAAAAAAGCTCGACCCAGCTCTTTTGCTTTTTGAGGCGCAACACAAAGCATTAGACCAAATCACGAGATTTATTTCGCGAAAAATAGATTATTTCGAAAAAAAATTCATAAAAAAATACCTCTCGTACTGCCCACAAAAATAATAATAAATAAACCAAAAATATTTCAATTGTCTAAAGAATATTTAAATATAAATTATTATCCATTAACTTTTTTCTCAAACGAAAAATCAGATGGATTTGGGTCATTGATGCTGATTGCTGATGGACAGCAAAGAGCCCACGACCACCGGAAATCCAATTATTGCACAGGCAAATTTTTAGCTACTTTATTAGATTCTCGAATTAATTTGGCGGTCCATGATTTTTTTCCGCGCATTAAAAGTTGACCACTTGCTTTATGTTCAGTGATCTCACACATAAACGAAGCCTTCTTTAATCATTGCAAAGGATGGGTACGATGTAGTCAAAACGATATGGGTGATCACGATGATCGGCCGCCGAAATTTCAAAAAAAAATTATGGAAAAATAAATAATTAATTGAGGAAACAATTCGTAAACATGATTTTACGATCATGTTTTCCTTTGTCAACATCAACACGTATGGGGTTGAAGAAATGCGAATAATTTGAAGACTGAAAAATATCAATGGAAGCAAAATGGCGGCGGCCCAGTTTGTCGGGTCCGGTCATTCCCCTAGGTCGACAGCCGTAGAAACCCTTGACGGGCTAGACATGTGGAGCCGGGTCGAACGATTGGGGATCGGACTGTTGGCGACCTGGAACCGGCCACCAAGGCCATCGGGTTTAGGGTGCGATGTCCTCCGGAACTTTAGGTGCTGCCCTAGAGCCTGTGCTTTTTGTCGGCAATGACGAAAGT
The DNA here is from genome assembly GCA_021437795.1 of Rhodamnia rubescens. Classification (NCBI taxonomy): domain Eukaryota; kingdom Viridiplantae; phylum Streptophyta; class Magnoliopsida; order Myrtales; family Myrtaceae; genus Rhodamnia; species Rhodamnia rubescens. The sequence continues at coordinate 737,410 of JAILYA010000112.1, forward strand.
GGAGTGAATTCCCAAAACCGACACCTATTTTGTGTAAAGTGAAAATATTTTTCGATGATTAATTTTCATTTTTCGATAATTAATTTTCTTAGAAAGCGTCAGAGCACCGGAAGATAAGAAAATACTTTTGGATTAGAGTATTTCAACGAAATAAGTAGATCCGATCCACGCGTCTTTTCGGTCGCATTCACAAGATTTTCTCGAAACTTATCCGCATGGAGGGACGCAAAGTCAAACGAGCGGGGCTGGAGCAGCACAAGAGGGGGAGCCCCGACTGAAGCCCCCTATCCAGTTGATATATGGACCACAGCGCATCTCTCAGGACTGCCTCAAGTTCATTTTCTGAAGAGACTGATGCTCGCATCGGATCGTTGTCCCGTCCCGCCGCCACCAGAACAAGCTCACACGAATGACCAACTCGGACTTCAACCTACCATTCAGCAGGAACGATCCAAAACATGATCAATGTCAACAGGAGCTGAGACTATGGGCGTCAACTAAATATCTGATTGGCGATGCTTCATGGGATCCGTGATGCAATCTAGGGGAAAATCCCGACAGAAGAGTAGCTTTCAGCTAGGCCGGGAAGCAACGATACCGGTTCCTAACTTTGTAGCTATTCTGCTGTCGTGACGCATAAACGAAATACAATGACAATCACTAGTAACTAAATGAGCCCACAGCCACCAAATGGCATGACATCCTGTTCTCTGCCTAGCAGAAAGGATCATATTATGCATATATTCCAGAACTCGTCTTAAAGCGACTGGTGATAAGGAGCATATCATCTCATCTTCCTTGAAGTTCCATCCATGAAAGCACCATCATTGACGACAACTTAAAGAGCTTGTTCAGCGAGAGAGAGAGAGAGAGAGAGAGAGAGAGAAATGTAACAATGGAACTTCCATAGAAGAGAATGTTGAACTGTTACTTCCAAACTCATTTACCGAAAGTCCAAATTTCGAAAACGCCCACCAAGGGACCAATGTCCCCGATAAGATGGGGCATACCTAACTATAGGCTCCATATCATTTTGATGTCTGTTCCTACAATCAAGCCACCATACATTCGATACAAACATGAAGAGCTCTGGACCAAAATCACCCCACAGTATAGGAAACTTTTGTCACACCTTTCTTCGTGCGAATTTGGGGAACCTGAACAAATATCAAAGAGCCTTAGTACACAGACACAGACGGCCGTGAAACATTGAAACACAACATGACCGACGAAGTTAAGAGACATTGGACGTGATTCTAATAGTTTTTCTACTGTCATACAAGACCTTGAGGGGGTATATTCTCATCGTACTCTTGTTTTCACTTCTAAAGTAGTAAAGTAATTAGATCAGGTACTAACAGTCCCATAGTTATTATACAGAGGATGTGCAGTGGAATACTTGCCTTCATGCTTATTATCTCTGATAGATTATGAACATGGGTACCGCCACATGGACAACCAGGACTAGTTCCCAATTTCACAATGCGAGGAGTGCTTTCCTGCAATGGTTGCAATATATTGGTCATATGAAAGACTCTGCACATACAATGGAAACCACCAGTAACATACGGGCAAACAAGATGATTTATGTACAATATACTTCACGCAACGCACATCTACAATTAGCAACCAAAACTGTAAAATCAATGATATCCACATATTCTTTTGGAGGCGTAGCAGCATAATACTATTGATGCCCCGTCTGGTTAGTTGGAAGAAACAATTGAAACGAAGTAAGAAGAATTAGAATAAACATTTGGTAATCTGAATTCTAAGTAGAGTTTAAACTATCATACTTCATAACACCTAGGAATTGCAATTGAGGTTTTTATGATTGGAAAGCGTGATCAAAATTTACCATAACAAAGAACCATTTAATACAAATTTACTTCAAAAGTTGCGAAAGGAATAAAAAAATAAGGAAGAAGAGAGATATCATGCCATGCATCTTCATTTAGTTGTTGGTATGCCATAAAATGTTTCACTATTTATGGAATTTCCATTTTTCATTAAGTCAGAGCAATTCCTTCAAATTCATTCACACCATTCCCCCGCATTAACGAGAATGCGGTAAAAAAGTCTCTTTCTCAATATCCATTTCATTCAATATTATTCCGAGTCACCAAGCACCAAATGAACAGGGAATGAAACATCTCATTCTCACTTGACTCTTCTCATTCACAGTAAACAGGTGTGCCAACTGATTATCAAGGGATTTGTATGAATATTTAACAGTTTCAGTGAAAACAGAAAACTGGCAGTGGGCAGCACATTATTTTAAATAATGTTGTTAAACCCCAGACCAGTGTAAAAGCCAGTCGATTCGCAGTTCAACCAGTTAAACCAACAATTCCATTTTCAGATGTTAGACAAGCAAATACTGTCCAGAAGGAATGGCAGGGAAGCACACATGCTATGGGGGCGCAAGATTGATTCCCATCAGCACCATCTTACAAAATATTCGAGTGGGACTAACTAAATTATTCTTTAGATGAATAGACTTAAAACTTTTCCATATAGATATCAATGAGGTCTCTGGTAATGAGTAGACTGCTTTATAACAATTGCATGAAGAAGTATGGCCGCTGGTTATGCCCAGTAATCCCAAGGGGGATATGTTCGATTCCCGATCCTTTCATTTCACTTTCACCCATCCAAAAAGCCCTAGAATGGTCAAACCGGGTTCACCAGTTTGTCTAGTTGAAATCCCCACGGTAATCTGTTTTGTACCAATATCATTTGTGTACGTAAGAAGAGTAGCTGATCAAGGACCAGTTCCACCAATTGAAATGTCTGGTCCAGTCCCGCTTCGAAACCTTGCTTCTTATCACAAAGCATAAAGCTTAACAATGAGGGAAGATATCCGAGCAAAAGGCAGCAGGGCCAATATTTGTTCTATATGAACTCCTGACCTTGGGAATATAATCAGGAAGGGAACCGCCACATTGCTCTAAAGCTTCGTCATTAGGTAATAGCGCAACAGCAACCTGTAAGGTATCATGAAATGAGTAAGATTTTCATATGAAGCAACAAAACCAACCATTTAAAGTCTATATATTTCAACACAAGGAAAAGTAGAGTAGAATCATACCTCCCTCCTTTAGAAATCAATGCATTAGCTTCCGTCTCCAATTCCTTCTGCTTGTTGGATATTTCACTTGGTGGAATAACGCCTTTATATTCAACGAATGGTCTGTAAAAAAGTCTATCTAAAAAAACCAGCTCCAGACTTCCAGCAGAAACAAGAAGCTTTACTGTACAGAGAAACCTACTTCTGCAAAATCTACACTACAAGTCTCAACGAGTAAAACAACATATGGGCTCATATTCAACAAATGGCCTGGGCAAAAAATAACACAAAACCAATTCCAGGCACCCAGCAGAAACAAGAAGCTTCACTCTTAGAAAGCTACTCCTGGAACAGCCACACTAGAAGTCTTAAGGAGTAAAATGAGATATAGGCTCACATACACCTAAACCTTTGCCTATTTAGCAGGATCTTGCATTTCAATAAAGGGAATGGCCTGGTTCATCGCTGGTACGCTATTCCACTACCCAAATATCCAAAATGACATGAAAATGTCACATCCAGAAAATTTGAAGACTGGTCGTAATGCATGGGGAAAAAGAAATAGTTCAAGTTCAATCCTCCAAGTATTACAAGCAACAATATGATACTCAGTAAGCATAAATCTAAGTAAACTGCACAAGTTACAAATACTTAAAGTCCCACTCTTTGGATGAGTTTTCTGTTTTGGCCAATGGCTCTTTGGATTAATTTACTGAGTCTTATAACTTATGTCCAAAGTGCAATTGCATCCTCGAACGTTTCTTTCATGCAAATAACTCCTACGACTTTTCTTTGGTGCAAATTACTCCTAAAACTTCCATCTAAAGATCCAACAAGTCCTTTATTAAATTGGTTAGTTAATTTCCTGGAGATCCTATGTGTCGGACCGTCGGTGCACTGCCACATATAGGAATTTGTCAAATTTTAACAGAATGACTTTATCAAACATTTGCTAAAGGTTTGAGGACTTAATTGAACATAAGAAAAGCTTTAAATTCAATTGCATTTCGGCCAAATATTTTAGAACTCTTGTTGTGATTGTTCTCAAAATTACATGATGCAACATATAGCATCAAATCAAGTTCAGGGTAATACACAATGAGAAATGATGACTACCAAGCTAAAACTACGTATTGTCCTCACACAGTAACTGAATTATTGAAGGCTTTATATCTATATCATGCGCTTTTAAGGTAGATATGATGGACCAAATTAACATAGATCATACCCATCTGGGAAATGGTAACCCTTGCCTGGCTCCAAATCAAGTCCCACATTCTTCATACATATGTCCAGTAAATGCCCAGCTGAATGCAACCTGCTAGAGTCAGCAGATCATTAAAGTAGACCGCATTATAACAGCAAAACAGCACTATAGAGAATCCCAGAAAATGAACCGAGAGATTGTTGCAGATAATAGGGTTCAACTTTGACTCAATATCATGTAAACTTCAGTGATACAACCATGCACTGAAAGAAATAATTAAATGAGCGTGACAAACATGAAACTCTATTTTGATTTGGATTCGATTCAAGGACATAGGATGCTGGTTCTTTTGATGCGGAAAAAACCATATGTGGACAAAGTTATGTCAAATAGAAACTATAATATGTTTTACTAGCATATTGGAACTTATGATTAAAGAAAAAATCACTGATCATCAGACTATCGCATCCATATTTCCTCGTTTGAAGATACCGAGAGTTGAGCTTGCGCCTAGATTCGTCCACGTGCAAGCGAACCTCCTTTCCTGTTTCAAATTCCACCGCACCATCCCCAGCCAAATTCTCAACGTAACCATAATGATAAACCTAGAGGACGAGGAGAAGCAACTCAACCAACGTCAATATTACGAAATTACAAAAAAGAAAAAAAAAAGGCATTCGACAAGCATAACAAGACGAAGTGCCTTGAGTCGTACAATCCCATCTCTGCGCCGGACATCTTCCACTACAAACTTTGGCTCCTGATCCCTGACAGCGATAAAGCCGGTATCCGCCGGCTGTCCGCCTCCTTGGGGATGAAAGATTGTAGAGTCCAGTACCAAAGCACTCCTACCATCATCCCCCTTCCAAAATCAGAAGAGACGAAAAAGAAAAAAAGTCAACTTCAACACCGATTGATCAACAAGACTTCTCGTCGATCACACAAGGATTACATTTGCTGCAGCAGTTACGAGACAAATCCCCAAAAGGGAAATACCCAAGTCGCTATCCGGCGAGAAACAACGTACGAAAGCAGAATCGAAGCGCCGAATCGAAATGCAAGAACCTCGGATTTCTCAGAGGCCAGAGGAATGGGAAGCGACTGACCTTGAGGAACGAGACGATCGTGGACTCGGGAGTGGAGCCTCACATGTCGGCGTAGTAATCGAGCTTCGTCGGGCGCAAATCCATGGCTTCCTGCGAGTTTCAGCTCTCGAACTGAGTTGCCCCGATTGTTTGGTGGCTCCATTGCTGTTTGCTCTCAGTGTTCAGTCCGCATGCACGGCGGAGAAGGGAACAGAAGAGTCAAACATGATGGGCTGACACGCGATATCCAACGATTCGGCCTAACCGGTCCATTTTATTGGCTCGGCTCCAAAAGAGCTTTTTCTCTCTGTTCTTATTTTTTTATTTTTTTTAAAAAAGTCACCAAAAACCTAAATTATGTCATGTCAAATATTTATCTTAAAGTTTTGTAGCATGAATAACCTCAAAACTATAATCATTAGACATATTTTCCCTAAAAATTTTTTGGCTTAAGTGTCTATACACACAAAATTTATACACCTGGCTGGCTCACTTTAACGCCAAAGCTTTCAACGATCACTTAAGTCTAGCTAATTTTTTAAAAATGATTATTTCAATGCAAAATTTTTAAATGATCACTTAATGCCATTTTTTTTAAAACGATCACTTAAGTGTCAAATTTTTAAAACACTAACTTCATTTTGTTAACTTAGCAGCCGCCCCTTCAAATATTAATAAAAAAATAACTAACGGGCCGATTTTTCACGACCTACGCCACTCCAAATCGGGGCGGCACCAAAGTGATCATTTTTGTAATTTTATCACTTAAGGGACTCGCTCTTTGCAAAATCCATACTTAAAACGATCGTGGTGAAAGTTTCGACCAAACCGAGCCACTACACACACATTTTTAGGACTTATAACGACTCCCTTAGCCAATTTTTTCTTGTGACACAATTACAACTCCAAACTTGTATTCGTACGATACATTTACCATCATTATGATTCCATCGATGATTTTTAGCCATTGCGATGTTTTCACTTTATTTAAGCTAGGTGGGCATCATATCAAGATCATACTGTCGCTTTCCGTCGTTCATATAGGTAGATTTTTTTAATGGTGTTTATTAACTGCACTTTGACGAAAGGAGAATAAATGATTCCATATAGATATAATTTTGAAATTATTGATATCAGGAAAATATATAATACAGTATAGTTTGAGATTTTTAGTGACAAAATTCTCTCTTTTTTTTTTTTCCTTAAAACCTATGAACTCCCGTTGTGGTCTGAACTTTTGCGGTTGCATTGACTACTAACATCGTGACACGTGTATATTGAATGCAACTCACGGAGACATCGGTATTGCGTTGATTTCATTTTTCTGTAACTGATTTCA